>CM034351.1:384622-419001 GCA_019925275.1 Mytilus edulis | reverse complement strand
ACTGGATAACTTTTGTCCACTGGACAAATCCGGTTGTTCAAAAATTGTCCAGTGGATAAAATAGCTTAACCACGGACAAGATTTGTCCAGTGTCTGGGGGTTCGGATAAGTTCTTATCCAGAGGCTAAATATGGCTGCCCATGTGTTGTATGATGTGTAGTAGAAATATAAACCACGCATAAATAGTGAATTTCACGATGAACCATATATAGAATTTCAGGCTAGGTTACGATTTTCTGCAGCTAACATAGAAGTTTAAACAATTTTGCTTTATGATGATTTGAAAAGACCTACCCAGAGAAATTATGCCATTCCAGTTGCCAAACAGATTAAAATTACTCTCAGATGGGTTTTTTTCAGTTGCATTGCTTGTTATTGTGTAATATTGAAGTGAAAAAAAAAATCAGTTCGGACAAATTTTAAGAACGCCTTTTCATGACTTTAAATTATTACATGACGTCACAAAAGTTCTGACGTAAGAGATGCTCGGCCAACGCACCTGTTGAGGAACAATGCGATACAAGTTGTTTTTCATATCGCATAAATTTTCCAACTGCGATTTGGAAAGCACAATAGAATAATCAGAAATACTGGTCAGTTCTCTTAAAGGACAAGTTGCAATAAGCATCAGAGAACGACCCCTTATTTCGTTCAAATTAAAAGTGACTTGCCATTAATTATAATACTATATTTAAAAAAAAATTTAATCCTGTATTGTTGTAAACATCAATAGATTTTCCAACTTCCGCTGATATTATTCATGCTCTGTTGCTGTAAACACCTCAAGATTCGCGAAAAGAGCAGACTGAAAATTGCAGTTTCAAAACCTTTTTCTGCATTTTAAACTATGAGCGTACCTATGGCCCACGATCATATTTATACAAGACATTTCTTGAACATAAATGTTGATGCAGTTCAAATATTTTAGTGGGCCGTAGGTACTCTCATAGTTAAAAAATAACAAAAAATAACAAATATCGTCGCAATCGTAACTACTCGGCCATTCTCGCTATACAGTACAATAACGTTATTTCTTCGTGCAACCAGAAAGGCCGAGTAGTTCCGATTGATATCGTCGTAGTTTTCATTGAATCATCGAATTTTTAAAAGAACTGCGGACCGGAGATGATTTCCGGTATTCACTGGATCCGACGACATACTTATATTCATGCTACGCGATAATAGCTAGTTTCTTTTGGACGAACATTAAACATATTTGAGACAGGAGAACAAGATATTCCTGTATTTATTAATCATGAATTTAAAGTGACATTTTAGCAGACCGTCGGACCCAAAATTAGACGTAACTGGGACAAACTTCAGAGAAAATTTTGGGAACGTAATTATAAATGAATATAGACTAATAACTGGTTCATACTCAAACGCTGCCTATACGCATTTCGTTTCATAATTTTTACGAAATTGCCGCATTGGAATGTTTTAATCTCCGTTAGCACTTTTGTGAAAAGTGCTTTCTTTCACGTCCGCATTTCTATCAAGTATGGCATGCCAAGTTAACATTTTAAGGCAATCTTTTAATATAAATACAGATGGCGAATATAAATTACAGAACTGTGAATAATAACATACATTGTAATTCATATGATATAAGAAGACACCATGTGACAATTTTCATTATTTAATTGTGTAAGTGTAACAATAATAAAGATCAAACAAATTATCCAACACTTTTATGATCTAAATTATGTATCTTGAGTAATTTTTTGGTTATGGTGTTGAATTTATTTATTGGACTTATGATAAGTAATTGTACCCCGCCTTCCCGTTGTTCTTTTTCAACGACAACTCATGTTACCTCGTATGTCTTGTTTTCAAATTATTCTCTATGTATGTATAACTTTCCGTTTTAAATATGCATGCATAAAGTATTTGTCACTGGATGGTCAGAAAACATCATATATCTCCTCCTAAATAGCAGTACTATAATGACTTTAAACATATTCAAAAGAATAACATATTCGTTTATTTTTTAATCAGATATTCACACGTCAAAGAAAATAAAATAAATATTGAATATTAAAGAAAAAAACCGTATCATAGTCAAAGATGTCTTGCTTTTTAATTTTGTACACTAGACATGTGTTTCGTATCTTGAGGTGTTATCAGCAACAGAGCATGAATAATTTCAGCAGAAGTTGAAAAACTCATCAGTGACGGTCGAATAAAAAATGTCAAAAGACCATAATTTTTTTTTTGCCAAATACAGCTAACTAAAGGTTTATTTATTCCTGAATAGATTATCCGTAGTTTTTCAAACAATTCAAAGTTTTGTTAACAGTTAATTCATAAAATTTAGATGGCCTAATTAATAGGGTCCCATTTTTTTTATCTCGTATTTATTGGTAAATATCTCATAATTACGAGAAAACTGTTGCGTAATTACACAATAATTATCTCGTAATTAAGCGATTTATCTAAAAAAAACAACAACAAAAAAACAAGGATGATGACATGTGTCTCTAAACATTCAAGGGCTCACTAAAAAATCCTTGAAATTGTTAGTTTTTAGTCTTTCTCCATATATAAAAGATCGTAATAAATTAGTGACGAGGTTCCGAATATTTTTTTCGTGAGTATGCCATTTTGGGGAATTTTCTGCGACTGGCATACAAGTGAAAGGTTTGACTAGCCATAACACCAGGTCTAATCCACCATTTTCTACATAAGAAAATGCCTGTACCAATTCGGAATATAACAGTTGTTACTCATTTGTTTGATTTTGCTAGATTAAGGACTTTCCGTACCAATATTTCCTCGGGTCGTTTATTTGTTTGTTTTTTTACTTTTTATTAGCACTTTCTTGAATCTTTTGATTAACTCATTTATTAGATAATTGTTTTCTTGCTGAATTTTAATCATTTTAATATACATTTTTGCATTTTTGTCTCCTTTTTATCCCCTTTTCTCCTTTTTCCTGCCCCTCTCTCCCTTCTCTGCTCCCTCTCTCCCATGCGCCCAATACCCTGTCCAGGCCCTCATTAATATACAGTTTTGTGAATCATTTTCGCCATCAATGATAATCGTTGCCATAAATGTTAATTTGGCATGCCATACTTGATAGAAATGCGGACGTGAAAGAAAGCACCTTTCTTAAAAACGTCAATGAAGATGAATCTGGGGATGAATCGCCTAGTTTGTACATTCCAGGGCGATGACCTCGTCATTTATAAAACAAAATACATGTTTCTGAAGGTAAAGATGTTCTAAATTTTACATCAACATCCATCTGTTGAGTAAAGAATATTTATGCAAAATGTGTTCCTGTTTAAAACCACCATTCCTCAAAGATTACATTCTAAACAAAGTTTTGCAGTTTTTACGCTACAAAACTGTCGGACATGTTTATGCTTTGACATGATTAATGTCTGTGTCACAGGGTTCTTAATATTGAAATTTAGTAAAAAAGGAACTGTTTTAGTATGAACAACTTATCAAAAAACTTCATTCAAGTTCCTAAATTTCTTTGAACATGTTGAAGTTTGTCACAGCTCCTTCTGATTTTGGTCAAAAATCGACGGTCTGCTAAAATGTCATTTTTAATCCATGAATATTAGATACGGGAATATCCTGTTTTCCTGTCTCAAATATGTTCAATTTTAGTCCTAAAGAAACTAGCCATTATCTAGCATGAATTAGATAAGTCTGTCGTCGGATCCAAGTGAATACCGGAAATCCTCTCTGGTCTGCAGTTCGTTTAAAATTTCGATGTTCGATTCAATGAAAACTACAAGTAATTAAGTAGATCATGTAGGACGAATTTTTTTTTATAACTGTTTTTTAACTGTTTGACTATGAGCGTACCTATGTCACACTGAAATATTTGAACTGCATCAACATATATATTCAATGTATTTCTGGTATATATATCATCGTGGGCCGTAGGTACGCTCATAGTTTAATATACAGAAAAAGGTACATGTATGGAAAATGCCATTTTCTGACTTTTCGCGAATCTTGATATACTTTCTCAAACAGAGCTTAAATAATATCATTAAGAGTTCTCTGGTTATGGGAGTTGTCCTCCGGATAGCATTTTGTCAAGTGGATAGCTGGACAATCCTTAACCAGTTTTTGAACAACACAATTTAACCTATGGATAGCAGTCCACTGGATAAACATTTATCCAATGGACAAGCTTATCCAGTGGATAACTTTATCCAGCCTTTTGAACAACCGGGCCCAGACAGTGAATCGACGCTGACGGAAGATATCCGTTAGAAAACTGTCGTCATATTTGGGATGTTAAGGTACAGTCGCGGATCGCAATCATATCACAGTCTTCTAGTAACCGGAAATACAAACAGCTTTGTCTGGACTCAGTCGTATCGTGTTCTGTAAATTGTCGGGACTCAGACGAGGGTATTATTGTCAAATTTTGTATTAATAACGGGACTGTTCCGCAATTTTTTCGTCTAAGACGGTTCGCATTCGGGATGCAATCTGGACTCAAACGGAAAAAAACAGCAATGAAAAATCTCTCCAGATCATGCCCGTTCCACAGGACACCGTCAAGAAAACACGGAACATTGTTACGATTTTGATCCGATACAGCAGAATCTGTCAAGACATAAACACGGTTGTGAGTATTCCCGAATGTTATGGGACGCACATAAATGTCGGGAATGCATGACAGACCTCTCCGATCCGAAGGAATCTATTACGAACAAATACTACAGCGTTCAGGCAATAAAAATACATTCCAAATCTTTGAGAATAGTAATCCGTTATTTTTACATTTCGTGTCTTTGCGATGTCTGATCTCAATCGGGAGCCATAATCGGCACTGTGTGGACGCCGCATTACCACTATCACGATTATACCAAGTTAGGTCGGGAGGAGGGTTGTCAGAGAGCAGTCTTTTAAAAATGAAAAGCTTTGTATTTTGAAGCAGAGTAGCGAACATCCTAAAAAAACTAAGAAGTTCCAGTAATTTTCAACACCTCTATGTATTCTTGAATAAAAAGATATATATATACTGATGTAAGTTTACATAGCTCTGTAAACACTGTATACTCGACTGCAAGAATGAATATACGATCTTTAGAAATGCAATATAAACATTGTATTAAGAAAAACACCATATCAATCGAGTGTATTATATTATATACGGTCATAGCCTTACACGAGTCGAAAATTTACAAGTATAGCTGAGAAACATAAAAGTCATCGTGTGAAAAAATATCTTGATGGAGCTTTAAATTAGATCGTAGTTTGCATTTTTATATTATTTGTCCTCTTTCGATCTGAACCTTTTCATTTAACGCAAGAAGTTTCAGATCGCAATAAATACGTTAGATAAAATCAAATAAAAACTTATAAATGATTTTAAAAGTCTTGCATGCATGTGCATTATGGGCTTTGATCATAGTTTAAGACAGTACTGTGACCTATAGTTGTTAATTTCTGTGTAATGTCGTCTCTTGTGAGGAGTAATCCCAATGTGTCTAGTGTGAATATTTGAAGAGCCTATTTGTTGCTTTGTACTACTTTTTATTTTCAATTTCAAGTAACTAAAATATTGGCTTTCTTCTTCGTAATCGAAGCATATCTGTTTCTAGAGGTATGCCTGAGACGAAGGTTTTATATATACTCCTATATATATATACTAATATACTGATACATGAAAACTGTTGTTTCTTATTTGTGTTTGCAACTATGTATTGTATACTGTATTGTTTATTATATTTGTAAAAGAATAATATTATAATGATATTATATAATGCTCCTATGTGAGCCCATTTTATGGAAATAAAGCATCTTCTTCTTCTTCTATAACAACGTACGTACTCTTACATATATCTGATATATTTGTATACTGATTTAAATCACCTGAAATTTTCAAAAGTTGAAAAACATTTAACCTCAAATTTAGTATGATAGTCCAAGATTCGATCAAAGGGAAATAATCCAAATCGTTTTTGTTCGTGTTTTTTAAGTTTTTTTTTATTTTCAGAATTGATTAAAATCAAAGGTAAGCAGAAACAAATTTTAAAAATGGAATTAATCTTTGTCTTTCTGAAAAGCGTTTAGGAATATTTTTCAGGGAATTTAAAATATGATAAATTCAAAATTAAATAAATGTGTTCATACAAGTCATACTGCTGCACTGATCATGGGAAACAATTTTTTTAAATTTTTGTACACATAATCTCAAAATTTGAGAAAATGCATGTATTCTAAGATTCAATCACTTCAAAATTTTAAGCGCTTGAATCATGAATACACCACATCCAAAAAAACTTTGAATTCAGAAAACATTTTCGATATTAGAAATTTGGATTGGCTTATCGTTCTTTTCTCACATGGAAAGATGAATTTTATGTTTATTTATGGGAACCTATTTCATTACAGAAGTCCATGTTTACATTATCCTTGCAACGTTTAATATATGACTCCTTACCAATAATGAAATAATGATACGCGCTTTTTTTTGTTAGAGAAATATAGACCTATAGAACAATAGTTAACCGGTTGTATGAAGTTTGGTGATGCACGGATAAGTAATAACATCGTTTCATTTATTAATTTATTTTCAGTCCACTTATGAGTATCTACCAACTGCGGTGTTTTAATGTAGATAGTATGTTCCCCTCCTGAGTAAGCATGCAATATTTGCCACTGAACACCAAGCAATCAACTATTCAAATGATCGTAAGATAACAGTTAGTGGGACTACACATAACCCTACTTAAAAGACAATGATTATACTTTCAAATTTTTTTTCTTTGTTTGGTCTTATTAATGATTAAAAAATTCTCATGAGAAAAACCGTGGGGAAGATTGGCAATGGGAGAAAAACTGTGAAGTTATTAGCAACTTCCCGCTTACTTAATAGACATACATCTATACCTGTTAAATATAAAACACTGCTATCATTCGAATAAAGCGGTTAGTCTTCAATACTAGTAGTTAGTGGAAGAATATGCGTTTCTGTTTACAACTAGCGATTTGCTTCTTGCTTTTCTACGTATTTTCAGCAAAGCCACACCACTGGCGAATAGGTAAGTTGAATTCGAACGTATTATATCTTCCTGACCAATTAACAGCTATGCATCGTATCTAATCTTATGTTTTACATTTATCTGCATGCATATGGTTTATACTATACAATTACTGTCCTTTGATGAGGTAAATGTGCGGTTTTATTGACTTTTGAAAAAAATGATATTCACTGAGGCCGACAATAAAACCCCATATTTACCGGGGAAAAAGACAGTAATTATTTTATTCCATATTCCGAGAGAAGAAAATGTATTTAATGACAAACATATACAATTTTTTTTTACATGAAACATTTTACCATAACGTTGCATGTAAAAGCGCGTGACGTTTAGCGCGGTGAATTATAACACTTTCTCAGGTGATTATGCTTTTTTATTCAAAATCCAATTCATATAGAAAAACCTACTAAAATAATACCAATATGGAATAAAGACTGATATTCACAAAATACCCTTAACAAAGACCAAATGAAAGAAACACTGCAAGTTACCCTATCATACATGATGCGGCATTTCAAACGGAGAAACCGACAAATTCAATCCACATCTCAGGTTGAAGACGGCAAATACAACACCCTGACAGCTGTAATATAAGGAGAGCGGATACCAAAGGAAATTCAAACTCTTGAGTCGAAAATAAACTGACAACAATATGGCTAAAAAATAAAATAAAACAACAGACAAACGTTATTACACACAACAAAAGACTGAGCAACACAAACCCATGCACGAACTGCTGGGGATGATCTCAGTTGCTCTGAAAGGGTAAGCAGATCCTGCTCCAAAATGAAAACCATGTTAGCATGCATTGGAGAACACCGAAGAGATGGTTCTATTAAATGGCAATAGCATACAAATACAACAACAAGTCGACCAATGAAGAGAACACCGAAGAGATGGTTCTATTATATGGCAAAAGCATACAAATACAACAACAAGTCGACCAATGAAGAGATCTATTTTAATTCGAGATAGGGACATTAGCATTTGAAAAGTTTCAAAAAGTGTTTGAGAATTCAACACTCCGTCTTTTTAATTTTCCAATATTTCATCGAATAAATCAAATCAAATCAAATTATTTATTAAACCTGTATTTTCCAAATCCGAAAGTTGGATTGTTACCATTACACACATATTATGAATGCTATAGTCAAGATTGAACAGAGACAATGTAAACTATCTTCACAAGAAACGAAATGCTAGTATCATGTTAAATATTAATTTATTTACAATGAATATCGGAGGAGGTCATACTTTTTCAGAGTTTAAAAAGAACTACTAGTATTAAGTCTTCTCGAGATATTCTTACTAATGTGAATCTGATTAAAAATTAAAATAACAAATAACTCAGAACTTACATATAAATTATTGTGTAAATCCGTACAACATTACTCTTTCTTTTTGTCATCTAAATTATTTCTAATTATATATTAATCATTGAACAAAGAATGTATTCAAAACATATTTAATTTGACGATTTCTTCTTAGAAAAATACAGGTCTGCATGTCATAACGTTGAATCGATGGAATGGTGCCGCGACGTTCGAATAAATGACTTTGGTGGTGTCACTGCTCTCATGTGTTACAATTTAAAGTATGCTACCAAATGCTGTGCATTTTGTCATACTGAGATGATGCTCGTTATGGATGGGAGATAACTCTATGAAGGTATTTTTCTTAAGTTTTAAAATTTGTGTGCTTATAGCTTTTTTTGTCAATTAAACAGATCATATGATAAAATAATAAAAATAAAAATCGAGGCAAAGAACATCAAAGATGAAAAAATAAAAAGCAATGATATATTATATAATCGAACACCGAAGAAAAACATCTTTTTGCATTGGATTGATTTCATATGATCGGGAAGGGTTAGCATTTACTTCTTCGTTTATATAAGAAATCAGAGGCGGATTTAGGGGGAGGCCCAGGGGGCCCGCCCCCCCCCCCCTTTTGGGAAAAAATTTGGTTGCTTATATAGGGAATCACTGAAGCGTGACTGGAGTGGTCCCCCCTTAGGTCAGTCAGTGGGCCCCCTCTTATGAAAATTTCTGGATCCGCCACTGGAACTTACACAATATTGCTTACATCAACTTCATTTGACCTTTAGTGGATAGCTGTCTCAATTGTAGGCTGCCAGTCATACGACATCTCCTTATTTTTACATAAAAAGTTTATAATATTCAGGAACGAGAATGATGAAAAGTATTTGCAAGGTGAACTGAGTTTGAAGTATATATTTTTTTTTAACACTTTGATGAATAATTTTCGATTATTTGTGTTTCAGGTTGTGATTATTGGTTACAAGATAAGAGAAGATAAACAAAATAAATATATAAGCAGATTCAACACGTGAACTAGTCTTCTGTGTTTTTTTGTTACATTGAAACATCCAGGATTGAAAAACAAAGCGTCCAGTTACAAAAAAAGCCAGAAAAATTATATCAACAAATAAGATTGAAGCAACAAAGCATTGACAAAAATTAATTATACACGGAACAGGAAAAAAAAGATAAGACAGCATCACATGTATAATACACTTTTCTCTGTAACAAATTTACCAGTCAACCATTGTTTATCAGCATTGCATTGATGTTGTTTGATATGAATACTTAGCAATAGTCCTATCTCCATTGGAACCCACCAGCAAATGGTGTATCAGATTTTCATTTTGATTGATTGATTGCTGGTTGCTTAATGTCCAGTGGCACATATTTCATACATGTTAATGACGATCCATCTTATTAAAGTAAGTTAGCAAGCCTTTCTTTTGAGATTGAGATAACAATACTATTTTTGACTAGTTTATTTAAAACTAGGAAAAGAAACGGAGAATATGTCAGAGACAACTCGACCATAGACATCATAAAGTAGAAAACAGCAAATGGCCACCAATATAGTTCTCAACATATGAGAATCTCGGAACAAAAGCACGCTTTAAGGGTTATATATATCGATGTATAAGAAAAAGTGCGAGAATGTGTAATATTTAAATAAGAGGTACCAAAAACCAACAACAGGGCAGTAAAAACTAAAAGTACTCCTTAAGAGAATCTATAAAAGATTAAGGCACGACTCTGCAGAAAAAAAGAAAATGAAAACCTGATCCGCGTTTCTACAATGAATGTCTTTTAAATGATGATCGAGGACGAAATATTTAAAAATCATAAACTTATTTTAAAACGGAGAGCCGCATATAAACCAAATATGGAAGCAGATTATTCAAAGCCGGGCAAGAAATCTGATTTTGAATGATGGAGATATATGTTCCATAATCTAAAATGATTTGAAAAAAAAGTTTAACGACAAATTAATCGTATTTTTATGCTGGAACCGAACTACTGTCTACGGGCTACTAATACCCCTGGGGACTAACTGTCCAACAGCAGATGCAATAACCCAGGGGTAGAAATACAATAAATGTAGGCCTTTTGTTCGGCAACAGATACACTTTTTGACATTAAAAGTCTAATGATTTTCGGGGAATAACTCTGTTAGAGAAGTTTTTGTGTAAGGAGCGCACAACTGTTAATAACAACTATATAGTATAAATATGCATGACAGTAACATATTGATTGAGATATGTAAACGCCATGCAATGGAAATAGTGTATGATACTGATCAGAAATGGAAAATTGACAATTGGAAAGTTGAAATCATCACGTTTGTTATAGATTCTAGTTTGAAGTCGTCCATCTGTCAATATCAAGGAATAGAATATAAATCAAACCGTCTAGTTTTTGTATTGTCCTGAATCTTAAGTCCACCAAGTTATACGAAATACAAGCACTAACTGAATTGTAGTTTGTTATATTTAGCGACAGGCCATAAATTATGTACGGGTAGTGAAATTAAATAATTTTGGAAGTTTCTGTTTTCTCTTTTTTTGAGTCCGTATAAATCCTACTTAAAATTAGTTGGGCGTACAATCCTATCTGTGTGTTGTCTTTAATTAAATAGCATTAATTTTTTTCCCAACGGCATTTCATAACGAATTTTTTCTGGTCATTTTCTTCACCATTAAAACAGAATGTACTTAATTGATATTAAGCGATATAGATGTATTTTTAGATCATTTTAACAAAACAAAAAAATGTGCATGCCGTGCGAGATTTCATAAACCATTTGTAAACGTGTTACTACCATTTTTTTTAACATGTGAAATATTGAATGTATTTTGAGTGCTTCGGGAAATGTACACGATGGTCTATTTTTGATTCATAAGGAACTTCCGCCTAAATAAAATTATATGTATTAGCATGAATATGTTATAACTATATCTATATAGTATATAAGTATATATCTGATTATTCAGCAGAAGTATTTTATAACAGTTGATTCAGATCAGTCGATATATGTACATGTAGGACTGAGTGTAAAAAAATTAACATGTCTCAATTTGTATGAATAATTTTCTGTTATCACCTGGACATTCAGGAGATGTGGAGCCAGGAGACCAACACCAAATGCTTCCCCTTTCAAAAAAATATCCTTTTGATGTAAATTCTTTCAATTAAATACCAAAGTTTCAACTTGGATTGTAACAATGTTAATTTATGAGAGTAGAAATAAATGCCCTTTACGCCTTAATTTTATTTTCCTCTCCAAGATGTGGGCTGGAAGAAATAAGGGAAATTCAGATGTTTCTCCCCCACCCCATGAAATTAATTACCAGTCCAAAATCATAAACATCATACAATATAGTTTTATTAAAGGGGCGTGACTAGCTGTCATTCATGTTCACCGATTTCACTCAAATTCTCACATTTCATTTATAACTATGTAAAACATGTAATAAACAATTAACAGGGCATGTGCTCGAGAATATATAACTTCGTGTATTCTAATTTAGACGCCATCTAATTTACTGTCGAGTTGACCTCTGGAGACCTCCGATGGTCATATAAGCGATAAAATATTAAATATAAATGACAGGTGGTTTTATTGCGTATGGATTATGTATACAAATTTTCGTGAAAAAGTCAATAGTGCAATTTTTATTTAATTTGATAAATATTCAGCAAAAACTTACGTTGAACATTCAATAAATAATATGAGTTGTTTTTAGAAATAAAATGTACAATCTTATAGAACATTGACAGAAAATACAAATTATTTAACAAAAAACAGCTTGTGTTTTTATCTTTAAAAACAAATATTTCTGTCGAAAGGAAAAATGCTGATACAATCCAAATTTTGAGGAAATATCTGAAATTTCAACCTCAATTTACTCAAAGAGTAGCGCATGATGGTAGATTTTTTTATTATTAAATATTTGATCTATTAATCAGGTAAAAAATAGCCTGTAAATGCAAATTTTCATCATAATTTCAATACGGGATCTAAACTGTATCGTCTGAGAGTAATCTCAGATATAGGAGCGACATATCTCGGACTATTATATTACAACAAGGAATTGTATATTTATATATACAACTCCTTGATTAAATTAAAATATATAATACGTAGTATGATAATATAACCAGGACATATTAACCACAGCCAAATTTAAAAATCAAATTTGAAATAATATTGATTACAGCAAAAACATATATAATCCCAGATTCAACCATTAAAAATGTTAGACCTAATAATTTTAAAAGTCAAGTTAAAGTGGAAAAAGAAGGAATTTATAGTGTTTCCATAATCTTCTTTTAAATTAGCAAGCGATGAAAAATTTCTAGCTGTTTTATCAATCTAATGGGTGGAAAATCTGGGAACAGTATATTTTCCTGGAAAAAATGAAATGATTTATTTTAATACATATAATGATTTTTACCAGAGACATATAATACATTTTGTATTATATGTCTCTGTTTTTACTGATAGTAGATCATAGATTTCCTTACGGATAATCGATCGGTTCTGCATCAAACAGATTAATGCCACGTGGGTTTGTTTAGGTTTTTAGTATCAACTTCCGCTAATGAATATTCATGTAATTAAAATATGGTGGCTGCCAATGTTTTGGTGATTTTGCTGGCAGTCGTTCGCTGTTTACATCTCTCTGATGGGTCCTCGCACTGGGTTGTCACTGAAAATGGAAGAGTCCAGGCTCAGGTAATTTAGAATACCGATTAGCCATCTTTCAGCTTATTCCTATCATTTGTAGACAACCAAAACAAACACGAAACTTGGACATTGCACTTAGCTAGAAACGTTTGAAGCTTGTGTTTAATTTAACCTTACATCATGTTGCAATACACTGAAGTTGACGAGTTTAGAAAATATGTACTCTACTGACAATCTATTATCCCTAAGCTAAACACTACTTGTTTATGACATTACAGGTACGGTACATCATAACATCATGAACATGTAGCTAAAAGTTACAAGATTTCTCTTCTAAGTTCTATACTATAGTTCTAGGCAGGGGTCGAATTTAAGCTTTTTGTGTACTGGCCGGCTGGACTAGTGGACTGAAACTCTACTGGTCTGGCTCCAAATCTACTGGTCCTGCAAAAATGACAATCATTTGAAAAACACTTAATATAAATGATAGATGTTTAATTTTATTTTGATGCTTTCGTTTACATACATGTAAGTTAGACCGGAACAAAATGATCGTCTTGATTCTGATTTTGTTAAAGGCTTTGATAATCTCAATGATTTTCTTTATCAAAATCAGGATCAAGGACAGAAAAAATATCAACATTGTCTTCCACGTCAGAATCCAATTTGAAATTTGACGATCCAGTTATGAAAATACATTTCCTATCTAGTTCTGTCACTGCAAATTTTTCACATGTTGAACAGTTCATTAAATTCAGATCTACTATATAATTCAACCATTCGCGATCTTTTTCCCATGATTTTTGGTATTTGCGTTTCCTTTTGTCAATTTCATATACTTTATTTCAATCTTCCTTATGATTTTCACTTATCTTAATTTTTTGTCCGGCAGTTTAACTCCTTCCAAAATTTTCCACATTTTATATTATTGTGAAGGACGCTCACCCGAGATATTAATTAACTTGATCAATTGTAATACCCCCCAGTACCGTGTAATTGATTTCACAGGTAAATTGTTTTGTAAATAAACGGAGATTGCGATGCATGATAGTGATTTTTACCGACAAATTTCTACTAGTCCGCCGGACCACCAGCTGACAAAATCTACTGGTCCGATGCACATTCTACTGGTCCTGGACCCCTGGACCAGCGCTAATTTCGACCCCTGGTTCTAGGTGAATTTTGTGGTCAGATTTCTTTTTGGGAATTTGGGGTTAAGGAATTCAGTTCATTCGCTGAACACAGTGTAGAATAAACGCTAGATCTGCATGCTGTAAAGAATATCTTAGTTACAAATAATGTATTATATGAATAATGTAGTCCAAATAATTATGATGTCATGAAAGGCTATTTTATTTTTTTACCATGTTTACTGTTGCAGTAAGGAAATGAAAAATGAAAATATCAGCATGTAAACGTTAAATAGTGAAAATACAATGCGAAAGCATATATTATAGGAATACAAGCGAACTATCCACCAGAGTTCAAATGATTTGAATATAAGCAATTAAAGTTGACCTTACATCCTTCAGTAATGAAAAACCCAAACCATATAGACACAGAAGAAACTTTTTTTTTTGTTCCTGGTATCTATGATGAATGTTTCGTCACTGAGGGACAGTGAGGGTATCACTTCTGATACTAAGTATATCAACTGACTCAGTCTGACTGTTTACAAACAGAAATTGATTATTTTAAAACCAGTGGATTCTGAATTTCTGTCAAAAACTCAAAACACAAGATCAGAGAACATCATAAAGAAAAAGAAATTCAGAATGAAACCCCTGCTTTTGTTATCATGGTTATGGGACTACCAAAATTCAGGAAAGGACTCATTAGACATTACAGGGGGAAATAAACTGAATATTTTTGGTGAAAGAGTGTAGAAAATTCAATAAAAAAAATAATCGGGGGAAAATTTTCCCGAAATTTTCATTGTACTAATGAACTCAAAATCATTCAAACTTTTTTTCCGGTCTCGTTTGCATGAAACTTTGAGTAAAATATATATTTATCAGTCTAGTATAGAATAGGAAGGAACGCAATATCAATTTCATTTTTAATAATTCCTTGATATGAAAAAACGTTGCCTAATGATCGCGTTTCTTTGTTTACATTGCATATGACATCATAACTTAAATAACGTCACAACTAAAATCCCTAATAACAGAACCAAAATCGGAAACGTTACAGTATTTCCATTTTGAAATTAAGATATGTTTGAATTAAAAAAAAATCATACAGACTTCTTTCCCTTTCACAGGTAATGCCTGCCTCATATTTATTTATCAGAAAAACCCTTTGAGCCTCTAGTGAAAAATAATCCTTCAACTTTAGGGGATTTTAACAGATGCATTAGTATTCATGGTATTATAAATCTCAGATTTGCAGGAAAGCCACATACATGTACATGTAGATGTTTGAATGTTTGTTTTATTTTTTCCTGTTTTTAGTTGGACACTGTGTTTAATTTGCGACGACCTTATGACCTTGTAGCCTTCATGAAACAAGAAGACAGGGGAGGGACAATACTTCAGCTTAAAAGAGAGTTATTACAAAGGAAAGAAGAAATAGATAAAAATGAAGATAGGGATACAGGTTTGTTTGATTAGGAAATAATCTGTAACAAAATTGTAGACCTACATCAGAATAAAATGTAAAAATTATTTAAGAAATGTCAAACAAAGAGTTTTGTGAATTATATATGTAGGACTCTAAAGTGCGATGGGGACGCTAAAGTATGATGGTCACGCTAAAGTGCGTGGTTCCATACGCTAAAGTGCGATGGTCCGGGAAAATATAGACGTAAAAACGTAGTTCGATAATGACGTTAACAGTTGTTTATACAAACTAAAAATGAACATACCAAAAAATATATTAGGAATATTTCATTAACAATTTTTACACCATATGTCCATGACTTACGAGTAATTGATTGAATTTAACCGTTCTTTGTCGGACTGAATCACAATGTTTATTTTTTTCGAGTGCTGAAAAAAGGACTTGTATCCTACAGTCGACCATTTTACTATATAAATACAAAACAGTATAGGCATACTTATCCTGCTTCTATTTGAAGCAAACGGACACATTCGAATCATTGTTTATGTGGCAGTTTACTTTGTGATTCCCGTTAAAAATAGATTTAAGCTTATGCAATAAATGTTGCATATTCCGACAATGAACAAATAAGGGATTTTTAATTTTCAATGACAAATGTAAGGGAGGTTGTAATATTAGTGTGAACGGCAATCTACACCAATTATCCAAATATTCAATACGCTCCGAATTGTAAAAAAATCATTTTACATGAAATATATTATTAGCAATACATAAATTACCTTTATAGCAATTATTACTTGGTCGAACTTGTTAATTTAGAAATAAATTACTTCCGCCTACCGGTAAATTGTAAAGCCTATCACATATGTTATACCTTAGCATAATAGCTTTTGCAAAAAGACTATTTAAAACCTCGATGTTTTAATACTACGAATCTTACCCTTTGGACCACCACACTTTAGCCTGATACACCATCGTACTTTCGCGAACAAACAACCAACACACTTTAGCGTGAGACACCATCGTACTTTAGCGTAGACAATCGCACTTTAGCGTGACCATCGCACTTTAGAGTCTTACATATATAAAAAAGAAGATGTGGTATGATTGCTAATGAGACATCTCGTCAAATGATACAGTAATTATTAACTATAGGTCACCTTACGGCCTTCAACCATGAGCAAAGCCCGAACTGCATAGTCAGCTATTAAAGGCCCTGTATTGAAAATTTTTTGTAAAAAGATTCAAACAAGAAAATTAACAGCCGAATTAATGTACAAAAAGAGGAACGATAAACAAAAAATGTAAAACAGCAACAAACAACAACCACTGAATTACAGACTCCTGACTTGAGACAGACACATACATATTGAATGTTAATGTTAAACATGTTAGCAAGATCCTAACCTCCCCTAATCTTGGACAGTGGTGTAACAGTACAACATAAGAACCATCTATAAAAATCAGTTGAAAAAGGTTGCATTGTTTCCCTCTGTTATCATGGTTATACAAAATATAAATCACATCTTTAAGATGTCAATGAGACACCATTCCAGAAACAACAGAATGATGCGTCTTGTGGTCAACACAATGTTTTCTGACAAAGAAACAGTTCACAGACATTATACATGTTATATGTACATGATGGTATGCTAAGAATGGAAGGAAATTTCAATCTTATTAGAAAATCTCAGATTGCTATCCCACTAAGATCATGAAGAAATTTTCAAATGCTATTATTTTTTCTGTGTTAAGTTGAATTAAAACAACTGATGTTCTTTTTTGAAGGCCTTGAACAAAGATTTTACAAAACTGATATAGATTGTGTGGCTGCAGGGAAACCATTGCCAGAGTTTGATTTGTACATCAGTACTGTCCTGCCATTGGAAAATAAAGGAATAAGGTAAACAAGTCATAGAATGAGATAATTCAGGTCATAGAATAATCAGTGGCAGATCCAGAAATTTTCATAAGTGTGGGCCAACTGACTGTCTAACAGAGGGCCCACCCAAGTCATGCTTCAGTAATTCCCTATATAATCAACAAAGTTTTCCCACAAAAAGGGTGAGGGGGGGCACCCTGGCCTGCCCCCTCCCCCAAAAATTCCGCTTCTGATAAGGGAATAAGGTAAATATGAGTCATAGAATTAAGGAATAAGATAATACAAGTCAAAGAATAAACATGATAAAGGAATTAAGGTTTAAAGAAATAAGGTAAAATAGGTCATATAATAAGCTAAGGTAATAGAAGTCATAAGATGGATATAGAAGGGGGTGGCATACATGGCTGTGTTGTAGAGTCCATAATATTTTAAGCAAGTTTTTAAGTACAGATGGATAACAGGACAGCGTTGCTTTTTTTTTTACTAATTGCACCTAAAAAAAGGGTTGGACAAGCAAGTGAGAGAGGTTTTCTTCTTTATCCCTGGCCAGGTTAAACCAAAGACTCAAAAATTTTATAAATAAAGACCGAAAAGCTGAAGTTGTTATTCTGTGAAAGCACAGAGAATCATTTATTTTTGACATGTGTTGAGAGGAAATATGATTTCATGGATACATGTATTTAGTTTTTTAGTTTTGCCAAAATCTGCACACAAGCTTATAGAAAAATTGTACTTTGTTAAACATTATAATTTGTGGTTCATTTACACCCATTCGATAATCTATGAAAAGTGGTAGCCAAGGAATATTAATGAATCCACATTACATGAAATACAACATGTTACTTGAATAATCATACCAATCCTATTATAAATGTCTCTCTTATGATTGTTTTTGGTCACATCTTGTTCTCAACTACATGTCATTTTTTTTTATGTTTATAGACGTTGATTATATTAGCATACATTTATTTCTGAATATATATTTAAACTGAAAGCAATTAGCTTTTGTTCAGTCTTATAAATCTTAAACTGTGCAAGATCATACAAATATAAATAAAAAACCATGATTACAGGCCACAAATCAAACTGTTCAACATATATCATTGAAATTTCACTTGGCTTTAATGCCATGGTGCTATCTCATAACCTAAAGGGAACAATTTGTTAATACTATTGGAAACCAAGCTGACATGCAATGCCTATTATCCTAATCCTACAATGTTTTTTTTTAGCTCTACATTCCAATTTTATAAAACTTATACACATTTTATGATCACAAAACTCCAATCAAGTTTTATTTTGAGTAGCATTGTTTTTTCCGTTCTTAAGCTAAGTCCCAATATAACGTTAAATGCAAGAGGGGCCATCATCTGTGTCCCATGGATACATTTCCCATTTACTTCTTATCCTCAAGCTTTCAATTTTCTTTATTCTTTTTCAGACCAGAAGAACATATAGATTTGAGTATAACACCGAGAGATAATTTACACCAACCAGATTGTAGGCTGTTCTCAGAACTGGAATACAGTTTTCATGCCTTTGAACACCTTGAGGTAACATAATACAAAGTTTATACTGTAAAATGATTTTGTAATTTGAAAATGAGTAGAAGGGGGATTTCCCTCCATTAGACAATAATCAACAGACACAAAAGACATCTAGAGGTCAACATATAGGATGTTCAATTTATATCTTAGATTTTGTATCTGACAGTAAAATCTCAGATAACTACATATAAGTTTGAAAATCAGTGCAGATTAACTTTAACTTTATTCTTAGAGTAACACTGATCGTTAACATAAAATTTCCTGGAAAGTTTCATTGTGAGTGCACTTACATTAACAGTTATCTACTCTTTCCCTTAAGCTTTCAATATTGATTTGTGAATTTTAAAATATAACAGAATTAGCATAGAAGTAAAAAGTAAAAACACAAAAATACTGAACTCCGAGGAAAATTCAAAAAGGAAAGTCCAAAATCAAAAGGCAAAATCAAAAGTCCAAACACATCAAACGAATGGATAACAACTGTCATATTCCTGACTTGGTACAGACATTTTCTAATGTAGTAACTGTATGTATGCATCCCAATTCCATTTATGATTACATTTTCATCTTCTTTTTTTTTGCATCAGAAATTTTATGAATCTGTTTGTTTCAATCATTTTCAAAAAAGTGAATTTTATTATGCGTGAGCACTATCAGGATATTTGCAATATAGAATTCCCGTGTTATATTATTCCCTTGGTTGTTATATTTTTCATGAACATAGAATTTCGGTTTTATTTTAAATACTTTAAAACATAATAATTTACATCAGATTTCAGTTTGAAACAGAAATGTTATTTTGTATTTTCTTATATATTGGAAACTTGTTACAATGTACTTTTAAAATTGCATAATTGTCATTATTTATTTTATAAATGATTGATGAACATGTCAATTTTTCTACATATTTTCAATATACACAGTCAAATTTTGCTGTGTTTATTGTAATCTTTTATTAAATCTTACAAATAATTTATATATTATTAAGATATATTTTGTTTTCAAAATAAGGTTTTACTTTTTTAAACAGTTCCTGATGGGATTGCTCATGTTGTGTGAATAAATGCATTCTCCCTTAGAAATGAAAGGATGATTTCAAAGTCTTGCTGCTTTAAAGATTTTTTTTAATTTTCCTCAAATGTAAATTGAGAAAAGAAAATGGGTGCACTGTAACAAGCAGTTAAGGAAGTTCTTGTCTTAATTATTGCATTACACCTTTCAGTGACAACAAGTTTTAGGCCAAATAAAAAAGGTGTGTGTTTCCTATTACCCTAGCTACCCTCCCTAGTGTATAACATGTATAAGAAAATGGTAAAATAAAAAAAAAATCCCAACCTACACAGAAGATCTCTAAAAGTATAGAATAAAATATATTACACTTTGTACATGATATTTTGTACATTTGTAGGGTATGAAAGATAGGGAGACGTTGCAAGGCACTCCTGAACTTGGACTGAAAAATGCTATTACATACCAAGACAGTGTTGATGAATATGGTCACAGAATATATGAGGCTTTGCAAAAGGTTGGGGCAAGATCACATAACATTAGTTTTAAAATACAATTTTTAATCAACAGAGCTCATGCTTATGAATAACTGGGGCAAAAAAAAGTAGTTTTTACATCCATCACTAAAAAATACTTTTCCAATTTGTCAAAAGCAATATCTAGTATTTAATCAGTAGTTACTGTCATCATTGTTTTCTCTTTTTAGTAAGTTGATTTAATGTTTTATTTTTCCTTTTTCAAATAGCTTGTCAAAATTTTATATTTCTTTCCTGTCAGTCATTGAAATTTATACTCCCCATGGATCGACCAATAAATGAGGGCATCTTGGTTCAACCATTATCATATTTTCAATTTCAGAATAGGACATCTTGGATAAACAATTATCATATTTTCAATTTCAGAATCGTACATCTTGGATAAACAATTATCATATTTTCAATTTCAGAATCGTACATCTTGGATAAACAATTATCATATTTTCAATTTTAGAATCGTACATCTTGGATAAACAATTATCATATTTTCAATTTCAGAATAGGACATCTTGGATAAACAATTATTATATTTTCAATTTCAGAATAGGACATCTTGGATAAACAATTATCATATTTTCAATTTCAGAATCGTACATCTTGGATAAACAATTATTATATTTTCAATTTCAGAATAGGACATCTTGGATAAACAATTATCATATTTTCAATTTCAGAATAGGACATCTTGGATAAACAATTATCATATTTTCAATTTCAGAATCGTACATATTGGATAAACAATTATCATATTTTCAATTTCAGAATAGGACATCTTGGATAAACAGTTATCATATTTTCAATTTCAGAATCGTACATCTTGGATAAACAATTATTATATTTTCAATTTCAGAATAGGACATCTTGGATAAACAATTATCATATTTTCAATTTCAGAATAGGACATCTTGGATAAACAATTATCATATTTTCAATTTCAGAATCGTACATCTTGGATAAACAATTATTATATTTTCAATTTCAGAATAGGACATCTTGGATAAACAGTTATCATATTTTCAATTTCAGAATCGTACATCTTGGATAAACAATTATCATATTTTCAATTTCAGAATCGTACATCTTGGATAAACAATTATTATATTTTCAATTTCAGAATAGGACATCTTGGATAAACAGTTATCATATTTTCAATTTCAGAATCGTACTTCTTGGATACTATACAATATGGCAGCGTTTTACTGGAGAATTAAAGGAGATCCCTATCATGCTATAGAATGTGTCAGGAGAGCTCTACATTTTTCACCAAGGTTTGTTCTTCTAATCAAATCAATATCAGACAGGGGATCCACTTTTCCGAGATCCTTAACAAATCAACAATCACAATTGTTGAAAAAAAATTACAGCTCCTTGTATGAAATCTTGAAGCTGTAATTTTGATTTGAGTTAAGTCACCTTTTGAAAAGGAAAATCTTGTAGCTGTCCATTTCAAGGAACCGGAAACCCAATTTTCCTTAAAAAACACCAATCAAACCAAGATTTTTTTTATTATGAATTATCCTTTTATCCAATTATGATTATCAGGATATAAATAAATCTCATGTTTTCGGCAGTCCGGGTCAACAGCAGTGTATTCTTAGTCTAAAAATATGTCAAAACACAAATATCACCTGCTCCTTTAATAATGACATGTCTAAAGATTGAAAGCAGTTATTTTAAAAAAAAATTGTTGACTTGGTAGAATATTTACTTACATACTACAAATTAACTTGATCATACAAGTTCAAGTTGGGATGAATAAGTCTTTGATAAAAATAAAATGAAACTATTTATACAAGTAGGTATATTTTATTCTTGCATATTTTGTTGAATAGAATTACATTTTATTCCTTATCACTTTTTTCCAGGCATCAGAAAGATGTTGCATTGATAAGTTTGGCCAATATTCTGCATCGAGCCAGATATTCCAATGAGGCCGCTGTTGTTGTACATGCTGCCCTGGACGTCTCAAAAGAACTTAATGTCAATCATTTTACACTGGGAAATATATATGCTGTAAGTTGGTAATATTGAATGAATATTAGAAGTGATGTAAGAAACATTTGTTCTCATGCTCCCCCCTTGTTATGGAGGGGTTATTAAGGTCTACCCTTGTATGTACAACTGTACATTGGTTCTGAAATTGGTTTCTGTTCTCTAAATTTAGTATGTCTTGATCAAATGTTCGAAAACTATTAAATACATAATGATAATTACGACCATATCAATTTCAAACTTAGACTCTAATTTACTTTGCCACAATCAAATGTTTTGAAACTTATACCACAAAACATTTCTGATTTAGGTGGTAAGGTCACTTTCACAGATGTTGAGTTATGTCCCATGATTAATGGAATATTCTTTTTTTTTTTTATAAATTCTAGAGATGAAGGCAAAGATATATTTTATATGACTGTCATATAAGTGAGAGGATTAGCAATCTATACAACCAAGTTTAATCCACCATTTTCTTCGAAAGAAAATGCCTGTATCAAGCCAGGAATAGGACAGTTGTTATCCATTCGTCTGGTGTGTTTGAGCTTTATATTTTGACATTTGATTAGGGACGTTCAGTTTGGATTTTCCTCAGAGTTCAGTATTTTTGTGATTTTACGTTTTAGTTCACTAACATAGTTCTACCATATAGTCTTGCATCTTTTTGGTTTCAGGTTTTAGCAGAATACAATAAATCCATTATATGTTTTGAGAACACCCTGAGGATACAACCAGATTTTGACGCTGCAGCTAAAAGAAAACATGCTGTCTTGTGTCATGCCAAGTTAGAGGAAGCTTTAGAGGCTCAACACAGGTAAACTTAGTGGAAGATTAAAGGATCAACACAGGGAAAATTATTGAAGAGGTTGAATGCATGGGTTACTAGCAAAAACTTAGAGGTTTATCACAGGAGAAACTAGAGGAAGTTTAAGATGCCAAATAATCAAAGCTAGGTGGAAATTTAAAGGCCATTGAGCTTAATCTAATGGCATTGTCAAAACACCTGAAGAAATATACATCAGTAAAACTAAGAGAAGTTTTTAAGGCTCAGCAGGGGTTGCACTAGAGAAACTTTTATTCATTGATTACTATAAATATTGATTAAGTAATAGATGGTTGTATGCATTAGAACTTCAACTCACACACACACATACATCAATATTTATGCAGATTTCACCAGCTAATAATTGACCCGCTTCTCTCTTCCATTTTCCACTTGCATGAATAATGTAAGGAACTACAGAGTGTACGGCTTGCATGAAAAATGTTATGAACAAATTTTATTTTATTCCAGATCTTTACAGCAAACATTGAATGATTTGAAAGAATATCAGAGAAAACATGATATATTCCAGAGTCAAACAGAGAAACTGATATCTGAACAAGTTACCAATGATGTTAAGTTAGACCAACATATCTCTTATGAGAACATGAAACTAAGGGAATCGGCTGTAGAGATAGGTAGGTGTAAAATAGTGGAATTTTAATTAATGTACAAACATACTGTAAATTGATATTTGCTATGCTTTTGTATATGTAGTTGTGCAAAAATAAAAAAAAATATGGGAAAAAAACAGATGTATTGATGTGGAACAATGCATACAAAGAATAACTGAATACCCAGAATTATTAAAAATATTGGATTATATACCAAACTCAAGAAAACATCTGACCCTGCTAAAAATATATATGTGAAATCAGAGGCAACAACAATGAACACTAGGTTCAGATAACCTGGCTAGGTTTAGGTTCAAAATATGAAAGAATTTTAATGTTCTCAAATATTCCCCTTCCTGTTATAATGCATTTGTAATTAAAATAGATTCACAATAAAAAAAAAAAAAACACCCTGTGCAACTGAAGTTTGCATTCACATAAAACTTTTAAGGTGTCAACATGATTTTAATATACGTAGTCTTTAAAATGACTGATCTTATTAAAGATCTTTAATAATAAATTCAGAAAAAAAATAAAAAGGGATCTATGAAGAGGATAAAGATATCAAGGTAATATATTCAAACCCACAAGTAAAAACAAACTGACAATGACAAGATGAAAAACAAATGAAAGACGAACAATAGTAAACAAAACACAACATAAAAAGATCAATGATTGAGCAACATGAACCCCATCAAGAACCTGATGCTCCTAAAAAGTAAGCGGATTCTGCTCCATATTGGCACCTGTCCTGTTGCTTATCTTTTTTTAAGGCATCTGATTTTAAATTTTAACTACATTTTTCAGGAGAATACTGTCGGATGGTTGATAGAGATGGTAAACAGGTTCTTATGTGTACATGGGGGAAGAAAGATACCTCCACGGTAGAATTAGATTTTGCCCCTTTCTTTGACGATTCCAAAAAGGAAGAAAAAAATCAGGTATGTTTTAAAAAGCCTTGCCTAAGAATGTTGCTGGGTGGATAAGCATTGTGTCTTGCTAAATTGTATACAGTAGTCGCCTCTCATGAGAGGTCATATCACCTTTCTAGATCAGTTTTCATCATGCATATCATTTTCAATCAATCCCTGCCTTGTGATGCTACCAGTTCATATTATTAATTTATATTCCAATGCAATATTTTCATGTATAGTAAAGCAGTAGGGTTGAGTGGTTGAAATGTTGAATTTCCCTAAAAACTAGTGAAATTTTTATGGTAAAGCTACACTCAATGTTTGTGAGTTGCTGAGTATAATAAGCAAAAATAAAATGTCAAAAGTTACCTTATAAATGAACTATGTAAAAAATTAATCACTGCATTCTAATTTGTGCATATTGTGTTGGATCACTGTAACCTACTCTTTCATCTTTAGTGACTTTTAAAGGTTGGTAGTCATTACCTCAGTGTTGTAATTGAAATATTTTGTACAAAACATTTTTTACTCTTTTTCTAGTATCACTTTTCAGCTCCTCTTTTAGACATTTGGGTAAATATGACCTATATTCCCTGCTTGAAGAACTCAAATATATTATTTTCTTGTGTTATATCAGATTTATGCTTGGATGGTCATTATATTTTTAGACAACATAAGAGCCATACTCTGGATGAAAATATTAAATTCTCTAGTAGCAAGACAACTAAATCTTAATATGTATCAAGCATTCAATATACATTTATTATGATATAATCAATTCAAAAATAAAATGTATATTTCTTAAATTCTTTCTGTGATATGAAATGTACATGACGTCCATTTTCTCAGAACTAGTATACATTTATATTAAAGTCATAAGAAGTGTTGTTGTGAAAATATGGCAGGTAATTAAAGTTTGTGTTTTGAAGCCGAAGTTTAACGATTGTCACCTGTTTGTCAACAATCGACTAAAAATCAACAACAAAGCATGGAAATTGAGCACGGGTTTAACATGTAAATTCAGATAATAGTTTATTTTAAGGAAATCCATGCGTATTGTGATCAACGGATTTTTACGAGATGGGTCACACTGAGGTCACTTTGCATACGGAAAATATGTCGGGAGAATTGCTTCCTGGAAGGAAGCAATTAAAATAAAGTAAACTTGTTCTAAATATGAATAAATTAAAGAATTTTCTTCAGAAAAAAGTATATGTACATAAGTTTTATAATGGAAACTATCCATTGAGTTATAAAAAACATATGCATTATTTTTTTGATTTGAGGTTTCATATGACTTTAATTGAAGCCCACCTCCAGCTGTGGTATTTTCTCACTGTATTGAACCCATTGGTGGACTGATTTCTTGCTTTTTGGTTGGGTAGCTGTCTCCTTGACACATTCCCTGTTTCTGTTTATGTTATATTTGTTCCTCTTTGACTTGAAAAATCTTCTTTTCTTATTATATATAAATATATATTTCTAAAGTTTTAAAAAAGCATACATATATCTAATTTTATATATGGCATCTTGTACAAGTATAAAATTCTATTACTTTGTCTTACTAAGCTGATATTTTTCTGAAATGTGTTGATATGTAATTGATATTACTGATTACTAATAGTTAATTTGCATTTCACACATTTACAGAAAATATAGGGAAAGATTTGTGTTCTGACATTGTCCTACAACGATGGGGTTGTTTATGAAAAAAACATAGTATATCAAAAAGTTTGAACAAAGAACAAAAGTGAATGATTGATTTTAAAATTATAGGAAATTCTTCATGAAAAATGGTTCAAAAAATGTATCAAATTTGCATTTTTCTGAATCCTTTTATTGCAAAAATAAAAAACATAGCAACACTTTTGGATTATGCAGTATTTCAGTATTTTGTAAAGATTCGCCAAACCGGTGTGAAAAATCAGCCACCTTTAAAGAGTTCTTTTCATGTATGTTTTCTCACTTAAAATTGTAAATTACTTTATTTTTAGACAGCAGATTTACCTGCCTCAGAGAAAAAGAAAGTAGACTATTCTAAACCCATCAGGGAACCATTTTACACCAAGGAGAAAATGATTGAGAAACCAAAGGTATGATTTGTATAAAAGAATTGTAAACATAAAAATTTAGTAAAGGTTGTAGCACTGACATCTGAATTTGGAGTTGCTCTGAGGGGAGACAACCCCGTAACAGTAGCAGGTGCTTCAGAACAGAATGGATTTAAATATACTTTTTATGGTAAATTTTCCGTTCATAAATTCATACATGGTACAAAAGATGATATTGTATCTTGAGTTAAAAGAAAATCTTACTACACATAATTTGTGTTTTAAAACATCAGAAATATTGGTAAAATTTGGGATTTGAACAATCCTGATGAGAGTTATGCACTTCGGAGTCATCACAGGAGTGGGTTCAGAAAGGGTAGAAATTGACCCTTAAATTCCCTAAAATATGCAGATACCTAAAAATACACATTTGACATCAATTAACAAGTTCTGAACCATAGGGCACTGATCATGACCTAACTACTTGTGCACACTTGCATTGACCACCATAATATTTTATTTGGATGTGTATCAGACCCATTGACCTTTTTTTATGTTATTATATGGATATTTCTAATGTTTTCTAGAATTCTGATGTTTTCTAGAATTCTGATGTTTTCTAGAATTCTAATGTTTTCTAGAATTCTACTGTTTTCTAGAATTCTAATGTTTTCTAGAAGGAAAAAGAACTTACAAATACATAAAAACTAATTATTTTGCTAAACTCCTGAAGCTGTTAAAATGGTAAAAAGGAACAAAAAACAGAAAAAGAATAGTAAGCACAACAAAATTTGTTGATTAATAAAAAAAAATCCTTGATATTAGTTCCAGTTTGGTGATCCTGATGCTGAAAATGAATGGCCGTCCAGAGAAGAATGTGATACATATGTACAGAAAGTCCCAGATCCAAGAAATCTTAGCACTGTATATTTATCACCAGAAAATAAAGGATTTGAGTATGTATGAATAAAAGAGTTTGATCACTGATTTACTTGTAACAGGGTTTTTTTTTTTGTTGTGAAAAGAAATTCTGTCTTTTGGTCTAATTTTTTTGTTACCAATTGTTTGGGATAGAGGAAAAGTGATATTTTTTGTGGATAGAATGATAATTTGCATTCAAGCCTATGAACAAATTTTATTCAGTAAAACACTAAATTTGGGAATTAACATTACCCACTTAATGCATGGAAATTAGTATCCCACGAAAAAGTAGTGAATAAAACAGATTTGCATACATCTATTTCATATGAATTTTAGTGGATAGTTGTCTCTTTGGCAAACATACTACTTTGCCTTAGTATAGCAAAGACGTGCAATCAACACCAAGTTCTCTAATGACAAAGAACAAAAATTGTATGAATGATTAAAGCTTGAGTGTAGATACATGCATAATTAAAAATTTGAAAATCTGAAATGTAAGTAATTCTTTGTTTTTTTAGGGTGAATGCACTTTTATCTGAGGCACAAAATATTCCTCCAGGAGAGGAGCACCCCTTGCCATGGTATCCACCTGTATGTGTGCCTTTATTGGAGATTCCTGAAGGATCAGTCACCACTTATGATCACATACCAGCTGTCAGCAGAGAACAAAGAGTTAAAATGCCACTCAAATTATTTGACAAGTTCCAAAAAAAGGTAGGAAGTTATTTGGTTATTTTGTTAAGTTTTGCATTTTTTTTAGCAAAACTTACTTGTACATTAGGTATTTATAAGACAATAAGTGTGAAAATTAAATGGATTTGAAATAGTTGTACCTTTGCATTATCTGTTATAAAAAGAGAAAAAATACCAAGGGGGCAATCATAAATCCTTAGTCTAATAGAAACAGTCAACACCATGGCAAAAGATAAAAACAAAAAGCCAAACAACTGAACCCCACTGAATACCAGTGGGGTGAACTCAGTGTCTTTAGAATGGTGGAGTTTTTGCTCCACATCAATTTATTTCATTAAATTCCTTTTACACTCAGTAAGCTGACCTCTCATAGCAGAGATATTGATTTTGCATTCTGGCATTGATGAAATTTACTAATATGATTTCCTTGCTGTAAGTTAAAGCATATGGTTCAATTGAATTTACTAATAAAATGCAGTTAAATAAAAATGCCAATATTGAGGTCAAAATATAGCACTAAGTGTTTTATAGAATGACCATGCTCTATTTCACAATGTTAGCTACATCATTACTTTTTACTGTATAAGTTCATGGTCATGCTTAAGGTGGTACCTAACACAACATGGAGATAACTCTGTAAAATCAGCTAAACGTTTTAATTACGTTGTGTTGTTAAGGGAATATTAAGCTTCTCAATGATCAAAACTAGTGTTTGTCAAACTGCTATATAACCAGACTATTTTTTCTGATAAATTGGTTGGCTCAATATTTTTGTCAAAGGGTCAAAGTAAATATTTTGTCAAAATTTTATGAAAATTAAACAAACCAAATAAATTTTAGTCAAGGTGTTGGGTACCACCATAACATGCTTTTCTCTGCAAAAAATGTTAAAATAATCTTTTCTTTTAAACGTATTTCATAAAAATGTTTAATCACAGATCTTCTTTTAATTTTTTCAGAGGTTAATTAATCATGTTCCTGACAGAATTTTAACAGCAGAGGAAGTTGGGCAAAGATTACTGACTGCATTGAAAGAGGTGAATTAAACAGAAAATATAGTGATTGTGTAAATAGATGTAGTCAATTTCATTGTGAAATAGCCAAAGCTAGTCCATTTCAATGAACAGGGGAGAGAGGGAATAATAGTTTTATTGATTTGAAGGTACAGCCCAGCTGTGAGTGGACCTTAGTATAAAGTCAAAAAGTCAGAAAGACTAGCAATTGTCCCCAAAACATTGCTTTGAAAAAGTAAATTTTGAATAACTCCTTCTTGAAAAAGAGCATTGGGTAAATCCAGGTGAAAGAAAACAATGCCTGCGCCACTTATGACACTCATTCAGTTTTACATGACATGTAAAAAAGTCGGGATTATTTGTAACATTTTATGTTTTACAATGTTTATTTGCAAATTATGAAATTAAAATATATACCTGGAGTTGAGAAAATCCTAGCCTTTGGACTGCTTTTTCAAATATCTATAAAGAATTGGAACAATTAAGAATTATCAATGACAGTGATATTCCAGAACTTAGTCTCATTGGTAGAAATTAAAAGTTTTAATGACGTTGTGTTGTTAAGGGAATATTAAGCTTCTCAATGATCAAAATAAGTAATTGTCAAACTGCTATATAACCAGGGTAATTTTTCTGATAAATTGGTTGGTTCAAATTTTATGAAATTTTTATGTTTTTGTTAAAGGGTCAAAGTTAATACTTTGTCAAAATTTTATGAAAATTAAACGAGCCGAATTAGTTTTAGTGAAAGTGTTGGATACCACCTTAAAATGTCATTAGATTAAAAATTTATCCTATCATCTGGCAGTTAAACTTCACAAATACATAACAAAGATACAGATAAGTATCAATAGATGTTTTATGAAAAAATTAAAGAGGATATAGGGGGGGGGGGGGGGGTTAATCATGGAGATAATTTTAAAAACTGAAATAAAGAATAAAATATGATTAAGAATGAATTAATTAAATAGAAATTTTTGCAATGTACCTTGATTTCTTCAACAGAAAATAGGACCAGAATGGATCCTTTACAATGTCGCTGGATTGTATTGGCGTGTTATTGGTAACAATTATCACGGGATAGAGTGTTTTAGACGATCATTGTATTTTGTACAGCCACAGTACAAAGATGTCCCTCTCGTTAACCTGGCCAACATTCTATACATGTGGGGAAAGTTTGAAGATGGTGTCAAAATCATGAAGGATGCTCTGGCAATTAATGATCTCGAGGTAATAATACAATATGCTACAAAATATTTACAGTGCTATACTCAGAATTTAATTTTCCTGGGTATAAATTTTTTCCATTTTGTGGATATTTGATATCTTGGTTTTGCCAATCTCTGCATTTTAAGATAAAAAAAATATAGCAGTTTTACAAAATTGTTAAAATGTAAACTTTTATTTATTTATTGGACAGTAGAATGCTTCTGCTACATAAATATGGCCTGTTTTTGACAATACAATACACATATATTGAGTACTAGCACCATAAAGACATGCTAAATTACTGAAGTTTTCACTATTCTAGCATTTTAGTTAAATTTTAGACGGTTTTCGTGTAAAACGAAAGTGGCCGCATTCGTGTTCATCCTTAATATTGAAATGTAAATTGTATTTGATGATAATACATAACATACATAAAGGTTGAGGATGAACACGGATGCGGCCACTTTCATTTTTGATAAAAAAAACATCTGAAAAGTGACATTTTACGCCATATTTGGTAGATTTTTCATATTTGAGCTTGAATCGGGTCTTTTTGAATGACTTAGTCAGTTAAAATTTTTCACATAAACTAATTGATTCAAATGAAATAGACACTTTAGTGTTTAAAAAGTGGTCAAAATCTTTTGTCAGATGAACCTGAAATTTGGGGCCAAAATTGGTCCTTACCAGACCTACTCCTTTATATTGCCTTGCTTTGAAATCCACGGAACTGCAAGTTTTATTCAATCAATGAAAATTGGTAGCCATGAAAATAGATAGATAAGAGGATAAGCAGATTCTAATTTCAATATGATGTGGATGTCACCATTTCCAGTCATGAAAAAATTGTGAAAAGAGAAAACTCAAACCTGGGGAAAAAGTTTTAATTTAGCCTTTTTCTGGTCCACGATTTTGATCATTCTTTAAGATCAAGTTTACACGAGGGGATATAATCAAAATTTTATTCATGCTACATCAATTAATCAATTCTTCTATATTTTAGCCTGATTCTCACTTTTTGTATGGAAATTTATTATGGGTGACAAAGAACTACACAGGTGCTGTCAAACATTATGAGAAGACCATAGATATAGAGCCTGAGCACCAGGAGGCCTTCAATGCTCTCAGAGCTATCAAATGTTACCTCAAGTATCACCATTCGGCTCAGAGTGCTGCCCTGCTGAGATGTCACAACCCAACCTACCAAACTGTCCACAGAGGGCTCAGAACAAAGGCCAGGACACAGAAAGTCGAGTTATCTGTAAAAATGTAAGTGGCTGGGAGGTCAATCTGTTGGTCTTATGTTTAACTGGCGTAACTTTGGTTCTGTTCTTTTTCAAAAACACAGTGTATGATTCCATCATTCTTAAGGATGTACTCAGGTGAAATTAAAAAGATAAAAAATTGGTACTATAAGTCATAAGAGCATTATGTAATTACTGTAAACCAAGTTATTTTTGTGAGCGATTTATTTTTGTGATTTTCACAACTAAAAAATGACGCGATTATATAAATCGTTGCGAATATGTAAAACTTAGATCTTTCTTTATTAAACTATATCCAGAAATGAGAAAATCGCGAAATTAAATAGCCGTGAAATAGACTAGAAAGGGTAAAATAAGTTGGTTTACAGTAGTTAACAAACAAAATAAGCTTAAAATATTGATAGGTTATGGAGCTCCTTTTTCAAATATTTGATTTTTTTAAAATGGCGGGAAAAGTCAGACTCAGGCTAAAGAAAAATGTGTGTTTTTAGGGCAAAATATTTTATCCTGTATCATAAGAAAAAAAACCAAGGAGTCAGAACGTTTGACAAAAAAATCCTAAACTCCTTAATAAGACTTAAATCAGACTTAAATGACCATCATTTAACTTTAAATATTTTTGTCAATTTTTCTAACACTTAATACTGTAAATTCACAATAATAAGAACTTGATATATGTATCTATGTGCACATTTTTCAGAAGTCTGAATCTCGCTTTTTTTGTCCTTTCATAGATTTTTATTTTATAATTTGCATTTCTGAATTTATAGTAATCTTAATCTCTAGGGATGACTTGCGAGATTTTAAGTTCTTGTTGACTTGAGTACAATTTAAACATGGACAAAACCACAATTGTAGGAGGACTGTAAAATCAAAGTATCAACAATAATAAAAAAAAACAAAACAACAATACACCAATTCTCACATCAAGACTGAAAAAATATAATAAAAAGGTTAAAACCAAAATTACAAAACAATTGAGTCTAAATTACTACAAAAATATCTCTGAACTTAAGACTATTAAAAGTTACTTAAAAAAGAAAAGGCATTAAAACCTGCTTATATTCACTTAATACTTCTTAGTTTCTAGGGGAGGACCTTTAACAAATAAATATCTATTTGTAAGCTGAAAACACATGAACTAAAATATACATACTACTGTTGATTCATTGGTATTTGTTGGATACCAATTTTTCGTGGATTTCATGGACACCCCAAAATCATGAATTCAAATGTCCAACGAATTACAAATTACGTATAAGAGTTTATACAGACTTTTGAAAAACCACGAAATCAAATATCCATGAAAATGCAAGTTTAACTCACTCCATGAAAATTGTTACCCGCGAAAATAGATGACTCCACAGTATTAGAGTACACATATATAATACACACAATGTTCGGATTTATTCATTGTTATGTATTAAGAATACCATTTGTGAAGAACTTTCTTTTCAATGGTGGTATTTTTCACCAACTCATTATATAAACAGACAGGAGTTGGTTTCACTTAAAAACCTAGGACTCAGATTGTTTGTTAGTAAGTATGGTATACTGAATTGTTCATGACTTACTTTTGTTTAATTGTAAAACTGACTTCTGAACTATATGTGAAGAGTAGCTGCATAATATTAACTCGAGTTTAAAAAAAAATTTGTTAAGTATTTCAAGTACTGTTTGGAATATAATTTATATTATTATATAACTATTAAATAAAGGATGGGTTTTTCTTCTTAGATGATTACAGGTGTTGAGACTGTAAGTTTGTTATAGTAATTTGCATCAGTTTGAGGATCTGCTTTTTCTGTACTCAAGAAGTCGCTTCATTTACACAGTGTTTAAATATACCATTGACAATTTGATCTTAGAACAGCTCATTGATTTGATTTTTACAACTAATCCTCAGAGTAAGATTGAACATATTTCCTGTTTGTAAACTAATATATTTTTTTTATGGAAATCGAAAAATAAAGATGTAGGGTATAAACCAAAGAGATGACAACACAACCAGACCGAAAACCAAATCGACAACAAATTGAGGTCATTGTACTTTCATTGGTCAAGTTCAAATCAAACAGAAAATTCATGATTTTAAAAGATACAATAAGAAGTGCAAACAAAACTTATATAAACAATTCTGATGACTTACTTTTCTCACTTTGGAAACAAAGCCATACATGTTCTAATTTCAAATAAAACGGGCTGCACTTGATTGTCGTTACTTGAAATATTTAAAAAATAACACTGGAGATAAAATTGACATTTGGGTTGGTGTTATTAGCTAAGAAATTAAGTTAAATTATTATACAAGTAGGTTT
>CM034351.1:311188-384599 GCA_019925275.1 Mytilus edulis | reverse complement strand
TTAGTAAAATCTACGGAAGCGTATTAGCGCCACACAACTTTTTTAAATATTTCTTCCTATGTTTGCGTTACAACGCAAACCTTTGCGATATAACGCAAACCTATAACGCAAACCTTTGCGTTATAACGCAAACATTTGCAATATAACGCAAACATTTGCGATATAACGCAAACATTTGCGTTTTAACGCAAACATTTGTTTTATCTTATTTCTTATTTAAGATTCAAAGGAAACAGCAGTTATTAATGGAGGAGGCTGTATATATTAAAGTTTATCACCTATGTAGTCATTGCAAAGTTAAATGATTGAATAATTAGAACATATCATTGGCTAAATAATGAGAATATTAGAAGATGTGGTATGAGTGCCGATAAAAAAACTCGCCATCTAAGTCACTTTTCGTAAAATTAAACCTTCATAGGCAAAAGTACGGTCTTCAACACGGAGCATTGGCTAACACCGAACAGCAAACTATAAAGGCCTCCAAAAACGATATCCATGTTACTACTAGTATATGTATTACAAAGAAAATTGAGTAAATTGAAGTTATACCGAAGAAAAAAATCAACCCCGCTAATATAGTTATAACCGATTATAAATATACTTCCAAAGTAATCTCTCGTTTGAGAACTGTGAAAAGTTGGTTAGATTCAAACAAGCTACCTTTTGCAATAAGTGTATAGAATGAAGATGTTTTATTAATAAAATTATGTTCTCACCATTCAAATTGCTACCCAAGCATCTTAAAAATACTTCACCATATTGAAATGAAAATGCAATGACTTTCTATCAAATCATATTCTGAGATTTAAAAAAAATATTAATAATTCCTTTTAAAGCAGAAAGATCATTTTGTCTATTTGACTTGGCGTTTCACAATTGTATGACATTATTTTTGATCTTTCAATTTAAATATGCTTATATACTATACTATATCTATGTTCTTATTAAATTATATACTTTTTGATACACAATTCAGTCTTAATTTATGCATAATTGCACTTCAAGTATTCCATTATTCCTATGCATATTTATTAAAATGATTTGGCCTTGTATGTAGATTTCTTTTTTTATCTACTAGTAAATCACAACCGAAATGAATGACAGACGGACATAGATACAAAACTAACTAACAAAGGTTTGCGTTATTTTGCAAATGTTTGCGTTAAACGCAAAGGTTTTCGTTAAACGCAAACATTTGCGAAATAACGCAAACATTTGAGTTATAACGCAAAAGGAGGAAGAAATATTAAAAAAAAAGTTGTGTGGCGCTAATACGCTTCCAAAAAAATCAGCGTGATATTTCATCTATGTTTATGATTTTCTTTACATTTCTGTTTTAGAAGCATATCTCTATAACTATTTAAGTTGTAAACTTATATTAATCTTGGAATAATTAATTGAACGGGCACAATATTTTTTAAAAGAACAATATTTATCTGTTGGTCTTTTTTTTCTTCTCTTTTAGTCAAGACGTTGTCAGTGTATTTTCGATCTAAGAGTTTAAATGTCCCTTTGGTATATTTGTTTAGATATTACATATTGATGTTGTTGTTTTTTTCTATTATGTAATGCGCAATAGTTGCAGTTTGATAACAATAAGGAATGGATCTTGAGATTTGCAATTACCAAAATAATGTTTAACTATCAAGTATTTTCTATGAAATATTTAAAAATTATAAACAAATATTTCTTGATTGTTACTTTTTTTGTTTATTTAAATTGAGAGTATTTCATATGAGGAAAGTTTGGACATTTTTTATGCATGTATTAACTAATAAAACACAAACTCTATTGAGCTTTTATTAAAACATATATCAAACATACACCAACCGTTCAAACACACATGCAAAGAACGTATTCATCCAAAACAATCTACGCACTTAGTTAGCACTATGAATGCTGACTTAGAACAAACATACAAGGTCATAAAAGCTTCAGGGTTAAACTTATTAAGCATTAGAAACATATTATACAGCAGGACTAAAGCCAACAATTAAAACACACCATTGAAGAGCATGTCACACAAGATCATTAAAGCATCAATGTGAAGTAAGCTTACAATGTAGTATGGGCTTTGCTCATTGTTGAAGGCCGTACAGTGACCTATAGTTGTTAATGTCTGTGTCATTGTGGAGAGTTGTCTCATTGCCAATCATACCACATCTTCTTTTTTTTATTAAGCATTAGAAATAGTATAAAGCAGCAAGAACATTTAATAATACATGAGTAAACCGAAAACTTGAAACACATTATTGAAAAGCATGAGCAAACAGAAAAATTAAAACAAATGAACGGGCAAAATTGAAATACACAAGGAGCAAAATAAAAGACATTTCAAGTTTGTGAACAAATAGATAATTATACTGGTCGTACACATGCATTTGACACGTTTGAAATATATCCTACGCATATATAAACAGAAAAATCAATAGAAGCCAAAAGTATAAAAACATTTCAGATCAGTGACACTCCACCGATTTCCAGTACTGTATATAAGACTCTTATTGGTGTATCGACATATTGATATCACGTTACAAGCATAGGTTCTGGATCACAAAAAAATCAATTACTATCATCTGTTTAATAAAATAAGGAATATTATTTAATGAACAAAAAAATATCGTTGGTGAAACCAATATGTAATAGAGTGGTCCCAAAGTTGGGCCCTGTGGTACATTTGTATTGGTGTCAACTGCTTGACTACACTTAGAACACTGCTTACTTTCATTGATTGTCGATCAAGATGTAATTCCTTACAAAGTGACACTTTACAAGACAGAAGAAAATATCTAGATTAATTATAAAAAATAAAAGATGTGGTATGATTGCCAATGAGACAACTCTCCACAAGAGACCGAATGATACAGAAATGAACAACTATAGGTCACTGTACGAACTTCAACAATGACCCTGCCCATACCGCAAAGTCAGCTATAAAAGGCTCCGAAATGACAATGAAAAACAATTAAAACGAGAAAACGGTCTAATGTATGTTAAAAAATGAAGGAAAAACAAATATGTAACACATAAACGACAACCACTGAACTACAGGCTCCTGACTTGGGACAGACACATACATACAGAATGCTATGTCAAATTATAGGTGGTGAGTAGAAGTTCCAAAGGACTATCTAACAAAATCTAATAAACGCACTAGGGGTCAACATTAATTTCGACAATTTCAACTAATAAAGATTTCTATAAGTATTCTTTTATACCCCAACACCTTCTCCAACTTGAATTCACTTAGTCTACCTCAATCGGTAGGTATATCTGAAACCCCTCAAAAGTGGCATCTCATTCTCTTAAATTTGAAGGATCCACACCAACTGATGAAAAAAGTAAAAACACAAAAATACTGAACTCCGAGGAAAATTCAAAAAGGAAAGTCCCAAATCAAATGGCAAATTCAAAAGTTCAAACACATCAAACGAATGGAAAATGAAACCACCAAAGCTACTGCACATAATGTATATATATGTTATTTAATGGATAGTTTTATTAATTTTTTTTTTATCATTATTCTCTTAATTGTAAAAAGTCAATTATAGGTAAGTCCATATGTGCATTACACAAAAATTCAGTGGTCCTTCCTAATCCGGATGCACTTTAATAGTAGACATATTTCACACACCTAATTTAATGGGCATTTAAAAGTTCAGAATTTTATCTTTAAAGGGAACCGAAATTTAAGATAAACGAGATGATTCTTCATTTCCTATTGTTAATAATTATTATCAATTTTTAGATGATGATGTTTCCTTGTCACCATCTTGCAGTGTTTATTTATCTCAACTTGTTTGATTCGCTCTTGTACCTCCATCTTAAGAATTAAATTTTAGGCGCTACCATGTTATTTCTAGCTGGTAGCATTCCCATTCCCAAGCTATGTGTCTATGAGTTGAAACACAGAGATCATATCTGGGAACAGTATGTTTACAAATTAACATATCTATGAATATTATATATCTCCCCAAAATAGGAGTGGCTTGTTAGCAGCAGTGTTTACAAAGAGCAACCTATATACGAGACTGAATCATGCTTTTTTCAGCTCCAAATGGTTTAGGCCCTATAATAAAATTGAGAAAGGAAATGGGGAATGTGTCAAAGCGACAACAACCCGACCATAGAGCAGACAACAGCCGAAGGCCACCAATCAGTCTTCAATGTAGCGAGAAACTCCCGCAAACGGAGGCGGTCTTCAGCTGGCCCCTTAAAAATATGTATACTAGTACAGTGATAATGGACGTCATACTAAACTCCGAATTATACACAAGAAACTATAATTAAAAATCATACAAGACTAACAAAGTCCAGAGGCTCCAGACTTGGGACAGGCGCAAAATTGCGGCGGGTTAAACATGTTTATGAGATCTCAACCCTCCCCCTATACCTCTAACCAATGTAGAAAGTAAATGCATAACAATACGCACATTAAAATTCAGTTCAAGAGAAGTCCGAGTCCGATGTTAAAAGATGTAACAAAAGAAAATAAATAAAATGACAATAATACATAAATAACAACAGACTACTAGCAGTTAACTGACATGCCAGGTCCAGACCTCAAACTGATTGAAAGATTATGTCTTCATCATATGAATATCAGGCTCAATCCCTCCCGTTAGGTGTTTAGTATCATTCTATCACAAAATATATGAGAAGAACATAACCTGTTTGAGTTATCAAAATATTTTGGTCTTCATTATCAATGAATACATTATCTGTTTAAATGCACACCAGATGCAGTAAAAAAATGCTCGTGAGGACCACTTCTTATATACAACCTGCTGCTGGAATTTTCTCAGGTTGAAAAATCAGAAATATATACAGGTGTATATGATAAGATCAATTAAGTTCCCAATACTTGTTATATATAATGAGCTCGGTATTTTTTTCAGTCAAAAGTCTCATTGTGACCTAACATTGAATAAGGAATTGGAGCAAAGGTGAATTTTCTCAGAATATGGGAAATGGAATAGATTTGCCCTGTCCAATTTTTATGCTACCACAACTTTATGTTCGGGGGCATATTGATTTACCCCTGTCTGTCCATCCATACCAATATGGGTTATTCCGCATAACTCCTCCTACAGCTTGAATCCTAGGAAGTTTTCACTTTGCTGTCTGTTTGTACATATATTGAAGGTGTGCGTGTGGTCAGAGGTTAAATTTTTAATATTTACTCTTTTTGGAGACACAATAGTAAGTCCTACATTGACTTTTGTTGTTAAAATACAGTTACTCATAGTCGATTGCAAGGGCATCACTTTGTCTAGTTTTCCATCTACAGCAGTTTTCAATAAAGGCAACAGTAGTATACCGCTGTTCAAACTCATAAATCCATGGACAAAAAACAAAATCGGGGTAACAAACTAAAACTGACGGAAACGCATAAATATAAGAGGAGAACAACGACACAACACTACAATGTAACTAACACACACAGAAACGGACCAAGCATCAGACAAAATCCCACGAGAATAACAAATATAACATCAAAACCAAATACATGAATTTGGGATAGACAAGTACCGTGACACGTCTTATCGCAATGTCAATTTACACTCAAAAATAAGAGAAAACAAACGACGCAACGTTAAATTGTAACACACACAGAAATAGATAAAACTTGCATTTTCCCCTACCTACTATCTTAAACAATATCAGCCATGTTGGTTGGAAGGCAGGATCAATGGACACAATTGTTAAACAAGAGAGGGACTAAAGATACCAGAGGGACCAGACACACCAATGATGATTGGGGTCTATTTTGAACCAAATTGGTTAGGTAAATTTAAGAGAAGTTTTATTAAAGTTAACAGACAACAATGTGCAACAGATTATGGACACCAAATGATTAGAAAAGCTCACATGACCATAAAACAATAAGTAGGACTACACTGTATGGTGGTTATTAAGTTTGTATAAATTTCAGTGTGTACACCAAAATATAAACATGAAGTTCGGGTACAATTTTAACAATACATGGCTGTTCATTCATCATGAAAGAAAACAACATATATTACACAAGTATCTGTTTTATTATAACAGTATTTAACACATGACAAATATGTAAGTTCTCTTATGTACATAATTATAAAAGTATTACAACACATTTTTTTCCAACCCCCCAAAAAAACAAAAAGAAAAATTCTACCTTAGCCTCACTGAATCAAGACATTTTACCTTCATCATGACAATGATTACATGATTTAAATTGAAACGAAACATAATTTAGCTGCATATAAATATATATATTTACAAATCATATGAATCAGTTATATTTCATATGTAAGACATAAATGTTTTTGAATAATGAAATACATGACAGTTCTGATCAATTTAAAGAGAAGCACAAACAAATCAAGTGTGTCAAACCCTGTGAAATGTGATAATTGTGGGCCAGTAAAAGTGATTAGAATTATTTTGTCTGGACTGATACATATATATCCTAACAAAATTTTAGTTTTTTAGAAAACATACATACAATCTGACAATATGGAGATCCACCTAAATTCCATATCAATTTATGAATTTTTTCAAACCCATTATTTTCATTTCAAAAACATCACTTTGATTTGACTTAATGCCTATAATACTTAAAATTTCTGAATTAAAAAATGGACCAGTGAGTTACAACTAATATGGTCGTTTGTAATACATTTAAATTTGTATTGGTATATTAACTCAATGAATAGAAAGCCCAAATCAATGGTGTTATACCAGGGCTAAACTCTAATGATTAGATGTTTGCTTTCTGGATTATGAAGTTAAATATGAGAAGATACTTTAGCTTGTAAAAAATAATTTTAAAAAGTTAAAAGTAAAAATTGGGACACAATATTATCTGTTTATTTGCTATAATACAACAACTAGGAATATATTCTACATTTTAATTTGTAAAATTAATTATATATGTTATCTCCCATTATAAGGCTGATTTGAACAAAGTTTAATTTCAATACAAAAATATTGTGTATTGTGAAAGTTTAAAGAAAAAATCACTAATCTGTTCTTGCTTACAAAAGAATTGCACTCCTGCCTCAAATTCGCATGAATTCATTTCTTTTACTGTTTTTTTTTTTTAATAAAAAATAAGAAATTTTTATCTCTTACAGATTGAAATCATAAAAAAATACATTTATTAAAATAAATCTGATGTTACATATTCCATTTAAAATGCTAACATTAAAATATCAGACATCCTGACTAAAATGATAACAACAATCTGTTTGTATCTGCTGACCGTCTAACAATATTTCTGTTCATGTCATCTTGTTATTCACCAGTCCTTCCTGAAATAAAACAAAAGAAATCATTCCCTCATTAAGGTGGTACCTAACACTACAGGGAGATAACTCTGTAAAATCAGCTAAAGGTTTTAATTACATTGTGTCATTAACTGTAGTTTGTTTCTGAGTACCAGACATAATAATATGCATTTTATTGTTGTGATTTTTTTGTGTTTTGACCTGTATTTGTAAAAACATTGTTAAATATTTCATTAACAATGTACGGTTTGCTTGGAATTTTTGTTGTCATTGTAATATCATAACAATCTGATGTTGAACAAGTTATTGGTTCAGAATCAAATGCATTCTGGGAATTGTTTCAGAATCAAATGCATTCTGGGTAATTGTTTCAGAATCAAATGCATTCTGAGTATTGTTTCAGAATCAAATGTATCCTGGGTATTGTTTTAAAAAGTCTGCAATGTCTTGTCATTTTGGTGTACAAATGACAAAATTCATCACTATCAGTTTGACTTTAAAATGTTGAATTTAGCTAAGATGACAACAGAACAATCATGGATATCCTAAAAGCAAGATATCAAAAAAAGTTCTTGTGCCAGTTCTCTGATGAATCAATTTAGGTACTGTAGAAACATTTTTTGTGGGGTTAAAACTTCGTGGTTTGTCTATATAACATTTCATGATGATTTAATTTCGTGGATTCCAGTAAATGGAAGTGATATTATTATTATAAGTAAAGTTAAGTTTTCGTGATGGTTTTTATTTCCTATATTTATTCTTTCCACCAAATAAACAAAATTTTATCCTCCACGAAAATTTCTGCTTTTACAGTATATATTTAAAAAGCAGCTGTACTAAGATACATTTGCCTGGTTTGTTCATATTAAAAATGTTGCAAAATCTAATAGAATATTTAATGGCTTAAAAGGAGTAAAATGACTCCATAGAAAAACTTGCATTAAGATATCCCTATGCAAATAAAGTATCACTGTAAAAAAATATTTTATGGGGTTCAAATTAACATTTGGAACTGGAAGGTCCAGGACCCTCGACACTCCAAACTGAAAGGTCCAAAACATAAATTCCAAGTCCTACTTTACTTGAAATATTTCATAACTCAGTAAGATACAAAATTAATGTGCTTTTGGTGTTAGGTTAGCTTGTTCAAATTCACAGCTGTTTAAGTGTATCATATCTAGTTGCACTATTATAATTAGTTCCTCTGTGAAAATAAAGTAAGAAACTTCCAGATTTTATCATCAAAGATGTATTTTGTCACCTGCCTGGAATTACTATTTTCTTATTGTATTTGACTGGCAAACCCAGAATTACCCTTATCTGCCCCAGAAATCTGATCCAGTATTGTAATTGTCTTCATTTTTGGTTTATGGCATTCATTGTTTTTTAATGTTGTTTTACTCGGATTTACTTGTTGGCTATTTTCGGTATAAAGCTAGCGGTTAAACAAAATGAACATCACCATGATCACTGTCATGAATAATAAAGATGAAAATAATTTTTGAGAGCATTAGGAAATTTTGGTCCACAAATTGGGAAAAATATAGGGTATTTGCCATTGGAAATGGGTCTGAATACCAGACTCTGTGAAATGCTAGAAAAATATGTGGAGTGGTATTTGATGTCAATAGTAATATGGCTTTAAAATGACCATACTGACCATAAATGGTTGAAAAGGTCAGTAATGTAATTTTTATCTCTTGGTTTTATTTTTCAAGAATTACATATCTTTAACTGTTAGAGTTTCACATGCGTTACCATAACTTTTTGATGCTTGAATTAATTTACATTATTGTTGGAATTTGTGAAAGAAAGATACCTTTTGAAAGGAGTAGGTCTGGTAAGGCCTGATTTCGGCCTCAATTTTCAAGTTCATCTAACGAAAAATTTTAGACGCTTTTTAAACACTTAAGTGTCTATTTCAATTGATTCGATTAGTTTATGGGAAAGATTTTAACTGATTACGTCATTAAAAACTCTCGATTCAAGCTTAAATATGAAAAATCTATCAAAAATGCCAAAAATCGTCACTTTTCAGATGGTTTTTGTCAAAAATGAAAGTGGCCGCATCCGTGTTCATCCTCAACCTTTATATATATTATGTATTATCATAAAATACAACTTACATTTCAATATTATGGATGAACACGAATGCGGCCACTTTCATTTCAGACGGAAACCGTCTAAAATTTAACTAAAATGATTAAATTGTGAAGATTTCAGTAACTTAGCACGACTTAATGATGCTAGTACTCGATATATGTGCATTGTATTGTCAAAAACAGCCCATATTTATGTAGCAGAAGCATTCTACTTTTCAATAAATATCTTAACGATTACATATTCACAATTTTCTAAAACTGCTATATTTTGGGGCCTAAAATGAGTCTTACTGAACCTACTCCTTTTCCAATTTGTCATTCTAGAGTTGTTGGTGAAAAAAAAGTGATGAAAATTTCATGGGATTGACGGACTATAAACAGTTATACATACAGATATACTGGGTCAAATAATAAAAACATGTATGGATTTTGCACATTGTTGAAGGCAGTGACCTATAATTGTTTATTTCTGTGTCATTTGGCCTCTTGTTCAAAGATGTCTCATTGGCAATTATAGCACATCTTTTTATTCTATTATTTATGTGTATGAGTAATGTGAACACATTCTTTGTCTGTATTTCTATAATTCCATGAAGCCTACAAAATATAGCTTACTTTCTGTCTACTGGTGACCTTGACCTCCTTCTATAAGGTGAATTTGACCTAAAAAAAAAAAAAAGAACAATATGAAGTCTGTTTTTTAAATTTTGTACTTTTGTCTTACAAGCTAATCATGTTTCAATAGATTGTGTCAAATCAAAATTCATTATACCATTTCAAAGGAAATATAATGTGAATTCGAAAACTTTTTGAAAAAAAGGCAAATACTTCAACTATGTCAACAACACAGAAGAGGTTACCATGGTTACATAATGTAAGTGTGTGTTTACCTACTGTACATGAATTCATTTATTGCTGTGAATACTTGATTTTGTTGTTTTGCCAAAGGTCTGCATAGAAAATGAGTTCATTGTTTCACATTTAATATTGTGGTTCATCTTTCCAGTGAAATCCAAATATTGGCATCCCACAAAAATAAAATCAGCAGTAGCTGTCTGACATGTTTTTAACGGAAAAAGATTACTGGTTTAATTTTCAGTTCCTGATTTGTAATATACCAACTATCCTGTGTTCAGGTTGCTGATAGATTTGAGTGTATATCCATAGAAGTGAACATAATGATGTGATAGGAGTATAAAACCTTCTTTGTACAAAAACGATATGCAATCTTAACTTGCTAGTCCACAAGGTAACAATTCACAAGAAGACATGTAACAATATCAGCATACATTATTCAGACTCAGATTTCCTGATTAGTAAAATTTCACAACATTCCCATGAATAATTATCAAACCCACCTGCTACGACTATCACTTCGTCCTCGTCTCCTTGGTGATGGTGAGTCCCTGCGTCTTGGAGGAGGAGACCTGAAAAAATATCAAACACGGCATCAATACATTATATTCATCAAGATTTAGTAGGGGAAGCTTCCTCATAAAAAAGCATTTTATTATCCCTAAAAAACACTTACCACTAAAAGGGTATATTTTTTAAAAGGTATTTTTTTAACATATAATTATTCAACTTTGCAAATATAGCATTGTATAGTTTGAAAGTCATTTTTTCCATGTGTCAATGAGTTTTCATTTTACTGTTTACCATATACAAATTCTTTAATTAATTTTATAACAAATATATATAAATATATGGTATAATCACAAGTTTATTTTGATGTTTGAATTCTGTTTTCCCTTTAGATATGAACATTTAATTTTCATTTGTATACATTATTGGTAATGGAGATTATTTTGTATACAGCTTTCTATGTATACTGTTACTTTCCAATTGATAAATGGCACCTTTGATGTCTTCTGTCTCTTATTATGTGGACGTATTGGACTTCCCTTAACCAACAGTTGTGAAAAAGCAAATCTATTAACCCTCTACCTACAGGTTAACTCTGCCTGATATTACTGCACCAAATTTAACACAGTGTAATCATTCCTGTCTATATATAACTTTAAACCCCTTAATTTTTTTGTTTAATTTTTTTGATTATCTTGTAAACGCTCTGGATTTTGCATTGAAAATTTTGAAACTCTTATTTTACTTTTTCCCTAGACTATCCATTTTGCTACCCTCTGGTTTTTACTAGATTACCAATTGAAACAATTTATTAACCCTCTGGCTTTTTCCTCAATTGAAACATTTTATAACTCCTCTGGCTTTTTTTAGCCTATCCATTGAAACATTATTGCCAACCAAAATTCATGTTTCTCCACACATTTTTTTTTCTCAAAACAAACATGTCACATAAAAACAGAGACATTGTTTTGCCTAATCATGCTAATTTCTAATATACCCTTTAACTTGAAAATTTACAATTTCTGGTTATTTCTTATATATTTTATACAGTTAATTCAGTCCATGTATTGCAAATAAAAATTCCCCCCTTTCCCATCCTTAATCCTTTTTAAATGATCGAAAAAGAAAATATTCTTATACTGAACAGTGACATATAGGAATCACTAAACTTCAAAAAATAATTAAAAAGGGTATTAATTAGACAGCAAATGAGATGTCTTTCATGTGCATGTATAAAAGATAGAATATTTATTAATATGAATTTCAGATTATCTATAATGATCAGTATCATCTTGATAACAGATACCTTGCTTATTTTCCTCCGAAACACCTACAGCAATTTACTTCAGTACAAATGCCTGTATTTTTAGACACATTCATGTATCAACAGTATCGTGAATATGCCTAACTGTGAAACAAAATCATTTCCCAAGCTACCAATTAATTAAGAACAAAAACAAAAAGAACTGGAAAAATACTTTTAAAAAAAAACATAAGAATGAGACTGCCATAAATTAACTTGATGCAGATACATTGTTATAGACACAATATAATAGGCTACAAAATAAGGTGTCATTTGACATTTTGGTGTTTTTTTTTAATTTGGCATAAAAATCTTATTAAAATAGCTACATGTATATATAGTCTATTTTTAATATAAGTACTTACAAATGTAATAAATTTAAAGCTTTTTGTTTTTGAGAATTTGGTAGATCTTTGAATCATTCACAAAATGTGTCAACTGGTGAATTCAAAAAAAAAAATGTGGTATGATTGCCTATAAGACACCAGAGAATAAAGGACAAGGATTTAAGAACTGAAAGCTCACAGATGACCTTCAACATAAATATGTAAATTTATTTTTATATCTAATTCTACTGTCTATGTTGGGATGCTGACTCCCAGACCTATATACCACATATAATTTTGAGAGACATCTCTGTCCTGCCCAAAAAATACAATTATAAAAATTTTATCTCTAATGTTAGCACATGGACCTATTTTATTTTAACAAACTGACAATTTTCAATTAAAATGTACATTTATTAATATTTAAATCATATATTGCAATGATCATTCACCAAACATGCTGAAATGTTGTCCATTTTGTCCACAGAGTCAACAATTGATTCTGCATCAAGTTAATTTAAGATGGCAAATGAGTGTTAGTAAGGCAACCAAAACAGGTCTAACTTTGTTAGATTTCATAACACACTAAAACTTTCTTCTGCTGAAAAAATTACAATTTAAATGAACTGGTACCCTATTCCATGATGATTATGTCAGATGAGGTGACAATTTGTCGATGTTTAACCCCATGCTTAAGAGATGAAGCTGAGAGTTGATATTAGAGGTGCTTGTTGAAAAAGCGTTGGCTGAGGAGTCAGTTGTTACATGGTCTTGTTGATAGCGTTGACTCAGAGCTACGGTTGATTAGATGTCAACGTTGAGACCTGAGGAGGTTGTTTTTTGATGTGATGCCTGATGACTTGTTTGAAGACAAAGAGGGAGGCCCTGTAAAGGGTGCAGTCATCATATTAATAAATACAAAATACATATAAATTTCTACACAATTGAAGTCATGCACAGTGGTGTCAGAAAACATTAAACATAATAATATATTATAATTTATCAATGTGCTGAAAGAAGAGATATTACGTATACAGATTTTTTACATAAATAGGAAAATATTCATACAAGCTCAATTAGATGGTTCAGTATTCCTATTTTTTAAATAGGGGAAGTAACTCAATAAACTGGATAAATAACTCATTAATTAAACTAACGCGAACTAAGATCAGAAAACATAACAGGGATAAATAGAATCGTAAATTTGCATTGAATTATCTGCCTTTGTCCTACTTGTACGATAAAGAAAATACTATCTTCAACTTTAAATAAAATGTACACCTACACATCATTTTATAAATTGAATATTGCAGCAGTTAGTCTGTTTTCACTGCATTTGCTTGAAAAGGGTATGAAATGAACCTTTTTTTATGTGCACTAGAAAAAAAATTGTAGAGAAAGATGCTCAAATTAAGAATAGATAACCGACCAATGACCACTTTTATCAAAAAATGGAGATAAAGATAATTTCAGTTGCTGCAAAATATAAAATAGTTTCTGTTTATGCCTTAATAAGAAATATTTGTTTTAAGAGTTTTACTAACAGTAAACCAGTTTGGCGGCTAAAAGTTGAGTTACTGCCCCTGTTCAAGAAATGCAATTGAAGAATCAACTTCTGTAGAAATTAAATCCAATTTAATTGTGAAATTTGTTAAAGCCTTTTAAAAGATTAAACAAAATTATAAAAACTAACATAAAAATAATTCACTTTGAAGTCATGTAATAGAATTACTGTGATACAAGTAACATAAAATATATGAAACAGTTCTAACATATACGAGTATTTAAAAGTTGAACAAAATTTTGAAATGTTATTTTGATCTGAAAAGGTTTAGGCTTCACATAAACCATTGTAAACAGTCAATACTCAGAATTAACAAGATAAACAAATTAAAATACAAATATTTTCAATCCTATATATATATATATGATTCATTAAAACAGACTTTTGTTTTATCTATGTTTGTTAATTCTATGTACTGAATACATAAGGAATGTCGATTGGAGACCCTAACCATTTACATATATAGTATAAAAACCAAACATTTTTCGATAAAATTTCCTAAATCCTTCAAAATTTTAGTGAAAAAGTATACTTGATGTAATATTTCTATGAGTAAATTTATAATTTAATATTCATAATTCCAATATTGTATACTAAGACCATGACATCAGTTAATTTAAAATGATTTCATGCTATAACATTTTCTTTCCAACTTTAATAGACACTATCATACTATCTTACTTCCGTTATTGTAAACCTTTTCTTTCATCATATTTTCCCCCTGCACATATAAGAGGTCTTAAGGTGGTACCTAACACTACAGGGAGATAACTGTGTATAGTCAGCTAAATGTTTTAATTACGTTGTGTTGTAAAAGGAATATTAAGCTTCTCAATGATCAAAATTGGTGTTTGTCAAATTGCTATATAACCAGTGTAATTTTTCTGATAAAATGGTTGGTTCAAAATTTTTAAAATTTTTATATTTTTGTCAAAGGGTCAAAGTAAATACTTTGTCAAAATTTTAAGAAAATTAAACGAGCCAAATTAATTTTAGTTGAAGTGTTGGGTACCACCTTAAGATTAACATAATTTTTCCCTCGCACATATAAGAGGTCTTAAGATTAACATAATTTTGTTAACAAATATATTTTAATGTTTGGTTTGGATACTTGTTACACTTTTACATCAACATTTTAGCGGCATGCATTCATTTAGCCCTGCAGGATATCTAAACATTGTGATGAGGTGTGTCAAATAGTATTGTTTTTTAGTTGATTTCATCAAAAAAAATCCTTAAAATAAAGTCTAGCCTACATGTACATTTGTGTCAGAATTTTCTGTTATTGTATCAATTAAGGAATACAATGACATTTGTCTGGAGTAATCTACCTTGAACGACCTCTTCCACCACTATAACCACCTCCTCTACCTCCACCTCTACTACCACCTTGTCTCCAGTCATCTCTGTATCCTCCACCACTTTAGGAGGACCATCTTTACCCCATCGTGACTTTCCTGATGACATTTCTACTTGTACTCTTCTACCATTTACTCTCCTGTAAAATAAAGTCAATAAGCCTGACTAAGTGTCACATATTTGTTTTTCATTAATTTTTATGTACATAAATAAGGCCGTAAGTTTTTTCTTTGTTTTACATTTGACATTTTTAAGTCTATTAAAGCTGACTATGCGGTATGGGCTTTGCTCATTGTTGACAGACATACAGTGACCTATAGTTGTTAATTTCTGTGTCATTTGGTCACTTGGCTTGTGGTGAGTTGTCTCATTGACAATCATACATTTATACCACAACTTCTTTTTAATAACACTACCCATCTAATAATTAAGGCATTCATAATGTCATCTTTTTCAAATTTTTTTGTCAATATGAGCGTTCTTTTTTATAATTATAATCTGTAAAAACATTTATAAATTTATATTAGTGAACATTTCAAGGAAAACTACTGTACATACAGTATTTTCTGCATTCATTTTAGCATACAAATTAATGTATCTAATTTAAATCAACTTTAACAATTCAATCACCAATAATGATTAATAAAACAATTTCTACCAGAAGATTCAATCAATGCCAATCAAAACTATAAGAACCACTTCTGCTCAAATGGTCCAATATTAATGTGACAATAAAGTGGTCCAATACATGTACTTAAATGCACATTAATTAGTCATAAGTGGTCCAATACTAAAGTGCAAACTTTTTTTTCCCATGCCATCTTGATTTCAAGTGGTCCAATACTTACGTGCCATCAAGAGCCTTTGTAGCATCTTCAGCATCCCGGGGATCTTGAAATTCAACAAAAGCAAATCCTGGAGGGTTTCTAGCCACCCATACATTTCTTAGTGGTCCATATCTCTGGAACACATCTTCTATTTCTTGTTTAGCAGCACCGTAACCTAAGTCACCAATATATACTTTACAGTCCAGACGCCAGTCCTTTGTTGCTCTTGCCGCCATGGTAACTACAACAAATAAAGCAATAAAAATATGTCACTTGTTTCGTTTAGGGTATATATATATTCACCATGCTCCTGTTGCCAATTTCTTTCATTACTTTTCAAAACTAGAATACCATAGCAGTTGACCATACTGTTATCACCAAATTTTTTACTAGCAATGAATAGCACGACACTTTTGATGTAATTGTGAAAAAGGTAGACAACTGTTTAATTAAATCAAGGAACTTGCATACAAGAAATAAAAAACATATTTCTGAAGTTGAAATTATAACAGGCATCAGAATAATATGGTCTGTAACATGTTTGTAAGACCAAATAAATTCTGTTTTTCAATAGTTCTATTTTCCCAGCCTTAGTCGCTCACCTGTTAATTTTTGCTTAAATCTTTCATCAATGATTATTTTTGCTTTTCAATACAGGTGAGGGACTCTAGAGAGCGTCTTGTTTATTTCATCAGGCATCACAATAAGGATGCACGTGATATTTCTGGAACCAACATTTCATTATGACTTACACATGGACACTAATAAAATTAATATCAGCATGATAAGGGGCAATTAATGATTATATGTAAATTGTCATGAATTATCTGCATCACAGATTGAACTGTTGAAATAAAAAAAAAATCAAGTCAATTTGATAAAGCAATTGATGAAATAGAAATATAAACCAATAATGTAAAAAAAAAATTACTTTAAGGACAGAAAAATAAAGAAAAGTAAAAAATAAGATTATAGAAGAGGATAAGAATGTCATTGTCACGGTTAAAAGTATTTTCTTGAGAAAAAAAAAAGCCATCATTCAGTATTCTGAAATGCAGTTGACAACATCTTCGATGTCAATGGGTTTAAAGTCTGTGCAATATATAGTGGTTTTAATAAACCAAAATTTTGTTTCAGTCAATAAATGTGACTTTCAGTTTAAAAAAAAACCATAAAAACAGGAATCTTGTGTCAAACTTTTCCATATATATTTATCAATGATCATGATGATACAGCAGGATCTTTAAGATTTTTTTAATATTTTGGCTTTTCAGTTTTTAAAATTGCATTTTCTCCCTTTGATTTTTTACTTTAGTTCTCTTCAATGGTTAAAGTAATATAGCAGTAGGGCTTCCAAAACAGTCATATATTCCGGACATTTGATTAATGTCCGGTAAAAGTCCGGCTGGGCAAAGCATGAAACGGTCATATACATTTTAGTTTTCAAGGCTTTTTCGGTCATTTTAACATAATTCACGATCTTGTTGACCCAACCTTTTGCCTTTAACATCTACACATTTCCAGTCATAAAAGTGACATGATGATTAATTACTATCAAAACAACCCCTACTTCAATACTTTATAATTTTAATCAAGGCTAATTAGTCGTTGGACAGGTGATATCTACCTGTTCAGGTGACAGGTAAACTATGTTCAGTGTCGGACATCGTATAAATTGATCGGTCTATTAACAATTATTTTCTTACATTTCAGCGGTTTGTAGCTCATTGATTTAGTCCAAAAGATTAAAATTATAAGAAATTAGTTTATCTACATGATTTGATAAAAAATTTCATAAGGTTAAAATGAAAAATCGTCAGAACTAAATTGAATGAACTAGAACACGTGTGCGCATGTGCAAAGGTGGGGAATTTAATTATGCATCCTTTATTTCTTCAAAATGCTAAAATTATCATTGATACCTGTCTAAACGTTCATTTTAAGCATTTTGTTGAAGAAATAATGTGGAAAGAGCTTCTTCACTCAGTCATGCTTTGCAAACGTACACGGATTTTACGTATCCGTTTATGGTCCATGATTTACCATTGTCAAGTCAACATCCGGTTTTAGAAAAAACGTGATTTTAAAAACGAAAATGAAGTTTTTGACATGTCATTTTGCACAAATAAAGAGTCTATGGCAGCTATGAGCACGCTGATGTGCACACTTTGAATGATACACTGCCAATTTAACTGTTTACATCCAATAATCCAAAACAGAGTAAAGTTTAAAATCATTTTTTAATCTAATGTCATTATCATTGGAATGGCCATCTGATTACCATTATTGCCTTTTGTGACTTAGTCTTAAGGGATTAAAATCGGGATTAGATATAAAATGTTCGGCTGGCTCAAATGTATTTTGGAAGCCCTGTATAGCAGACGAAATATTTTCAGAGGATGCACACAAGGAAGCTTTTTTAAGGAAATGGTGGGATTATCAGATGCTTACCAGACGAGACTGTAGTGGAACATAGAATGTTGTAAAGAATGTTGTAATTATGTTTGATAAGTTTTGAAGCAACCAAGGATATTTTATTGAATTCCTATCAATAACATACAGTGCCTTTAAATCTATGTTAAGGGTGCATTTAAAGTGTAGTTCTAAATGCAAAAGATACCACACAAAGGGTGCCAGCAAGCACTGTTCAAAGTGGGTCTTATTGGGGTCTAAATAAGCGTTTTGCAGGATGGCGGATTTTTTGTAAGCGTGTTGCGGGATGGCTTATTTTTTGTAAACGTGACACCTGAAAGCCAAATTATTGTGCTGTGAAAACAGGATATGAAGTCTATTGGGACACGGGAAATTACAAAAAATGAGAATTACTTACATACAGAGTGTAAGTGAGATACGGGAATCTGACAAAATAGTAAGCGGGATTCGGGATCAGATCCCCCAATGAGACCCCCTTCAAAGCAGCCATGCACCTAGTCCAAATAATTATGACGTCTTGAAAGGCTATTATATTTTTTTTCTTTGACGCCTTACATCAACGTCATAACGCCAAACTCATATATTCAGTTGGACTTTGATAGGGAATTTACTGCTTTATAAAAACGTTTAGCTGATTTCTCCTCAAGATGCTTCATTTAAGGTGTATAAAATATATTTTTGAACCAAACTCGGTACATTTTGACCAACCTGAATTTCCGGATAATGTAAAACAATGGTTCCGGAAATTCGGGTTTTACCGAGTTTGGTGTAAAAATTATTTTATAATCTCCTAAAAAGAAATCCGACAAACGTTTTAAAAAATGCAGTCGACATGTTCCCGCCTCGGATGGAATTGTTACTTATATTATTATTTCTGTAAGGATTAATTGGAAATATTTTCGTAAAACAAACACATAAAAGGTAAGAATTTTTATATATGCATTTTGTTTTAGCCTTCTTTGAAAATTTGATGGCTAAATTGGGTCTCAAAGTTGAGAGCAAAATATGCTCTCAAAGTCCAACCGAAAATGGCGGCTTCAGCATTATGACGTCGAAGTAAGGCGTCAAAGAAAAAAAATATAATAGCCTTTCAAGACGTCATAATTATTTGGACTACCATGCACCCATTACATGTATATATAATTTTTTTCTTCTTCAGGTGTTATCAATTTGTGTGTGCAAGTTATTTGTATCAATAATTTGACAAAAGCTTTCATTAGACTTTTCATTTTAATTACACGAAGAACAATATATAAGTAAATTAAGTATGCGTGCCATCTTGAATCCAACACTGAAAAGGCAGTCGATCGGATTCCCAATAATTGAACCATTTCGTGCATTTGATCATTAAAAAATATTAGCTTTGTGTTTAAAGTAAATGTATTTTTTAATTTTGGTTACTTGTATGCAGAAAGATTTGTTATTTTTGTGTTTTTGGCAAAATTATTCGTGGGAATCTCACACCTGATATATTCTGTTGCGACCTTGACCTGCAAAGAGTCGACACAATGTTAAACAACGGAAGAAAGACGTTAGCGGAAACGTTTAAATTACGGAAATCGCTGATTGAAAACATAGAGATATGAAAAAATCCATGAAAAGTACTAATATCAATGATTATTTTTTTTTCTAAACGTAACTCTAACATAAATAGAACTAGAGTATACAAATCCTTGATCTGGGTAATTATAACATCCAAAACAAAAACCTAGCCGACCACCACTGAAAGATGAATTAGATATCGCACATTTTACGAAATCCAATATAAAAAGATCACCAATGAAAGATTAATCAGATATCACTCGTTTATCAAAATACAGCACAAAAACGTCATATTGGCGTAGGAGCTTTAAATGCACGTGAGTTTCGGTCCATTTTTCTGTTGGCGTGATCTTGTCGTGCTCAATTTGTATGAATTTGAGTTCTGTGAAATTTTATGTAAATTTTTGTAAATTTTTTTATTATTATTATTACAATTTTTCTATAGCGCTAAATCTAAAACAATATTACTCAAAGCGCTTTACATCACATGTTAAACGAAATATACACACAGACAGTGATAAAAATATAAAACATGAACCCACAAAATAAATATTTAAGTGTTAAAACTTTTCTAGATAAAAGGATTAATAATGTGGAATTTTTTTTCTTCAAAAAAGTGGAATATATATATCAATGAATCAAAATAAAAAAACGAGTAAAAAATTATACTGAATAAAATTGGTAAAATAAATAGCCAAAAAAGTTTAAAATAAGATTGCTATTACAAATTATCAAATATAAGTTAAAAATTTGAAAACGTATTCAAAAGATGAAAAAGGAATATTACCATGTAAAAATATAATTACTGAAATGAAAAATATGTGTGCTACTAAAAAAACATACAATGTACATATTATAAATAAAACATATCTCCAGTTAAAAGAAAGGTTCGATAAACCAAAAGCAGGCTAACGTACGTCTATGGCACAATGTATCACAGAAACGAATTTAAGGGATTAAAAATGCTTGTCGAAAAAAGTGAGTTTTTAAGTTCTTTTTGAATACAGGCACCTACTTTGCATTTTGAAGTTTTTTTGGTAATGCATTCCAAAGGATGGCCGCTGCTTGATCAAATCTTCTATTGCCGTAGGTTTTGGTTCGCACAATAGGAGTTACGAGTGTTAAGTTGTTTTCAGACCTTAATGATCTTGATGGCCTGTATAAATTTACAAGTTCACTAAGATATAATGGCGCTTCATGTTTCACGGACTTGAATACATATAATAATATTTTGTATTGCACCCTGTATCGCACAGGCAGCCAGTGAAGAGACTCAAGTGTCGAAGTAATGTGTTCGTATTTCTTTTTTCTTGTAACTACTCGCGCAGCAGTGTTCTGAACCCTTTGTAGTCTCTGAATCATGTAAGCTGGTAGTCCATAGAGTAAAGCGTTGCCATAATCCAATCGAGAAATGATTAACGAATTGACCAGAGTTTTACATGCATCCTCGTTGATGTACGGACGTATGCGGCCTATATTTCGTATTTGATAAAAACATGATCTCGAAACTGAACTGACTTGTTGGTGCATTGACAGAGTCTTATCAAAATGAACGCCCAGATTTTTAATACACTCAGAACTTGTAATGATGTTTCCTTTAAAGGTGAGATTGCAATCCTTCAAATCTTTCACTCGGTTTTTCGGAGCAAATAGCATCAGTTCCGTTTTGTCCTCGTTCAGTTTAAGCATGTTCACACACATCCAGGAACTTATATCGGCCAAACAGTCCTCAATTCGATTCGATGTGTTTTTCCAGTTATCAAGAGGTTCGAAAACTAAATAGATTTGCGTATCATCGGCGTAGCATTGATAAGACATGTTGTTAATCATGGTGTTGCATGTCTGCTTTTATTAGACTTTATTTTGTATATCCTATCCTCTCGAGACTTTTCTGTCTTTTTACGAAGACAATGCATGCAACATTATGCTTGAAGCGTATCATTACTAAAATGCCTTCCGTCATCATTGAAATATGCATGACAAAGCCGTCACTGGACGTTAAGCAAACGACAAGCAATCACTCCCCATACCGTTTTATTTCACGTGTTATGAAGCCGATGCCGCAGTCCGGCAGAGTTATATTCTCAGGCTGACGCCAGTCAACGGTCATCCATATATATACATGATATATATTGATATAAAATTGAGAATGGAAATGGGGAATGTGTCAAAGAGACAACAACCCGACCAAAATAAAAAAAACACAACAGCAGAAGGTCACCAACAGGTCTTCAATGTAGCGAGAAATTCCCGCACCCGGAGGCGTCCTTCAGCTGGCCCCTAAACAAATATATACTAGTTCAGTGATAATGAACGCCATACTAATTTCCAAATTGTACACAAGAAACTAAAATTTAAATAATACAAGACTAACAAAGGCCAGAGGCTCCTGACTTGGGACAGGCACAAAAAATGCGGCGGGGTTAAACATGTTTGTGAGATCTCAACCCTCCCCCTATACCTCTAACCAGTGTAGAAAAGTAAAAGCATAACAATACGCACATTAAAATTCAGTTCAAGAGAAGTCCGAGTCTGATGTCAGAAGATGTAACCAAAGAAAATAAACAAAATGACAATAATACATAAATAACAACAGACTACTAGCAGTTAACTGACATGCCAGCTCCAGACTTCAATTAAACTGACTGAAAGATTATGATTTCATCATATGAACATCAGGCACAATCCTTCCCGTAAGGGGTTTAGTATCATACCATCATAACATATATGAGAAGAACATAACCCGTGTCATGCCAACAAATGTTTTTAGAATAAATGTGTTTAGTTCCGACGCAAAGACCTTATCAGTGACTCAATATTAACGCCAAAATATGCAATCTTTAATGACTTGACAACAGTATCGTAATTATATCCCTTCTTAATAAGTCTATTCAAAGGTTTTGTAAGTTTATGAGGTGAATACTAACACCTTTGTGCTTTATAAAGAATATTTCCATAAAAAATTGGATGTGAAATACCTGAACGTATAAAAAGTCTGCATGTTGAGCTATATTTACGAATGATGTCTTTATACCGATGATAAAATTTAGTAAATGTTTTGACTAGTTTGTGATATCGAAAACCCTGGTGTAATAATTTTTCAGTAATACATAAATTTCTCTCGTTAAAATCTAAAACATTGTTACATACACGAGCGAATCGTACAAGTTGAGATATATAAACACCGTAAGATGGTGACAATGGAACGTCACCATCTAAAAACGGATAATTAATATACATGTATATCATAATTTAATGTTGATCAGTCATGCTAGTTGTACAAGTATAGTTAGTCTGTGTCCGTCAACAAGAGCTAGTGTTGTTCTAGGCCAATATTTACACTTCATATTATGGAAGCGCATATGGTACACCCCTTGTAAAGTTATTTTGTTGCTAATAAGTCGGAATTATAAGTTATGTTGTGTGTTGTAAGCTGGAATCTAATAATCATGTGGATTCAACATGTCGGAATGATGAAGAAATAATTGCATTACAATGTCGACTTGCTAATATAAATGTAATGACATATTAATAAGAAGTCGACATGATAAATTCAACTTGTTACTTGATTAAGTCGACTTGTTTATTTGTAGATGAGGTAAAACCACGTGACTACTTTTTAAAAAACATAGGTCTATTTTAAAATCGATTTCCATATTTCGTTTGTTTAAAAAGCTTCGGCTGTGTGAGTTATTTTGTATGAAATGGGGGAACGGCAGTCAAATATCAGACAAAAGTACTAAAAAATTACAATATTTTGGACGTAAGGGGGATATACCCCTGTCATTTAGTCAGGCCGTTTATTTTCCTTAGTTCTCAAATGGAATCAGTACTATACTTAATTCGTGAAGGATTCCACGAAACCCTCTGTTTCGCCTGAGATTGCTATTGACTCTAAAAAGTTCATTTTTTTCAGTAACATACAAGATTTAACCATTTTTTTTCTGTAGATGCTTTATCTTGATCTAAAAGATTAACTCATAAACAACAATACACGGTTTATAACATAAATGGAGATTTACTTTATCAGGACAAAACAGTTTTATTAACTGCAAAACAAAACTCTCAAAATTGTACTTCGTGTCTGTTTGTTGTTGAGATATACAAGTTCCTGACCATGTGCACTCTGTGTATCATTTTTATTTGTATCCATCTGATGCATGTGATGAGTTAAGCCTTTTTCAATTGATTTTTATAGTTCAATCTTATGTTGTTATGTTACACAACTATCCTAGGTTAGGGGAGGGTTAGGATCCCGCTTACATGTTTAACTCCGCCACATTCTGTATGTATGTGCCTGCCCACTGTCATGAGTGTGTTATTCAGTGGTTGTCGTTTGTTGATGTGTTACATATTTGTTTTTCGTTCACTTTTTGTTCATTTATAAGTTCGTTAGTTTTCTCGTTTGAACTGTTTATCTGATTGGCAATTATACCACGTCTTCTTTCTTAATACTTTTATAAAACTAAGAAGATGTGGTATGATAGACAATAAGACATATCTCCAAAACATACCAAATCACTGAGAAGTAAACAGCTATATGTCACTATATGGTCTTTAACAATGAGAAAAAAAACCTACTGCATAGTAAGCTATGAAAGATCCCGAAATGATAAATGTGGGAAAAAAATGAGAAACATAACAATCTAAAAGACGCCGACGCCGACGCCATTATTATTGACGACTGCATAACTATTTGCTTTGTCTTACTTCCGCGACATTAATGTCGCAGGCTCGACACAAATCAAATGACTAGTACTTTATTGTCAACAAATGGAACACTTTTAATCATCTCATACTCAATTACAGGAACACAACGGATAATATATGTTCCAATTGTCGAAACCATAATTCCTTCCGCTTTTCCTCGAGGATGACCTACCATATTCGACAAAATCACTGGGTTTGTAATTTCACGAATAACATGACGACAGGTGACTCACGTTGAGCAGGATCAGCCCACTTTTCGAGATCTTTGCCGGATTTTGATGAATTTATATTGACTAGTAATACCGATATATTGAGTTATCTAGCTACAACTGATGTTTTATTGATTTTGTTGTGCTGTGACACGGCGGTCCCAGGTTTGGTTTAGGGTTAAGCGCTCACAGACATGTTTAACTCTACCACATTCTTCATATGCCAGTCACAAATCAAGAGCATGTAGTTCAAAAGTTGACGTTAGTTCATATTTGTTTTTTGTAAATTGTTTTGTTATAAATAAGGCCGATACATTTTTCGTTTGAATTGTTTCATATTTCCATGTGGAGGTCTTTTATAACCGTCTATTAGATTTGTTAAAGGTCGTACGACTGTCTATGATTATTTAAACTCAGGTAGCTAGTTGTCTCATTGGCAATCACACCACATCTCACAACTTTATTGAATAGTGGCGTCGGCGTCTTGGTCATATAGATTGTTAGGTTTCCCGCCTGTGTAGTTTTACATGTCATTTCGGATGCTTTCATAGCTTACTATGCGGTAAAGGTTTTGCTGATCTTCTTATTTTTATTTAGCTAGCGGATCCCTCCCCGTGCGCTTCCTTCGATATAATTCCCTGCGATTCGACATAGATACTAGGGAACAAGACAGTAAGTAAAACTGTTTCGTAAATCTCCATGAATTGTCATAGGAGTTAATATTTTAGATCATACAAGATTTTTAAAAAATATTGTTTTTTTTTGTAGATGCTTTGATCTAAAAGATAAAAATATAGCATGTACAGAAAAAAAAACTATTTTTCAAATCTTGTATGTTACAGAAAAATTGACTTTTTATAGTCAACATTTTAATTTTACACTGACATCAGCAATTTCATACAACAGAAAGTTCCGTTGAATCCTTCACGAATTTATCATTATACTGATTCCATTTGAGACTTAAGGAAATAAACGGTCTCACTTAATATTAGAGGGGGGGGGGGGGTATATCCCCCTTATGTCCGAAATATTGTTATTTTTTAGTACTTTTTTCTGATATTTGACTGTCGTACCCCCTTTTCATACAAAAGAACTCACACAACCGAAGCATATTAAACAAACGAAATATGGAAATCGATTTAAAATAGACCTATGTTTTTCCAAAGTAGTCACGTGGTTTTACCTCATCTTCAAATAAACAAGTTGTCGACTTAACAAGTTGAATTTATGATGTCGACTTTTTATAACTATGTCATTACATTTATATTAGAAAGTCGACATTGTAATGCAATTATTTCTTCGTCATTCCGACAAGTTGACTCCACATGATTATTAGATTCCAGCTTATAACACACAACATAACTTATAATTCCGACTTATTAGCAACAAAATAACTTTACAAGGGGTGTACCATATGCGCTTCCATATCATATAGTTATAATGATCATGTGAAAACCGACGCAAGTGTCTTTGACAAATAGAGAAACGTGACTAGCATGACTACCACGGAAATTGGTCTGTTTATGTAGCATCGTTGCTTCACTGAGCATGTGTGTAGTGTATAATTCGTCATTGAATATTTTGTAGGGATAAGCTGTTGATCATTGGTTGGTCATTTAAAAGTTTAATATTTGTTTTATTCGATCCTTGCATCTTGCATTGTCTTTCCAAAGACTGCATTATAATGATTTTAAAAAATCCTCATATCTCAGTTTAACCAGAGTCGTTGTTCAAATGCCACACCCTATGAATCATAAGTAGGGTTTTAAATTTCTGTAATTCACCAAGTATTTTACCTTTGGATTAAATGTATATTTGGTATCATTTATTGTCGATGTTCTTTTTAAGTTTAACATGTTTAAATCGCACAATAGTTTTTTTACTGCAGTGAACTTCAATTTTTTGGGAGGGAGTGGATATTCATTGTGATCGTCGTGCAGTTTCTTTGGATATTCTAAGACAAATCACATCTGCAATGTCACTTATTTTTGTAGGTTCTACATTTCACGATTGTTAATTTACCATCTGAAAACTTAAACTGGAAGAGCCTGAGACATGTCCCAATCGTCTAAATTATTTGTGTCTAGGTACACCATGTACCCGTCATGGCTATAGTTGGTTTGGGTTGATTTTCATCGTACTCTGGAACATGTTTATTGCTAGTTTTAGCAAGACGATAGTCATGATCAGTGGTTCCTCTTTTAAACCTTTCAACATTAACACATCCATATCTTCGTCTTTGAATAGTTCCGACTTGGCACCTGTAATTGACAAGGCAACATATCATGCTATACCGGGTGACATATAAAAATGTACAGCATCTAATCCATTATAGTTGAGACAGATCTGTTGATACTGTCCTAGATTCTGTATGTTAAACAATTAATCCTAGCCTACTTGTTATGAATGTGCATATTCCAATATGGTTATACGATACCTTATCATGGAAGCGCATATGGTACACCCCTTGTAAAGTTATTTTGTTGCTAATAAGTCGGAATTACTAGTTATGTTGTATGTTATAAGCTGGAATGTAATCATCATGTGGAATCAACTTGTCGGAATGATGAAGAAATAATTGCAAATTACAATGTCGATTTGCTAATATAAATGTAGTGACATAGTAATAAGAAGTCGACATGATGAATTCAACTTGTTAATTGTCGACAATTTGTTTATTTGAAGATGAGGTAAACCTTTTTTTGTATGAGGCTGAGAAACTAGGAAAGGGCGAGCTTCTACCGAGCCCTTTCCCAGTTTTGCGCCGAACTAGTACAACAAAGTTTATATTTTTATGACATTGATCAATATTGTTTTTATTATGAAACTTAAATTAATACAATGATAGCTTTTTAAATCGTAACACAAATGTCAAACTTATTTTCATCCCTTAATGCACCCCTGATTGTGGAGAAAGTGTTCCGTGATGAAATTGACATTATGCAAAATAGCTATGTTCCTATATTTAGGATATAAACACAGGTATTAACTAATTAACTTTCTGTTCAGACACTGGTGTCGTTTTATTAAATCTGAGTAGTAGCTGCAAGCTCTTGAATACCGATTGGTAAGGTTGGAAATGTATATCCCATATGCAGGTGAAATTGGTATGTTGCTACTAAGGTATTTGGAATTTATAATTTCAAAATTAAAATAGTCTTGTTTGTCAAATTCGAGTTATTATGTTGTTTCATACTAAGGCGCTTACCCGGAGAAGTATAGTTGGATGTTTGTTTTGAGATCTATCTTCATAATAGAGTGTTTGCCTTCATGCCATTCAGCTCTAAATGCTCCATCAAATCTTTTTCCTCTGTTTGATTATCTCTCGGAACGTATCAACCAACATCCATCAGCGCAATGCATTTTATTTTCCTATTTATATACGAACCACTGAGTGTGCCTTTGTTTCGATAAACTTTCACTTCTTCATCATTGTCCCTCTAGGTGTAATTATCTAATCTCATTGACAACTTCATCAATGTTATCCATCATCATTAGAAAATTACACTCCTTCATATTAAAGTTATTCTATGTTTTTCGCTGCGCTTAACAGTTGTTATTTTATTTGTTGTAATTCTCTCTTTGCTATGAGCCCCTTTTTTGTTGTTGATAATCGTCAACTTACGCCAGCTTTACGGGTGCTATATATTTCTTGCTTATCGCTGATCCAGCTGATCTTTATCTCTTTGATAATTTTGAGATTGACACAAAAGAATAAAATAAACACGCCATTATGTTTGTCCTTGACCAGAAGGTGTACAATTCTTGAAACGTTTGGTTACCACCTTGAACTTGATATGTCCTTCCAACTGTTTTTTTTTATTATTAAAGCGCCCATAGTGAGTCTTAAGCAGCAAAAGCCCGCATCTAGGTAACTGAATTGTAAGCCGTGCAGCTACATACTTTTGTCTAGTCTTACTGGGAGAGGGTTACCTCAGTTATTCTATGTTTCACGCTATTTATCCTATGTGGATAATATTGAAATTAAAGTAAAACGGTTTTTACGACCTACCAAATTAGACTATTTACTGGCTTTATAATAATGCAAGCAATGACTGGTGCCACATGTGAAGCAGGATCTGCTTACCCTTCCGGAACACCTGAGATCACCCACAGTTTTTGGTGGTGTTCGTTTTGCTTAGTCTCTAGTTTTCTATGTTGTGTCCTATGTACTATTATTTGTCTGTTTGTCTTTTTCTTTTTAGCCATGGCGTTGTCAGTTTGTTTTCGATCAATGTGATTCAATGTCCCTCCGGTATCATTAGCCCTTCTTTTATACATATATCTGTTTTGATGTCAAACATTTTCACTACTGTAAGACATATTGATTATTGTTCACATAAATTATCTGTAATTTTGCCGTCTAAGCTGTGGATTGTTTCTTGTAAAATAATACTTCATTGGCAAAACCTCAGTGTTAAGATTCATGTCTAATCTGTTTTGTTTATTTGTTGTTGTTGTTGATTTGCAAAACTAAGCTCTTCTTGAGGCACAGCTTGAAAATCTTTACAACACGAGTTTTTGAATAGAAATCCAAACATCATTTCTGGACTTAATGCAACTTTTCTATTTAAATTAAATTCCTAAAACTACAAATTTTGTAAAGAAATATGATTTTAACCTTTTTATTGATTCATGGACTACTTTATCGTATAACTACTATGCTACCTCTCACGCTTTTAATTGCTTTAAACTTGAAAAATCAGCACATGATTTGTATATTTACACAGTATAATTATAATGATATTGAGGTCATGACAAGTTCAGTTGACCCCTATCATTTCAATAAATAGATATAGGAAGATGCATGTAGTTACATTTGACAATCATCTCTTATACCAAATATAGTTTTCCTTTTGTTTGCAGCATATGAGAAAAGGACATACAAGATTTAACACTGACAAATGAAACATATAAATCAGGTTAAGTTCTGATTAAAGTTGCCAGACTAACATGGACACATTACAAAGATTCAATGCACAAAATATAATTATAAGTTTACTTATATGATACACAAGAAGAAGACTTCGCCACGAAAAGATATCATTAAGTTACGGATCATGGAAATGAGGATGAGGTCATATAAAGCCAACTAGATTGGAATGTACACCGTACTATTATTTCATACATCAAACATAGTTGAAACATTGCTATAATATGGACCACTCAAATAAAAAAAAAACTTAACCTTAATATCTGACCTATTAGAATACAAACCGCCTCAAAACCTACGATTTGAAGAAAATAAAGACTATGCAATTATTCTAACACGACGGGTGCCACATGTGCTAATCCTTCCGGAGATCCAGAGATCACCCGGCTTTCGTAGGCGAAAGCCCAGTCATTATCGCTATCGCAGTCAATACCACTGTCCTGTGGGCAGCCCATATATCACGATAATGACCAGTTTTTCAACAACTATTATGTAAGTAGTGAAACTAACCAGTTAAAAATCATACAGCATGAAATGATTTTTAGAATTATTGAAATGATTCAGTACATTTAATTGCGGAAACAATCATTTCAAATATCTTCATAATAAAGAAAGAAAATATTTCATAAATTGAACTATTGTTCTCAATCAACCTATGAAAGTCACATGCTTCCTTTAGAGTTCAGGACAAAGAAATATTTCTTTTTTATGTATTAGTTTCAAACTAATTCGTATCTGATGTTTAGGGGGACATGCGTCCTTTACAAAGGAAATAAGGCATATCAACATTTGAATTTTAATTGGCAAACTGAAAATAATAATACTGTTAAGCTGATAGAGTTTGTTTGCTGGAACGTTCGAATGTATTTTGCATTGAAAATACACCGTTTGTACTTGGAACATAAAGATAATTTATGTATATGATCTACCATCGGCTAAATTAATATCGATTTTACCGAATTCGAGTGTCTCAACACAGGAAGCTTTCAACGTTCAAATTTATTGTGAACGAAGAAAAATACTGTTTCACTTTTCTCGAAAATTGACAGATTCAAATTCGTTCCTTCTTAAAGTTCTTTATTTTTCCCCCCCTCAACATTATATCCATAGCAAATGTAACATAGAAACCACGAATTGCAATTGTGTATGCCAGACACGCGTTTTGGTTGGAAAAAAATCATCAGTGACGCTCGAATCAAAATAAATTAAAATGAAGAAGAGCAGTAAGCACACAAAATTTCGAATTGTTTTGCTAAAGACAGCTACGGTTATTTATTTCGGTGGTAAATTAATCTTAGTATTGTAAACAGTACATTTTTTTTTATTATAATCAATGATAGTTCACGTCAACATAGAAGTGCAGACTATTGGTCTGCTGCTACTACCGGGAAGAAAATATCCACCAGCAGTGTCATCGACCAATCGGTTGTAAATTTATCATGATAGATTCCAGAATTTATATGTTGTATCTCAGACGCTTATTCCCTGTACAAAAGACTCATGCTGAAGAGCAGTAAGGACAAAAAACCTAAAAGTTTTGCCAAAATACAGCTTGGTATTCTTTCCTGTGGTAGATAAGCCTTTGATTTTGACATTGCAAAGTTTTGTAAACAGTTGATACATGATTAATTTTAATGTAATATCATATTGATATTTTTACCACTAAGTTTCGGTTCTTTTATTTTTAAATGAAAAATGTGTTCCAATAAAATTTCCTGTTTAATTGTATGGAGAGTGAATAATTATTATTACAAGAAGCAAACACTGTTGACACGAACATACCTAGGTAAGAACTTAATGATAAGGTTACCTTGTGAACGGAATTAGTTGTTTTGCTGGACTGTACAGGCTTTAGTTTTGCAGGTATGTACAACATCAAATATTGTTTAAGATATATACGATGAACAAATTGTTATATAAACCATATTATTCATTTATCATATCTTTATATTTTCGTTATTTTGATTATAAGAAATATTAGATCTTAATAGGGTCCACATTTTGAAAAGTCAATTATTTCTATAAAACATTCCAGCCTATGCTTATTTAGGGTTAAATATATACTATACTGAACTATTTCGGTCGAGTTTTTGGAAGACCCATGTAAAGAGCATCAAATGTTATACCAATAATGTTATGATATAAAATGTGTGCAAATATTCGATTTATATAACAAAACTTAATAAAATATGTAGTGGTTTAAAAAAAAAGGAATAAGATTTTGCTAATTACTATTACTGTTTGCTCTTATTAAGGGCGATACAGTTACAGGGGAGGTAATGACGTTGCTAAAGTAAATTGTTATTTTCGCGACGTCAAACTGTGACATATCAGGAAAACATTCAGTTTTCGACTGATTTTTATCATTCAAACTTATTCAACTTGAAAACGAGTTCATAGACCCCTATGTTTGGTTTGATTACGGTAGAAGAACATGTGTGCCAATTTTCATGACACGCAAATATTGCATTTTTTTTTTAATTTTAATAAATATAGAGCAAAAAATGATGTTTTTTCTACATTCATGAACATTTGGTTAATATGTTTTATTTCTGAATAAAAAATGTATAAGTTTTTATGATACTTTAGTACGCCAGACGCGCGTTTCGTCTACATAAGACTCTTCAGTGACGTTCATATCAAACTATTTATAAAGCTAAACAAGTACAAAGTAAAAGAGCATTGAGGATCCAAAAATACAGACATTACAAATTCAACAAAAAAAATAATTTGTGTTTATCTTTTAAAACAAAAAAGTTATGGTATCTTTCGAAACTGAAAATACGGCCACAAATTCGAATTTTGAGCAAATATACAAAATTTCGACCTCATTTTACTAAAAAAGTAGCACATGAATGTGTATTTTTTATTACATATTTGATTTAATCAGATAAAAATGGTCTATATGGAAATTTTTATCAAAATGTAAATACGGGATCAAAACTGTATCGTATGCCCTTAAGACCAATGTGAAAATCTGTTTACACGAAGAGCCTCGATTTGATCATGTTTCTTATTAAACCGTGGGCGTTTTCTATTTATTCATTTCCAGGTACAGTACTTTTCGATTTGGATTTGAGAAAAGTCAAACCCCTTAGTCTTCTTAATGTTTTGAACTTTCATTGCTTAACAATAGATATGAATCTCATGAAGGAGTAAAATTCCAATAAAAGCTACCGAAAATAACATCAATAAAAAAATGTATTCGAGAATCACTGATGAGCCTTCTGTAGACCCTGTGGTGCAAATACAAATTTTCAATCCTGGTATCTATGATGAGTTTATATACACCTTCTTAAAAATATCATGTGTAAATACATGTAAACAAATTAAATTGAAAATAAAGATTTAACCGTGTATTTTACTATTAGTTTTTGTTTATTATATAAAAGCAGATGAAATATAATTTAAAGTTTTAGAAAAAATGTATTTGTCTTTACGGTAAGGGTATGGGAAGAAATCAATGTTAAGCAGTGAGCGGATACAGAATATATTATGTATTACAAGAAATTAATTAATAAAAAAGAGATTTTGGTTTTAGTCAAGTACCAAGTATTTAAACGGTAAAATCGGGAACCTAGATTACCCTGTATGACAATCGAAAACAAGTTCAAATCAGTAAACAATATTTGATGTAGTCTTTGAAATGATGATGAAAAATGACAATATCTAACACGACGTATGACAATTTTTCTCAATTTCAACTGCAGAAACATAGTTTTAATGATTTGTATGCAATTTGTTAGTATAATGTTATGGCGGACGTAATTATGCATAAAATATCTCTCTATAATTACGTCCTGGTGAACTTAACAAACGAACAAAACAATGCAAATGGTATAAATGAGCATGTTTCTACTAATTTCTTTGCAAATGATTTCAGATGCTGTTTTTAAACAGTAGATAAAAAGTTGATGTTTACACTGAAACTAGACAAAGGTATGGGGGAAAGGTTAAGATCTCACTAATTATGTTTAACCCCACCACATTTTTGCGCCTTTCCCAAGTCAGGAGTCTCCGGATGCGGGATTTTCTCGCTGTGTTGACGATACATTGACGGTTTTCTGCTGTTGTGTGGTCTTTGGTCGGGTTGTTGTCTCTTTGACAAATTTACCATTTCCATTCTCAGTTTTATACGGTCAAATTGTAGTCAAACTTCAGCTGCCAAACGGGAATGTATAGTTTGTGTTGGATCCAAGGACCAAACACAAAAATAATTCTTCTTACCAGAAAATTGTGATGCAACAACAGCATTTCATAATACATTCACAAATATTTCTATCATATACAAAACATTTCAGATATAAGTAGCAGCAATATTATTACGGGATAATGTCTTCAACTGATTTTAACGTTTAATGCATTCAATGTTTGACTGTACTTCATTTAAGCCTGAATCAGGCACTACATAATCAGTTTCATTCATTTTTTTTGAAATTTTTTTACTTTAACATGTGACAAGTTTGTCCATCTAGCTATTCATAAACTCATCCTAGATACAAGGATTAAAGTTTGTATTTACACCTGACGCGCGTTTCATCTATAAAAGACTATTCAGTGACACTCGAATCCAAAAAAAGTTAAAAAAGCGAAATAAAGTATGAAGTTGAAGAGCATTGATGACCAAAATTCGTAAAAGTTTGCCAAATTCAGCTAAAGTAATCTTCCTGGGATAGAAAAGCCTTAGTGTTTCAAAAATTTAAAAGTTTTGTAAACAGTTAATTTATAAATATGACCATATCAATGATAATTCATGTCAGCACAGAAGTGCTGACTACTGGGTTTGTGATACCAGATGCTTTCTTTAAATTAAACTTTAGGAATGGCTTCTGATCTAATCTGACAATAAACAATATTTTGATGTAAACATTCTAAAGATGTAAGGACTTCTTTCTAACGACAATCATAAATGTCTTCATAAAAAGGTATTTTTCAAGTTTTTTTTCTCACCTTGTTCAGAACCACATTCATGTACTCTATCGTTTTTTGAAAAGAACTTACAACTTTATTAGAGCTTTTTAAACCTTGCCTTCATTTTTGAATTCTTTATGGTTTTCCTGATTTATTTTTGAAATCTAACATACTGACATTTACCTATGCAATGAAATTTGAAGCTTTCTGATCAAGATCGTCAACATATGTTATTTGAAATTCAGATATTATTGCATAATGATTTTTAGTATCCCCATCACAAAACTTGTGAAAAAAGGCTCATGACCATGATGTTGTTTGTAGAAAGCTACTGCATAAATTTTTCCAGATCCAATAGCGAATAAAGATGCTAGAGTGTTTTCAATCCAGATGGATGCTTAGTCAGACGAACAGTGTTTGTATTCCAGTATTCCACACTGCAACATGATGTGGATGGGTACAACACTACATATATTGGATATAGGCAAAGGAAACAGCACTTCAATATTATCCAAACAAAAATAAGCACCCAGAGGTCACAACCTGTTATTAATTATTAGGAAAACCCCACACCATGCAGTTATTCCTAAATGATTGCCACATGACCTAAGTAGCATTTTCATTTTGTATAATGTTCATTTACAATTACTTTTGAATCTGCCTTAATGAATCTCACATTTTGGACGGTCACTGTTCATGAATTGAATATATACGTAATAATATTATTCCACACATATAGTTATAATACACAATATTTTTTTAATTTGCGGAATTTACCAAAGTTACTATGTAGAACTGTTTAAGTTTTCGAAATACTAAGGATTTTCTCATCCAAGGCATAGATAACATTAGCCGTATTTTAGCACAAAGTTTTTGGTCTTCTGTGCTCTTCAACTTTGTACTTGTTTGGCTTCGTAACTATTTTGATATGCGCGTCACTGATGAGTGTTATGTAGACTTAACGCGCGTCTGTAGTATTAAATTATAGCATAGCATAGCTGGTACCTTTGATAACTATTAAGTAAACTAGCCTAGAAGTCTCTCTAGTAAGAAAAAGTAAAACATCTGGTACTGAAAATGTATAAGAAATGGAATATAAGAATGTGTCTTTTAGAACCAGTAAACTCGCTCGACCACGTGAGATTATTTAAAACGCCGGAAATAAAACCATCGAAACTTAGAACATCTTCATTATTATAAGAATAACAAAGAGACTCTTTCTAATTTGGCGACCTGGTGGACGCTAAATGGGAAAGGATTTTTTATTTTTTTACAAATATATCTGTAATAAGTTGCCTCAATTTCTGAAATCAAGACCTTTGTTCAAAAAAGAAAGATAAAGAAAACATAATTTAACCGATGCAGACTGGTCTGACAAGTCTGTAATGGGCTATTTCCGTAATGATGACTGTTAGTTTAAATAAAGGAAAAAAATATGTTGAGTGTTTTGAAACATAAGTTTTACTTATGATTTCATTTTAAAACTGATAGTGAATTAAGTTGCATGTCAATATGATGCATACTTAACACTGTCTATATCATTGAAAGAAATTCATTAATAGAGACACCATAAGAAGTAGGTAATGTATAATAAATAAGTCTTTAGTTTGCTCATTTTATTATATTTTGTAGTTTGTACCTGATGAGAAACCAAGATGTCAAACACTCAAAAAAACGTTTACACAAATAAGAGTTTCAATGCAGAGATAATTGACCCAGATTATTTGGAAGTGTTTACGACTGAAGAAACGTACACAAACATATCATCAGTTCATAATGAAGATCATTGCAATGATAAACACGTTTCACCATCTTCTTTTCCACCAAGACCAGCAGAAATTCATGGTCGTCAGAAGTGTCAAACCCCATTGTGGTTGTTACTTCTAATCATTATTTGTTTTTTTATTGGAATAGTTATCACAGGTGTAGTCACCTTCTTCATTACCAAAGACAGATTTGCAGAGAAGCCCTGTAAGTATAAATATATTTTTTGTTTAATTTTGTTATATAATCGTATGTCCTGCTACAGTTACAAGTATTTTACCAGTGAAATGGATACGTACACCTGGAATAACTTTCATCAGCTACCTAAGTACAAAACAAACATGTATATTATCGAAATATGAATACTCATATATGGATTAAACGATAACAAATTTTGATCACAAACCAAAACAGAATAGTATAGCATTTCAAGTGGATTTATATGAACATCAGGATGATTTTTCATGAATTTTTATGGTCTTTTTTCAGTTTGACAATCGGTATTTTGAAACCCGTATTACCTACAAACTCCTATTGTAGGGTTTTTCAACCAAGATTTATCTCTCGAACTTTTCAATTCAAGTTTAAACTAAAGCTGAAATGAATATTGTTTTTTACCTCTTGATAGAGAAATGAAAAGTATCATTCTAATGGATTGAAATTTTCTTTTGGACCAAATTTCGGGTACTTAATTGACATTTCACCCCCTTTTTGCTAATTTTGTTTCGAATAAATGCAGATTGTTGCCATGGTTAAATTAAAAAAAAGAGGATATATTTCACAACTCTAGCTTTTGGAAATCAAATCTATTAAAGATGCTGTTTCCATATATACATGCATAACTCAAACATAAAGCCTTTTTTGATCGATAGCCAGAGAAAGAGGGTGGTTAAAAATTATGAGTGTCAATTTTAAGTTTTTTTCCTAAATGTGTATATACACTTCCGGAGAATTCAAAATACCAAACTCTATAAAATTGTATTGATACGAATTTCCGGAGCGTTCGATTTATAATATGTATAAATTTGGGTTTGTTAAATTTTACCTAGTTTGATATTTCATACTCTCTTAATCATCAATCATGAAAATCATGAGGAAATGCAGGCTCAGGCATACTGTTTTAACTGGGTGGTATATACTCTATACGCTGGCGCTTCTGGCATGTTGCTTGATAGAATTGCAAAATTCACAACTGGGAAGCTAAACTCATTTCTTTTGTCGTAAAGTTTTGTTCTCAACCGACCTGCAAGTCGGAAATAACAAAGCAGTTAAGTTAGTTCCCATGGAAGAGAAAAATTCTTGAAAACACGTTCTCCACACGTAACAACTATGTTTTCAATCAAACAGTTTAAGAATTTCGAAGAAATTATGAAATCCAATTTTGTCAAGAAATCTTCATTTATATCAGCTAGAATATATTGCATATATACAAATTCTTTTCTTTTGTGTGCACTATGAAAAATATAAATGCAAATCACAAATTGACATCGGGATGATATCAATCAACAATAATATTGTTTTCCCTATATAGTTTATTAAAAACGCCCTTTAAGTAAATAATTACCAAACAAAACATTGCCGGCAATGGGACAATCATTAAGTACTGTAAGCCACCCGAGAGCATCCTGTCCTATACTCGGTAGTTTACTTTAATAACACTTAAATACAGTGTGTGACTCATGTAGCAACTCTACATTTGTATTAAACTTCCCAAATTACTTGTCAGGTATGGTCTTCGGAATGTTTAATATGTATGTATTGAGCAATCCCTTGTATTCGAGTGTTACTGAGCTAATTTTGTTCCTAACGGCTTTCCATAGTTTTTATGTTTGAATGAGCGTCCTCCAACATCTATTGTTTTCATCAGTGTAAATTCATGTGCTTTTTGTATGTGTCCAAGTTCAATAAAATAAAGTTATCTTTCCAATGTTAACAGTTTTTATTTGTTCACTGTTAAAAGTATGTAACATTATAACATCGTAAAACTATATAAATAAACAGTTGCGTTCAAGTGTACTGAATCATAAATCCTTAAATACATATTTGTGGTGTCCGACGTGGTGGGAGATAGCTTACTGTACAAAAGACGGCTAATTAAATATCATTAAACTTCATTATGTTATCCTTATTCTCACCTAAAGGTTATTGTTGCTTTATTTGTTTTTCAAGGTTTGAACTTGCCGCCAGCAAAACTTTGGGCTATCTGCCATTGCTGAGTGCTCGCGCGTTTATATACTAAATTGTAATTGTCACGTGACATACTAATCCAATGGAAACTTGTCCTTTCCGGGAAGCCGGAACTATAAAAATTTCAGATAATGAAAAACATGATATACATATCATCTTAAGTTGTCCGAACATTGTCCTTATACATAAAATATCAAAACAAAGCTATAGCATCTGAAATATCGACAAAGAAGCTTGAAATAAACAATCGGACACCACTGCGCGCGCATTGATTTAGCAGACGATCTGCGTAATTACATAATACGTAAATAACATACAACATAGTTCATTTCAACCATCTAAATATTAACAATATATTTGTGTCCGGCAGGGTATACTTATTAAAAATCTTATCTGTGGTATTAAAAATACAATATTAGATCAAATGTCCAGGGGACGAATTGGTATTTAAAGATATCAAAACACATGTTTCGGTCCCCACAAAATGGCAGACGACAAAGTCTCCGTAAATGAACAATTCGATTGAAGTATTTTCCTATGTATATCAGGCATATTAGACGTTTAAATATGAATATTTGGTTACAAGAAATGATCCTTAAATCTGGAATTACATGATATAAAGCATGTAGAAGGTAAGCCATGAGTAATTACATACATTCCCTGCCGTAACACTTGTACAACAAAAATGTAAACAAATGAAAAATTCATTTCACTTCCAGTGTTTTACGCATTAAAAATTTGTTATCCTTGATAATTGTCAACATCATCTTGAACCTATATACAAACATGAACTAGAAATTCATATCATAGCTGATGAAATGCTTCCCCCCTTTTTATTTGGTAAACAAAAAAATGAAACTTTGGCCTGTGAAATCCATACATAAAAATAGTAAATTAATGCCATATCTTTGATTAAAAAACTGTTTTACTTGCTCGTGCGAGCCAAGTTACTATGCGTAAGAACACAACCGTTATGTTTAAAAGAATAATATTTCCTTTTTTTTGAATTTATAATATCATAACAAGTACTTCCAATGCCTTACACTTCCCCCAACTTCAATATATATTAATTCTCCTGAATTAAAAAAAACAGTATAACTATGTTATTTAAAAGAATTGTTCATAAATTGTCTTTCTCTTCATTGGTCTTCACCAAGTCTAAGTTGTACACCCACTGCATCAATTTTGTTCAAGATAATGTCTGTTGATGTGTCTCTCTTTGATGATGATGCTTCAATCATATCAAGCAATTGTAAGGTGGTGGGATCGTCTGTTTTACTCTTAATGATATTGGCAATTGCTTGGTACAGATAGTATCTAGACTTAACTGTCATTGTATTGCCCTCTGTTGATTGTAGGGTTTTCGTGCCTGGAAGTGCCAAAAAGTGATACTTTAATAGAAGCTCCTCCTTTGAAAATTGAAGCTGTTTCCCGGTGTTTAACTCCAATGCAATGCTAGCATACTCCCAATTGAAATATCTTTGTTCAGGGGTCATGTTTTTCCAGTTCTTCGGGGCCATTTCACTTCAGCTGGTATGGTAATCAAAGTTACGATTTCTTCTTTTTCCCATTCCCTCCTCCCAGCTGGGAAAAGTGGCATCCCACCTCTCCTTAAAAGTTTGTCTGCTCTTTCACTGGCAGTGTAAAACTGTTCACTTTGCAGGTTCTCTCCTTCCTGTAGTCTCATTAGTTCTGCTTCATTTGACCTGGTTTCTCCTGCTAATCTCTTGGTTTCTGCCTCCTCCTGTCTCCTTAGTTCTTCCTCTTTCATTCTAATTTCCTCATCCTGTTTGTGTTTTTCCCTTCTCTTTTGTTCTGCCTCCTTTAGTCTGACTTCCTCCTCCTGTTTCTGTTTTTCCTGCTTCTTACGTTCTTCCTCCTTCTGTCTGATCTCCTCCTGTTCCTGTTTTTCCTTTCTCTTTTGTTCTGCTTCCTTTAGTCTGACTTCCTCCTCCTGTTTCCGTGTTTCCTGCTTCTTATGTTCTTCCTCCTTCCGTTTGATCTCCTCCTGTTCCTGTTTTTCCTTTCTCTTTTGTTCTGCTTCCTTTAATCTGACTTCCTCCTCCTGTTTCCGTGTTTCCTGCTTCTTATGTTCTTCCTCCTTCCGTTTGATCTCCTCCTGTTCCTGTTTTTCCTTTCTCTTTTGTTCTGCTTCCTTTAGTCTGACTTCCTCCTCCTGTTTCTGTGTTTCCCGCTTCTTATGTTCTTCCTCTTTCCGTTTGATCTCCTCCTGTTCCTGTTTTTCCGTTCTCTTTTGTCCTTCCTCTGTTAATGTCATTTCCTCATCCTGTTTCTTGTAATCCTTTCCTTTCTTTATTTTCTTTGCCTTCTGTTCCTGGTGGTTAGTCTTTTTCTTTCTTTTCTCTACATATCTCTCTTCTTCTTTCTCGGTCGTCTTTCTACCCTTCTTCTGACTTGTTGGTTCCTCTAAAATCTCTGGTTCTTCATTGTCGCTGTCGTCTTCCAAAATGATATCAGATGTTGATGGTGTTTTCAGTGGTGATAGTTGATTTGTGGCGGCTTTTGTCTGTTTTCCTGGGAATAATTCGCCTGATGTTTTTATATCCGTTATATACTCCTCCTTTATTGATAATTTCCTAGCCACTACAGGAGTCACGATAGACTTTAGTTTACCGTCTATCGAGACAGAGAAGGTATGTGATCCTGCGTACTTTGTGTTAACTAGTGCTGTCATCCTTCTAATCAGAGCGTCAAGCATTTTTTTGTCTCTAAGAACGGAGTCATTCAAATGGATCATATAAAATCTTATAGAAACTCCAAGGTCCAATTTAAAAATGGCTGTAGAGTCCCCAAGTCCCAAAGTTAGTTGCTGGAGGGCCAGCCCTTCATAAATAGTGGGGCGTGTTGGTGAGTAAGATCCATTGGGTTTCTCCGACTCAAACTCTTCTTCTTGTGTACCTTTTACCATCTCCTTCGGACACTTCCACCCTAGAGTCCATTCCTCTTTCTTTCTGTTGGTGTTGTCCACCCTGTTTAAAAATTCCAGAACCTCAATCCTGGCTTTCATTGCTTCCTGTGAATTCTCATTTGATGGTAGGATTACCTTAGCATATGTCTCTGGGTAGTTTGCCATCCAAAACCCATTGTTTTCGCTCAGGAAGCTATAAGGCATCAGTTCTATTTTACTGCGGTGGTGAGCCATGACATGCTCCTTAAGGTCAACCATCCTCCTGTAGGACTTCTCTTCAGGACACCAAACACAAATGACCGAAAGCCTTTTGTGTGGGGCAGCTGCCAGATGATTTTTCAGTTGTCTCCTTGTCCTAAACGTCATGGGACACAGCCAACACTTTGCCTCAATTTGGGATGATGGTCTCATTCTGAAATTGAATCATCAATTATAAATCCCTCCACCATACAACATATATTAATACAATACATAATATCATGTAGTGTCCTGTAGTGTGACTATATTTGTTTGTGTGTTTAAAATCCTCCCCCCCCCCCATATGGCATATGCTGGTAGTAAATGGATCAAGCTAAGTTTCAGTCTAAAAATATGATATCCACCCCCTTGGTCTCCCTATTTCAAAAATCTCAAGCCTCCTCAAGACAGTAAGTTGTCGTTAATTGCTTTCCGCCGCGCAGCTTGCGCATACAAAAAAAAAACCGCTTGGCAGTAGTTTAATCTGCCATTCCCCTGGCAGGAAGATTCATCCTTCCCTTACAGCCAATAATATGTCCTGAGAAACAATGGCCATTTGTCTCCCTTACATATTCTTCCAGAGTGGATCCAACTCTAGGAATTCCATCATGACTTTCTCCAGTCTGAGAAAAGTCAAACAGTTACTCTTAAACATAGTAACTCATCAAAACAATTAAAAACGTAACAACTTGTACAACTAATTTCGGCTATTCAAACAACGTTGAAAGGCATCTCAAACCTTCCTACTGGAGAACCAAGTGGGCGGATTCCGTCCTTGATAGGGCAGTAGTCTATCAATGTGGTAGACCTTCCCTGGCTGTTTCTTTGACCTTCTCACAAGGTAAGTGATGTCGTCAATTTTCCTTGTAACAACATATGGTCCTTTCCATTTTGATGTCAACTTATGACAAATTCCCTTTTTCTTCGATGCATCATAAAGCCATACAGCTTGACCTACTTGTAATTCGCGCTTTACTGCTTTCAAGTCATAGTGACGTTTTTGATACTCAGAATTCTGCTTAAGATGTTTCCTAGCAAGTACATGTGACTTTGACATTGCGTCCTGTAATTCATTTACATATTTATCTGTTTCAAGGGAAGTGGATTCGTTTGGTCCATCAGGACGTGGAATAACAGCTTCCATAGGAAGAAATATGTTTCTGCCAAACATCATCATGTTAGGGGTCTGTCCTGTACTGGCGTGAACTGATGATCTGTATGCCATCATAACCTGTGGCAAAATCTCATCCCAGTTTCTCTGATCATTTTGACAATAAAATGTTAGCATGCTTAGGAGTGTTCTGTTAAATCTTTCTACGCTTCCGTTGGACTGGGGGTGTTGACTTGTACTTCTAGTTTTGTCAATTTTAAGTAGATCACACAGATCTTGAAACAGCTTTGCTTCGAAAGACCTTCCTTGATCAGAGTGGAGCTGTAATGGTGAACCAAACCTACAAATAAATTCATTCACGATGGTACGGGCAATGGTCAGGGATTCCTGGTCCGGAATAGCATATGCTTCAGTCCATTTAGAAAAGCAGTCGCAAAGGACCAGAACATAGCGGTTTTGTCGTTTTGTTAACGGAAGTGGACCAAGAATATCAATCGCCACACGTTCCATAGGCTCGCCAACCAAGTATTGACCCAATGGAGCCTTGTTCCGCTTCAGTGATTTCCTAGCAGCACACTGGTCACATTCCTTGCAGTACCTTGTGATGGATCTTTTCATAGCTGGCCAGTAAAAGAGTTGCTGGATCCTACTTAGCATTTTATCTGGTCCTAAATGACCTGCAGATGGAACGTCATGAAAATACTTGAAGACTGTCTTTTGATGTGATTTTGGTACCAGGAGCTGCAATTTGAAGTTGTCTACATCGTCTTTATCAGAACAATAAAATTTTCTATAAAGCATGCCATTGTTTATTGTTAGCCTATCCCATTGTCGCCATATTGTTTTCTGGAATGATGTTCCTTTTGATACTTGGTCCCAGTCAGGTTTATTTTTCTTTTCTTGAAGATATGTCACAATGAGTGACATGTCTGGGTCTTCCAATTGGCATTGTCTGATACTATCTGGGTCCCATCCATCTATGCAGTAGCCACTTGGTGTAGCACTAGACTGATTACCTGTCTGACTTCTTGTACAGACTCGTACTATTTCTATTCTTGGTGTTGGTTCTTCATTTTCGTGTAACTCCTGGTTAACAAAATCAGTTTCTTCAAGTTGGATTTCGTCTGTTTCATCGTCGCTTGTGTGGTTTCCAGATTCTTGTCTCTCGCATGATTTACAAGGTCTTCTGGACAGAGCATCGGCATTTGAGTGTTTCCTTCCAGCTCTGTGTGTTACTGTCAAATTGTAAGTTCCCAGTTCTTCGAGCCATCTGGCTGTTTGACCAATGGGTTTCTTTAGATTTTTCATCCATGATACAGCTGCGTTATCTGTGCGCAGCAAAACTTCCTGGCCATATAGATAATGATGAAATGTCTTTAGTGCTATAATTACAGCAAGTAGCTCTTTTCGGGTTACACAGTATGCCTGTTCATGTATGTTCATAGATTTGCTCATGTATGCTATAACTCGTTCAAGACCATCTTGAATTTGTGACAACACTGCTCCGACAGCCTTATCACTTGCATCTGTGTCAAGTATGAATGGCAAATTTGGCAGTGGGTAGGCAAGTACAGGTGTACTTGTTAAAGCGCTTTTCAACTGTTGAAATGCCTTTTGACACTCATCATTCCAAGCAAAACGGCTATTCTTTTCACAAATTTTGTGCATTGGTCTTGCAATTGCTGCAAATCCCTTAACAAATCGCCTATAGTAAGAGCAAAGTCCTAAAAAGCTGCGCACCTGTTTTGCAAATTTAGGGACAGGCCAGTCATCTATTGCTTTTGTTTTCTCTAGATCAGTGGAAATTCCCTCCTCGGACACGATATGCCCAAGGAACCTAACTTGTTTTTGAAAGAAAATGCATTTGGCAGGTTTCAATTTAAGATGTGCATTTTGTAGACGTATAAAGATTCTTTCCAGCCTCCCAAGACCCTCTTCAAATGTCGAACTTATTGATATGATGTCGTCCATGTAGAGTAATAGTTCTTTCCACTGTAGCCCTTTGAGAACATTTTCCATCAGACGCTCAAAAGTAGATGGTGAATTTGCAAGTCCAAAGGGCATGACAGTGAACTGGTATAACCCTAAACTTGTCAGAAATGCGGTCTTTTCCTTGTCTTCAGGAGCCATGCCGATTTGCCAAAATCCTGAATTTAAGTCCATTGATCCGAAGAATTTTCCCCCAGCGAGCGAGTCGAGGCACTCGTCTACTCTCGGAATCGGGTAGGAATCTTTTTTCGTGACGTCATTCAAAATTCTGTAATCAACACAGCACCTAGGGCTGCCATTTTTCTTCATTACAAGGACTATATTTGATGCCCAAGGACTAGAAGATGGTTCGATGATTCCTTTGTCCAACATCCGATTGACTTCTGATTTTTCCATCTCTTGCTTTCCAAGTGGCATACGTCTAGATCTCTGCCTAAAGGGTACTGCATTTCCTGTATTTATTCTATGTGTTACAAGGTCTGTCCTCCCTATGTCATCATCTGTCCTTGAAAATACATTTTGGTACTGTGAAAGGAGTCTGGAGAGTTGTTGTCTTTGGTCCTCATTTATATAAGTTGAACTCCTTTTTAATAAGTCAGTAAGATGTTCTGGTATTTCTTCACTAGCTGTAAAGCAATCTTTCTGTAGTGTTCTAATCTGCTCTGGTTTCAAATCATGCTCAGTATATGATTCACATGTTCCTATTGTTTCCTTTTTATACAGTTTAACTTCGTCGTCACCATAGTTGACAACATTAACAAAGTGTACTTGGTCTTGTGTATTTATAATCCCAGGTATGGTTAATGTAGACTTGGCTGTTCCTGTCGTGCCCTCTATTAATCCGTATTCTGTTAAATGATTGACTCCCGGTATTTCTACGGGCATCATAGTACTCGTCATTGGAGGAATTGTCATGTTGTCCTTAATTTCTACTCTGCAAATCATATTTGCCTTCCCTCCAATCCAACATTGTATTTCCTGGTTGTGGATCGTGTGCAAGACCATGCGCTGATAATTTACTTTACTAACTTCCTTTAGTAAGAAATCCTGTCCAAGTATTCCATCCTGATTGATATTGCATATCATAAAATTTTGACTGAAAATTTCTTGACCAAGCATTAGTTCTAAAATGATCGATCCAATGGCAAAAACCTTATTGCCATTAACGTCAAATATTTCGGACTTGTTTGGTACTAAAGAACACCAAACATTTGAAGGCAATTTTTCGTAAACATCAATAGATAATATTGACGCTGTTGAGCCACTGTCAATTAAAAAGTTGACAGGAAACCCAAAAATTAATCCATTTGTATAAAACCCGTTATCCCAATTATCATCTGTTTCCCCTATATGTCCTGTCCGGACATGTTTTTCTCCCTTCATATCAGGCCTTTTATCTTCTGTCACTAGCTCACGACCTATTGAGCCAGCGTTCTGTCGTTTCCCTGGTTGTGATTAAAAGAGGTATTTTGTCTTTGGTTGCCCTGGAAATTCCCTCTAGCTCTTTGGTTGTTTTTGTGTGGACAGTTCCTCATAAAATGGTCTGGGGAGTTACATCCGTAGCATCTGCCAGTATTTGCCCTCTTTGATTCCCGACTTCCATGTCCTTGTTCCAGCTTTGCTATCCTATCTTGTAATTCCTGCAAATTGCTATGGTAATCCTTTTCACTCATGTGTCCTTCGGTGTCCTTGGATTCCACAGCTCTGATCATTGTTGACTTCTTTTTGTCTTGATCCCCCAATATTGATTCATACCTCTCTATTACATCAACAGCGTCTGCTATTGTGTGGCATTCCTTGTCAATACAACGACATTTCATCTCCACAGTTATTACCTTGAATAACTGGTTTAATGCAAGAGACTCCTGCGCTGCTAGGTCCAGGTCATAGTACGCCTTTTGCGCTAGTTGCCTTATATCATCCCCCACCTCAGCTATGCTTTCCCCTGCCATGCGCCTGCGCATCTCTAACTTTGAGAGCCAACGATTTTTGTGTTTTGAACTCCCAAACCTCTGATCTAACTTTTGTGTTAGCATTTGATATGTGCGCCTGTCGCCAGCAGACAAGCTCATGTAGTATGTCCTTGCTTGGCCCCTTAAGCTAGCTGCCAAAAACAACAGTTTTGTACGGTTTCCCCATTGTCCCAATTCAGCGCAGTCCTCAAAATGCGACAAGTATTCCTCCCAACAATCCTTACCAGAGAAGGGCTCAGGTTTAAGTGTTACCTTTGGTGGGCCAATTGGTTGCATATTATGATTACCCCTACCATTCCTATCGTCAAAATCATGTCTCTGATATTCATCCCGTCCTTTATGTCTCTGATCTACTTCATCACCATGACCTTGTAAAATTGATTCCCTATCAAAGTCGTCATTGTCATCAGTGTGTATTTGATCCCCTTGTCCTAAGTCATCTAAATTTAAATCCCTTTCCATACGGATATTTATTTCAGGGTCTGGGGAGTTCCTACCAGCATCAGCCATATTCTAAATAAAGACTTTTAGTTTTATTTGTTGTTTCATAGTTTATAGTTATAATAAAAAATTTGTACAGTAAATCCACCACGTCGGGATTAAACCACGTTTTTAAGTTGACAGGTTATTCCAAGGTTCGTATCCTGGATGCTAATTAGAATTTTAGCATCCCACTTCTGACACCAAATTGTAAGCCACCCGAGAGCATCCTGTCCTATACTCGGTAGTTTACTTTAATAACACTTAAATACAGTGTGTGACTCATGTAGCAACTCTACATTTGTATTAAACTTCCCAAATTACTTGTCAGGTATGGTCTTCGGAATGTTTAATATGTATGTATTGAGCAATCCCTTGTATTCGAGTGTTACTGAGCTAATTTTGTTCCTAACGGCTTTCCATAGTTTTTATGTTTGAACGAGCGTCCTCCAACATCTATTGTTTTCATCAGTGTAAATTCATGTGCTTTTTGTATGTGTCCAAGTTCAATAAAATAAAGTTATCTTTCCAATGTTAACAGTTTTTATTTGTTCACTGTTAAAAGTATGTAACATTATAACATCGTAAAACTATATAAATAAACAGTTGCGTTCAAGTGTACTGAATCATAAATCCTTAAATACATATTTGTGGTGTCCGACGTGGTGGGAGATAGCTTACTGTACAAAAGACGGCTAATTAAATATCATTAAACTTCATTATGTTATCCTTATTCTCACCTAAAGGTTATTGTTGCTTTATTTGTTTTTCAAGGTTTGAACTTGCCGCCAGCAAAACTTTGGGCTATCTGCCATTGCTGAGTGCTCGCGCGTTTATATACTAAATTGTAATTGTCACGTGACATACTAATCCAATGGAAACTTGTCCTTTCCGGGAAGCCGGAACTATAAAAATTTCAGTTAATGAAAAACATGATATACATATCATCTTAAGTTGTCCGAACATTGTCCTTATACATAAAATATCAAAACAATGCTATAGCATCTGAAATATCGACAAAGAAGCTTGAAATAAACAATCGGACACCACTGCGCGCGCATTGATTTAGCAGACGATCTGCGTAATTACATAATACGTAAATAACATACAACATAGTTCATTTCAACCATCTAAATATTAACAATATATTTGTGTCCGGCAGGGTATACTTATTAAAAATCTTATCTGTGGTATTAAAAATACAATATTAGATCAAATGTCCAGGGGACGAATTGGTATTTAAAGATATCAAAACACATGTTTCGGTCACCACAAAATGGCAGACGACAAAGTCTCCGTAAATAAACAATTCGATTGAAGTATTTTCCTATGTATATCAGGCATATTAGACGTTTAAATATGAATATTTGGTTACAAGAAATGATCCTTAAATCTGGAATTACATGATATAAAGCATGTAGAAGGTAAGCCATGAGTAATTACATACATTCCCTGCCGTAACACTTGTACAACAAAAATGTAAACAAATGAAAAATTCATTTCACTTCCAGTGTTTTACGCATTAAAAATTTGTTATCCTTGATAATTGTCAACATCATCTTGAACCTATATACAAACATGAACTAGAAATTCATATCATAGCTGATGAAATGCTTCCCCCCTTTTTATTTGGTAAACAAAAAAATGAAACTTTGGCCTGTGAAATCCATACATAAAAATAGTAAATTAATGCCATATCTTTGATTAAAAAAATGTTTTACTTGCTCGTGCGAGCCAAGTTACTATGCGTAAGAACACAACCGTTATGTTTAAAAGAATAATATTTCCTTTTTTTTGAATTTATAATATCATAACAAGTACTTCCAATGCCTTACAGTACTATGCATGTATTCTTATTATCTTCTTCGTTTTTAAGTTCACCTGGCCCGAAGGACCAAGTGAGCTTTTCTCATCACTTTGGCGCCCGGCGTCCGTAAACTTTTACAAAAATCTTCTCCTCTGAAACTACTGAGCCATATTCAACCAAACTTGGCCACAATTATTCTTGGAGTATCTAGTTTAAAAATGTGTCCGATGACCCGACCATCCAACACAGATGGCCGCCATGGCTTAAAATAGAACATAGGGGTAAAATGTAGATTTAGGCTTATATCTGTGAAACCAAAGCATTTAGAACAAATCTGACATGGGGGTAAAATTGTTAATCAGGTCAAGATCTATCTGCCCTGAAATTTTCAGACAAATCGGACAACCTGATATTGAGTTGCTGCCCCCAAATTAGTAATTTCAAGGAAATTTTGCAGATTTTGGTTATTATCTTGAATATTATAAAAGATAGAGATAAACTGTAAACAGCAATAATGTTCTGCAAAGTAAGATCTACTAATAAGTCAAACATGACCAAAATTGTCAGTTGACCCCTTAAGGAGGTTTTGCTCTTTGTAGTCTATTTTTAACCATTTTTTTTTTTAGAATTTTAGAGATCTTTTTAAAAAAAATCTCCCCCTCTGAAACTTCTGAGACAAATTTAACCAAACTTGACAACCATCATTTTAAGGGTATGTAGTTATAATAATGTGTCCAATGACCTCGTACACGAACCAAGATGGCGAACATGTCTAAAAATAGTACATAGGGGTAAAATGCATTTTTTTGCTTTTATCTCTGAATTCAACGCGTTTAGAGCAAATCTCATTCATTTAAATATGTTCATTAAGTCAAGATCTAACTGCCCTGAAATTTTCAGACAAATCAGGCAACCCGTTGTTGGGTTCCTATCCCTGAATTGGTAATTGTAAGAACATTTTGCAGTTTTTGGTTATTATCTTCAATATTATCTTAGATAAAGATAAACTGTTAACAACACTTATGTATAGCAAGTAAGATCTACAAATAAGTCAACTTGACCAAAACTGTCAATTGACCCCTTAAGGAGTTATCGCTCTCTATAGAAAATTTTAAACAATTTTCGTAAATTTATGTAAATTTTTGTAAACTTTAACAAAATATTTTCCTTTGAAACTACTGAGCCAAGTTCATTATAGATAGAGAAAATTGTAAACAGCAAGAATGTTCAGTAAAGTAAGATTGAAAAACACATCATCATCACCAAATCATAATTTTCTCATGGATTCTATTCTCATCTATTATGTATGTCCTTTGTTTAGTATGATCATAGACCAAGGTGAGCAAAACAGGCTCTTTAGAGCCTCTAGTTTTAATTTTCCAAGGAGATCCATGACTACCGGAGAGTATTAATATCAAACTCCGTAAAGTTTTGCAGACCCGAATTTCTAGATAATATAAATGTAACGATCTTGTAATTCCGCCCATCAAATTATCAGGAGTCTGGTATGTCTATTCCCCGGAAATAAAAGTCTCTATTGAAATAAAAACTACTAGACTAGTATGTAGATCTTTGACATATCAATTTTGAAGCGACGATTATTTTAACTTTACTTGATTTAATCATGATATCTGTTTTACAAAGCTGCAGAAACTGTTCAAACAGAGTGCAAATGGACAAGTTGGAGTCCTTGGACAGAATGTAGCATTACATGTGGTAGAGGTTTGATAATCAGAGTCAAACAACAACTTAAAAAACTCACAACGTTGAAATGAAACTTTCGAAACTAAGATTTGTTCACAAGAAACATGTCCAGGTATATATGAAGTTATTATATGAAAAATTGGAATACGTTTTAATTATGTATTGATATCTGCAAATATGTCAAAACATGCAACGCATAATATAGACAAGCACACAATAACAAAAACAAAAACATTAAAAATTAAAGAACCTTAGTGAACGCGCTCACATACCCCACGTCCCAACATTGTCACGACAGAAATAAAATAACAGTAAGAAAACAAAATTGTATAAGAAAAAATATTGAATCATAATTTCCTGTCGATATGCACATCTACATAGTATGTCCTTATTATCTACAAAGTTTCATGAAATTCTGTTGTGTGATTTCAGAGTAGTTGCGATTACAAACTGTTGCAGATGTATATTGAAGCAAATAAGTCCAAAGGGGCGTAACTCCTAGAAAAAAAATTGAATCATATTTTCCTGTCGATATCCACATCTACGTAGTTAGTCCTTATTATCTACAAAGTTTCAGGAAATTCTGTTGTGTGGTTTCAGAGGAGTTGTGATCACAAACTGTTGCAGTAGTATAATGAAACAAATACGTTCAAAGGGGCGTAACTCCTAGAAAAAAAAATTGAATCATAATTTTTCGTCGATATGCACATCTGCATAGTATGTTTTTATTATCTTAAAAGGTTTCATGAAACATTGAAATTCTGTAGTGTGGTTTCAGAGGAGTTGCGATGACAAGCTGTTGCAGTAGTATATTGAAGCAAATAAGTTCAAAGGGGCGTAACTCCTAGAAAAAAAATTAAATCGTAATTTCCTGTTGATATGCACGTTCCCTTTTTACAAATTTGACCTACCGAATGAGACTTTTTACCTTTATTTGTGACATTTTTACCTTTTGTGTCTGTTTGTTTTGTTCACCCATCACTGTCGATATTATTAAATTTGATGCGACTGTCGTACACGTGAGAGATTTAGCGCTATAAAACCAGGTTCAATCCACCATTTTCTACATTTGAAAATGCCTGTACCAAGTCAGGAATATGACAGTTGTTGCCCATTTGTTTGATGTGTTTTGTCATTCGATTTTGCCATGTGATTAGGGACTTCCCGATTGAATTTTCCTCGGAGTTCATTTTTTTTTATATTTAACTTTCTACATAGTATGTTCTTATTATCTAAGTAGGTTTCATAAAATTCTGTTTTGTCGTCTCAGAGGAGTTGCGATGACAAACTGTTGCAGTAGTATATTGAAGCAAATAGGTTGAAAGGGGCGTAACTCCTATAAAAAAATATGAATCGTAATTTCCTGTCGATATGCACATCTACATAGTATGCCCTCCTTATCTAAAAAGGTTTTATGAAATTATGTTGTGTGGTTTGAGAGGAGTTGCGATGACAAGAAACCGGACTGACGGACTGACGGACGGACAGACAGACAGACAGACAGACAGACAGACAGACAGACAGACAGACAGACAGACAGACAGACAGACAGACGGACGGACGGACGGACGGACGGACGGACGGAAAGACAGACAGACAGACAGACAGACAGACAGACAGACAGACAGACAGATCAATAACATTATACCCTCCGTTATATTTCATTCAGTCATGATTCAGTGATACCTTATATGATCAACCAAATTTTTCCAATAAACTGGGTTGCGGGCACCCTGTCCCCTTCCTAAATCCGCATCTGACTACTTATATTGACTGTCCTTACTTAGTCTGATACGTAAGGGATTGATAATCAGATTGTTGTATGTGTGCCCTTCTATATAAAGAGATAACGCATACAAACGAGTTGTGTGTGCAGATGGTGAACATTAGAAGTGTAACATTTGTAAAGGACCGGCGTATAATTTGTTTGCCTATTCACCAACTATGCGACTGTCTTTTCAAAACTATTTGTAAACAGCTGCCTTTTGAAAAAGCTCCTACCGGATACCACCCAAAATGTTCTCTTTTTGCATTGTTTTGGAGTAGGTAAGAAATCCAACTACAGAAATTTGAAGGATAATCACTACTATTTCAGTGTTTTGTGGAGCTTCAGGGGTCCTGCCAAAGATGAACCATTCCAATAAAGTTTGCTTTCTTGGAACAATTTAATTAGAAATAGTGTCCTCCAATGTATAATGATTTAAGCAACTAGAGCTTACTATTAAATGAAAATACACATCATATTTAAACTAAATATTTGCCTAATTTTCCAAGTCATCGAATAAATTTAGTTCTAGAGCTTTATTTTATTTTTTAGCTGATGCACTGACATTTGATATGCGATTTAACCGATCAGCGTCACATCCCGATGTTTTCATATCAGATGACCTTACAATCCTAAGCAATGTTTACATAAGTGGCACAACAATCATAGATGGTGCAGGGTTAGAGAATTATGATGGAGCTATTGCAGATACTTGTATTGAAGACAATGTTATAGTCTATTATGAAGTGAATTTTTCTTACTCTATCATAAACACATTACAAAGCTACTGGCTTGTACTAGAAATCGGTCTTGCTGAGCACAATAAAGTAGATAACTACTTTTTCGTTTCGCATGAAAATATCAGTGGATGGTCCTTTCAGATCGGTCACCGGAAATCTCACAATCAAACTTTCTTATGGGCTGAAGGTCAAGATTTAAGTATACCTTTAAAAGTGCTAAGCGACAATCAAAAAGGGACCAATGTTAACGGGACATTTCTCGTTCTTGTGAACAGACAAAAACACCATGTTTCTCTCATTCAGAACAACCGCAGACTTTACACATTTCAAAATGTATATTCTGACAAGAGCCTTTGTCCGGTTTTTGGTATATATAATCCTGAGGATGTGCATGCACAACTTCAGATATTGAACCCACGAAACTTTACTCTCCTTCCTCTATGGTAAAGTTATAAATAATAATCGAAAAGATATCGTCAACACTGTGTAGCATTACAACAGGAGACTAAGACTACATTTGATGCTTTTGGTCTTTTTCAAGGGGAGGGGGCATTATACAGGCCTTGGGGAGACAATAAACTTCTGTTTTAGTATTTCCAATATATCTTCTTTTGGCATATGTATATTGTCCACATACCTTTGAGATCTAACAGATAAGCCGGGGTCATTGGAAACTTTCCAAATTAATATTTTAAAAGGGTGTTCTAAAACACATTTAAATACATTTCCAGCAATTATTTTTAGGGAGGCAGGGGGATATTAATTTTCGCTTGATTTGTTCCATTTTCAGCATCATTCAGTGTAACTTATTATATTAACCTTCATTATTTTTACTTATATCAGGCGCATGTCCCCTAGACCTGGCGAAGAAACGGATGTTTGGGGAACCCCTGCTCAAATGGTTTAAAAGTGTTTTCTAAAAAATTTTAAAGCATTTACAGCATTATATAGGCCCTACAGAAACAATAAAGCGTAATTTTTATTAAAAGGAGTAGGTCCAGTAAAGACCGATTTTTGCCTCAAATTCAGGTTCATCTGACGAAAGCTTTTTACCACTTTTTGAACACTTAAGTGGCTATTTCATTTGATTCAATTAGTTTGCGTGAAAGATTTTAACTGATTTAGTCATTAAAAACGATCCGATTCAAGCTCAAATATGAAAAATCTACCAAATATGCCGAAAAATGTCACTTTTCAGATGGTTTTTGATAAATTTATAGAATATGATTATTTCCTCATTTTCGTCTGTTCTTAAAAGAAATGATTATCTTAATTGTAGCATGATTAATTATCTAGATAATCTAAATTAAGAAACTGAATGAGTCTATCAATACCCATGTTTTGTACACCAATCCAAATGTTGCACAACACTTGCCCTACCTCTATGACAAAAAGAGTACATACACAATCTAAGTATTTTTCATCTTTCAATAGTATTATAACATTTAACTTGTCTACACTATACACAAATATAACCCATTTTAAGCTAAAAGACAAATTGAAAAAAGTTGGTATTGCTTTGTTTCATTTAAAAGAATAGCGAACATAGATAAAAGTATATTGTCTAATGGTTGGGTACTAGTAATTCTTCTTTGTAAAAAACACTCTGCTTCAAACAATTTTTTTCGGAAACTTACATTATTAAGATGCTTGATTTCATGATTGTCAACATATTGTTACGTTTGGAGGACATGTTCTTCAAAACATCGGGATTCCAAAAGAAACCACCTTTGCACTTCTTCTTGCCGTCTCTGTACATTTTTCTTATGGGGGTGAATTCATACATTCAGTTCTTTAGAGAAAGAAAATAAGTTAGCTTTGTCTCTCAACTTCACTTTACGATATAAAGATGATGTTCTCTCACTAAATAATTCAAAATTTGATGACAATGTTGAACTCATCTATCCTATCGAATTTGCTAATTATGCTAAAATAAGAATAAGTAATAGTATGCTGGCTGTTGAACGTGGTAGATACAACAAAACAGCTTTAGAAAATAAAATATGTCCTTTATGCCATAAAGAGGTGGAAGATGAATTTCATTTTATCATAACATGTTCAGAAATTAATAAAACTAGGATTAAAACGTTTGATGAAATATCTAGAATGGTCCCCTGTTTTAATTCATTGAGTGAAGAAAACAAATTTGATTTTATATTTTTCTGCGAAGAATGTGATATTTTACTTATCATTGTTAACTACATAAGTGAAATGTATAATGAGAGAAACAATTATAATGTCAATATATGAACTGTGTAATTGATGGCTTAACTTATAATGTTATATATATTATAGCATATTTTTTGTAACATAAGCATAATATTTTAATTGATAATTTTAAAGAGGAGGTATGCTGTCAAAAATAGTATTATAATTAATACAAATAATCTTATGTTTTTGTTTTTCTTTCAATGCTACATGTTTGTAGTGTTTAATGACTATCGTTTTGTAATTAATATGCCACTCTCTGTTTGTTAGTTTTTGTTGTGTATTTTAGTAACAATCCCATTGTTTGGATTTTGGACTAATAAAATTCTTATTCTTATTCTTATCGAATTTGAGATAAAGGACACAACAGACACAATTATGTCAGTCTCATATCTTGGCTTACATCTTGAAATTGACAATGAGGGTCGGTTGAACAAAATTTTAAGACAAAAGACAAGATTTCAGCTTCCAAATTGTGAACTTTCCATTTCTATAAGCCACATCTCAGTAGCGCCTGCATACGGAGTATATATCTTCTTATTGATACGATATTCCCGGGCTTGTATTTCCTACCAGTGTACTACATATCTAAAATGGTTTCATAAACTATGAAAGATGAGATACCAAGCGATTATACCACAACAATAAGTGACAGAAAAACAAAATTAAAAGATGGCCTAAAAAAGCGAACCCAAAGAAAGAATCAAACAACAGAAGACGATAAAACCGGATGCTCTGGAAGCACTATAGTTCAAATCTGCTTCTAAATATGAAGGAGTAGTAAATACTTTATTCATTTGATAATATGGTAGTGATTAAATACATTATGATAGGAAATACAAGTCCTGAGGTATCGTATCACAGCGGTGATATATACTACGTATGCATGCAGGCGAGGCTGGAATATTTGGAATGCTGCATAAAAATGGAAACTTCACAATTGTGAAACTGAAATTACCTCTTTTTTTCGTAAATGTTGTTTTCAAACAAACATCGTTATCAATTTCTAGAAATAAGTCAAGATACGAGGCAGATATAATTGTTTATTTTGTATCCTTTATCTAAATGTCGATAGGATAGATGAATTTAACATGATTGTGACATAAACGTGACATAAACGTGACACAAAAGTTCCAGTAAAAGGTTGTATGTACTAAGATATTACAACTGACATTTGGAAGTGTTAGTGTTCTATGATAATGTTGGTTTACTTGTCTTTCATTTTTTGTCAATATGCCTCTTTGTATTTCTTTGATACATATGACGTGGCTCTGTACTCATACATAACGTCATTATCTTATTGTGCTATTGAAAATTTTTGTATTCTTGTCTTTCATTTTTTCTAATAAACTTTGTCTATATGCCTTTTTATATGAGGCGCCGTTTTATTATTTATTACTTATTTTCTGATATCAAAAAATGATTTTCTGATATCAAAAATTCTATTTTTTGATTTCAGGAATTCGACTTCTTGATATCAAGAAATAAAGCATATTTTCTGATATCAAAAATTCTAATTCCTGATATCAAAAATTCATTTCTTGATATCAGGAAATCGATTTTTTGATATCAGAAATTCGAATTTTTGATATCAGAAAATATAAATTATTTTTTTATATCAAGAAATAGATTTTGTGATATCAAAAAATGATTTTGTGATATCAAAAAATTGAATTCCTGATATCAAAAAATCATTTTCTGATATCAGAAAATAAAAAATAAGTGAATAAATGATGGTTCTCTGTGCGTCAATAAAAGCATTCAAACTCACCCATGAGCATCGGGAAATATTTGAAATAATGTTTCGGGGTATACCAATTATTATGTGGAATGTACCGCTACGCAATATTTGTCATTTTATGTATGGCAAAGGGTCCATTGTTACAAAAAACAAAATGCTTATACCTTTCAAGTTTTATAAACATGATTTAGACTTTAAAGTCTCTAGAAAACTTGACAATATTTGAAACTGAGAACAGAATTCGATTCCGATGCACAACAAGACAATATATATTGAAGATTTTTGAAATTATTATTAAATATACCACAATATTTACTTTCGCGTCGAACAATCCCAATCGAAGGAATTAGTCGACCTAAAGTATTAACTAAATACTGGAAAATGTTTAACAAAACTTGACTTATCGAAAACAAATATTGACGTAATACACGATCTTTTCGCCTTATATATCTAATGCAATGCATGGACCTACCTAAATTGAACATACTTATATTCTCAAAACGAATTGTGACTTTCTTGACTGTCGTGTAATACAAATTTTATAGACAAACGCTTTCAAAATAAAGGTATTTTAGAAAAGAAAACGTACAGCAAGCCTACATAAATTCTTCAATACTTCACAGAAAAGTCTTTTAAACTTCTTTGTCACATATTTCTAGTGATTAAAATAAGATATCACACAATGCTGACTGCTGTGTCCCTTGTTTTACATTTTTACCTATATGTCTTGTTTTGTTCACACTTCGTTGTTAATATAATGAAACTTGATTCAAATGAGTGGTTAAGCTAGCTATAAAACCAGGTTTAATCCACCATTTTCTACACAAGAAAATGCCTGTAACAAGACAGGAATATGAAAGTTGTTGTCTATTCGTTTGGTGTTTGATTTTTTGATTTTGCCATTTGATTAGGGACATTCCGTTTTAAATTTTCCTCGGAATTTTTTGTTTACTTCATAAAAACTAAGTAATTCATAAATGTTGTGTGGCATGCTACGGTACTGTTATTAAATTAGTGAGTGTCAAATTTATTCGATACCTTAAAATATTTATGTGTGTTGAAATTTTATGTATATTTTGTGATATGCCTGTAAAAGATTTGAGGAAGAAACCGAATGGACACTCAACTTCATAAGTCGAAAAATAAACTGACACCGGCATGGTTTTAAAAAGATAAGACCAACAGACAAATAAAAAAAAACCGGGGTGATTTCATGTACTATTGAAGGATAAGCAGATCACCCTCCATATGCTGCACCCGGCGTGGTGCTCACACATGTACAAGTTGAACTGCTTTTTGGAAATAAAGTATTATTATGATTGTTATTAAAAGACAATAGCAATCCAAACCAAGGAGTAAACAAAGACTCACAAAACCAAAGGGTATGTACCTGAACAGTATAAATAATAAATATGAAACAACACGAATAATATACTAGCTATCTATAGTATGCAGTAAATTCTTAAATATTTCGTGTTGGAAAGATTGTCATGCAGCATGGAACATAAAAAGTATTCTGCGGGTATTGCATGGCAAAACTAACTAGTAAATAGGTTCCCTACCCATTAAAAATTCATAGTACGGGAACAAGATACGAACTTAATCTATAACTTGTCTTGGTGTAAACTATGTAACAAGGTCAATATATTCAAGCATAACGAAAAAGAGTGTGGAAAACTATTCTTTGAGTGATTTTTTTAAGTCCAAGGACCATAACTCTGCATTAAATCATCAGACCGACCTTGATTTGTATTATGCCATAATAGTATATACCATATATCAAATAAATATTTTCTAGCTTGACCACAAAATAATCAGGGTGTATTTTTTAATATCAAGGACCATAACTCTGTTCAAAATCATCAGATCAAAACTAAAACGTCCTTTTATCTCATTTTTTTTTCAATTTCAATTTTAATTTTGGTAGTGATTCTTTTTTATGAGTTAATAAAAAAATTCAATTTTGATAGGACTAAGTCTTGGTCATGATATATTTGTTCAGTTATGGTATAACCAAATAAAGATGCATATATGTAATTTCATATTATTTATAAGGATTTTTCTAAAAATTGTATAACATTCAAGATTGCATGTTGGTTCTGTAAGTGTATCACTGTTTGGGATGTCCTGTAGTATCTGTCGTTGAAAGAAAATATTGTTGTTGTTCAGCGGTTTGCCTGTTATGTCGACTATTATATATTATTTGTTTGTGCATTTCTCTGTGATGAATGTTCTTGTGCTGTATTTCGGTCATAAAGTGTTACATTTTAGCGGTATTTTTTAACATTGTTATAAAGCTGGAGGTTTGATAAACAATGAGACAAGGTTCAACCCACAATTTTTCCTTTAGATGTCCTGTACCAATTCGGGAATATGAGTTGTTATGAAATAGTTCGTTTATATGTATGGTAGCATTTGTTTTTGTTGCACTTCAGTTGTTCCTTTGTTTTGCTCTTATAGTTTGGTTGTTTCCCTCAGTTTCAGTTTGTCACTCAGATTTAATTTTCGCACTCCATTTAAGACTTTTGAACACTGATATACTACTCCTGTTAGAGATAATGCCATTCAAACAATTATATCAAAAGACAATTATTGTGAAGAAACCAATTTGAAATTTGTATCTTTTTGCTGCATCGCTAAAAAACTGAACATTTCTTCCAAGCACTGCAAAGTACTTGATACTATTTAAATGAAACGTGTGAAACTTCCTTAATTTCATCGTGCATGACATGAACTTCGTTAAGACATGCTGCCAAATAAATTTTTTTTTTATAATTTTCACAAGCATTCTGAGAGTATTGAATGGCAGGTCACAGCCAAAAATTCATTGTAATGGAACGAAATTCTAACTTGATCTTTAACTTATTATGGTGTATCTAGACACAAAAAAAATATCAAGTCAATATCTTCAATCATGACCAAAAAAAAATCTTATCCTAGAATTCAAAGTTCATATGCACTAAAAAAAAAATCAAAGGTCAAAATATATAATACAATATATACAATACAAATATGTTTATTATAGTGACATTGTGTATAACAAATTATGTACAATATTGAAATATTTCAATTAAATTACACCCGGCCCAATGGACCTATAAGTCACTTCAAATAGATACTATATTATTAATTCAGATTGTCATCAGGAATTTTATATACATGTTAATTATTTAAATATAAGTGTTGTCTGCGTTTTGTAAATGAATGTTCTAAGTATCGAGCTGTTTTTCGAGGATATTCTGACAATAATAAATTTAACTTTTCACTGTTATTCAAATTTAATACGGTTTCACCAAGTCCAGAGAATAATTGATTACGTAGTCCATTGTAAAATTGGCATTCAATCAGAAAGTGTAGTTCATTTTCAATATGTCCAGAGTCGCACATTCTACATATCCTTTGGCATTCTGGCTCACCAACAAAACGTCCTGTTTCTAATCTTAGCGGAAGAATGCCACATCTAAACTGGGCCAGTACCGATCTTTCTCTACGTTTTAAATTTTGTTTAACATATGTTTCTGTTGAATATGTCAATTTAAAAGTTCCATATGTACGAAGTTTCGGAAAGTTAGATAAGTTTGTAAGCCATTTTGTTGCACATATATCCATAAGTTTGTTTCTGACGCTATTAACATCACATTTTAGCATTTGTTGAAAGTTTTCATCCATACCAACTAAAGACATTATTGTTCTTACACTTGATGACCAATTGTCCGTAGATAATTCGTAGTCCCATAGGAAGACCCTTTTACAAAGTCTACTATTGTCCATATCCATCAATCGGTTCCAATATCTAACCATATTACACCAGCGACGTTCTTTTGAAGGTAACCATCCAACATCTCCGTTGATAGCCAGCTTTGGAGCAAACTTGTGAACTCCCAAAAAGTATCTTATGGCCTTGTTTTGAATAGTGTCGATACAATTTAAGTCTTTAAAACCCCACACTGAAGAACAGTAGTCGAGTATAGGTACAACACAAGAGACATACAGTTTTTCATAAGTCTTTATACCAAATTCTTTTAAACTGTGTATCTTCGATATAATAGCTCCGAGTGCTCTTCCACCAGCTGCAGAGAGATTTTCAGCATTCGATGTATAATCTTTTTTCTCGTTAAAAATAACTCCAAGGTATTTATATTTGTCTATAATTTGCAAGATGTTCCCTCCGATTCTAAACTGAAATTCGCTCCGTTTTTTGCGAGATGCTCTGAAGTGTACAACTTTTGACTTGTCTGTATTAATTAAAACTCTCCATTTTTTACACCAATCATGTAATTTATCTAGCATCTTTTGCATATCACATTCATTCTCGGCCATGAAAACAATATCGTCCGCATATAAAAGTAAAGACAGTTTCGATTCTCCAACTTTAATACTAAGTCCAAGTTGGTTGATTTCATCTACAAGATCATCAATAAAAACAGAAAATAATGTCGGAGATAAATTATCACCTTGTTTTACACCAGAGTTACATAAAAACCAGTCGGACATTTTATTGTTTAATCGAATACTTGCGGTTGTTTGCACATATAAACTTTTAATAGAGTTATATATTTTCCCATCAATATTATTAAGCAACAATTTGTACAGCAACAAATCACGATCTACGAAATCAAAAGCCTTTTTTAGATCAATAAATGTGGCAATAACATTAGGGTTGTTTTTTATTATGCTGTTAAGGGTGAATATATGATCCTCACATGAACGATTTTTACGAAAGCCGTTTTGTTCCTCAGAAAGTAAATCATTGTCCTCCAGATATGAAGACACTCTATTGTTTATAAATCCACTGTACAGCTTCGAAACACACGACAACAAACTGATTCCTCGATAGTGTAGTGGAATGCGTTTATCTGATGATTTGTCTTTAAGTATCGGACAGATGATGGCCTGGTGCCATAATGATGGTACAATGCTCGTGTCGAAAACTAGTTGAAACATAGAAGATAGGACGGCGATAACGTTTTCGGTCTTCAATACTTCATAAGGGATATTATCGATTCCACACGATTTTCCGTTTTTTTGTTCTTGAGACAAGTCGCCTTATTTCATCTATAGTTATAGCTGAATTCAATTCTTCATTTTCAATAAACAAAGGATCGAGCATTCTTTCTTCTAATAAGACTTTATGACTAGAGGCATATTTTTGAAAGTTACCATCGAAATCGTCCGCTGAACTATCCGTATTATATATATTTTCAAAATCTCTTTTCCATTTTTCTAAAACGATATTTTCATCACTAACAATCTCACCATCTTTGTCATATACTTCCATTGGAATAGAGGAATGTCTACGAGGCCCTAGCTGTTTGATTTTGTTCCAAAAGTCCGTAGGATTATTCGTCGTCATAGTTTCAATGTCAGTGCACATACTTTGTTTATATTGCCTTTCATACTGGCGTAGCTTGCGGTCAAAGGTTTTTTGCGCTAACTGAAACTTTGTTCTTAGTTCATTTTTCACATTGGTACGTCCTTTAAACTTCAAGTACTGTTTTTCTTTTAAATGCATATCATTCCATAATGTTTGTAGGTCATCGTTCCAAAATTGCTTTTTCACCTTTAGCCGTTTTTTCGAGGATCCACTGGTGTTAAAAACAGGAATTTTATCGTTCATCTCCTGTATTATTATATTACAAAGTTCCGTGTATATATCATCTATATTTTCTTGAGTTTCTCTAGTTTGTTCAATGTGACTTATAACATTTTGCAATGCAATTTTACACATATCGGAAGAAAACATATCATTTGGCATTAATTTCAATTTAAATCGCTTCGTTGATTGAGTAGGGCTGCCTGGAATGCTGTCGGTAAACATGGATTTTATAGATCTAAATTCTGTTACCAAGACTGAATGATCCGGAAGTTTGCTACGTTCACCAAGGAAGTTAAAAAGATTTGCCTTTTCTACAATAGATCTTGTTGTGATTGTTTCAAACGAAATACACTGGTCTAGATAATCTTGCGGGACACAAATGTAATCTACCACGGATTTCCCTCTACCTGAAATGAATGTGAAGTTATCTTTATCTTGATCGAATCTTCCATTCAAGACGCACATTTTTGATTCGTTCAAAAATTCCAAAAAGGTGTTTCCATGTTGGTTAACGGTTTTATCAAGCGATAATCGTGACGGTAATTTATCAAAATCAGAATAATCCTTCAGTGATCCTATTCTTGAGTTAAAATCGCCACAGAGAAAAATAGCGTCCGTATCGCATTGTTCATATATATCAGATAAGATGTGTGCAAAATATCCTTGAGAGTCTCTTCCCCAAACAGAGTTTTCAGGAGGTAGGTAACACGAAAATACAATAAAGTTAAAATCTGTGCTTTTTGACTGAAATTTACCACATATAACGCCATCTCGTATAATGTCAATCGTTTCATATTTATATTCTTCAAAAATCCAGTTTTTAATCAAGAGTCCTACACCACCTGATGCCTTTGGGGCATTCCTATGTATATATTGTCTATTAAATCCTTTCCAACTATAACCATCAACTTCAATGTCATCGATTTCTTTCAAATGCGTTTCACAGATACTAAAAATGTCTGCATTCACTTCCTTTAAAATTGCTGTACGTAATTCCTTATTATTTTGAGTCCATCCGCAAATATTTAAGTGTCCCAATCTAATAGTACCATTGTTCCGGGGGTTGTCCTAATCGTCCTTAGTTTCCATGTCAGTATTGTCAGTATCACTAACCGGTTCATTCGATTTTTTAAGAATTTTCCCGTTTGCGGTAACTCTGTACGATTTGCCTTGTGGTAATTCCCGTAAAATCATGCGTGTATTTGTTTCGATTAGTCGTTCAATACGGGATTTAGAGGATTGGATGTACACATGTTTGTAATAACTAACATCTTTTAGCTTATGTTTATTTCTGAGTACAAGTATTTTCTGATCCTGACTTTGAAAACTGATTTTAACGAGACCTGGTTTGTTGTGAAATCTTGTTGTCAAGCGTATAGGGCTGTGCAGCATATTTTCAACGTTAATATGCCCTGAACTTTTCAGAGTTAAAACTAACACTAGTTTTTCTAACTACCCCTACCTTAAATGAAGGGTTACCACAAATTTCAATTTAAACAATATGCACATGTATATTTACTGGTAACATTTCCAAGTTATGTCCCTCTGAGATGGAACACAGAGAGCATAACTGGGAACCAGTATGAAAACAAAATAATTTTTTATGAATGTTCTAAATCTCCCCAAAAGAGGTGTGGTTTAAGAAACAGCTGTATTTACAAAGTGCAACCTGCAAGGTTCAACCTCTGAGGTCAAATCAAGCTGTGCCCTGTGGAGAATTTTATTAAAAGATATTTTTATTAATGATAAATGACATTTTGAATTGGTTCCCTTTTCTATGGTAAATTGTTTAAAGAATTTAGTAGTAGGTTTGTTTGTTATTGGATATAATCAATTGCTTTCCCCCAATGCATTTAATTCTGGAAACAGACTCTTTCACTGTTTTTCAAGGGATATGATATTTTTCTACTCAAAATAAACTAAATTTCAATATAAAATAGGATTTTGAAACCAAACAATAAAAAAATCATAAAATTTGACTCTCACAAGCAAACATGCATATCTTTTTCATTGTAGTGGGAGAATCTCAAACAACATGAACATGTTAATATTCAAAGGTTCAATGCTTTAGTGTATTGTTAAGAGTGTTTATAACCTTTTGCAGAATTGCTGAAAATCAAATTTAAACATATTCTAGTTGGATTTCATTTTATTTTTCTAAGGTAAAGATCTTTCTTCATCATAAACACAATTGTATGCAAATGAAAGTTATAGCACTTTATGATACAGTTTCTTTTGTGAGTTATGTGTAAAATACATTTATAAGACTATAAGCATCCACTCCAAACCTCAAATATTTTCCATTTACTTATCTATACACAATATCAGTTTAAAACAGCTGACATCATTTGTTAATAAATTTACACAATACAGCTGATAACTCTTGTTAATAAATGTATGCTTATATCATTACAGCTAATTTCATAATGCATGTAAAGCAAAACTTCACTTGCTTTGTTTGTATATTGTACAATCATATTAGGATAACACCCAATTAAATTCAAATATAATATATACAGGCTAAACTATGCCTATATATATTGTTTAAAGATGTCAATCTTATTTACAAAGCTTGTATAAACAATTGTACACACAAAGCAAGCAAGCCAAACAAATTTTACTTTGCAAGCATTAGGAAATCAGCTGTTATACAAAATGACACACAATGTTCTGTCTCTCTACTTTTTGAAGTTTTAAAACTTTAATCATTTTCTGAAGGTTTGTTGACTGGTTCATTTTCTCCTTGGCTGTCCAAACTTTCAAAGCTTTGATCAGAACTTTGGTCTGTTTGTGCTGACTTATCGTCAGATTCAGTTGCTTTAACATTGTCCAGAATTTTTTGTTTTGCTGTTGTGCACACTTCTAATATTTCCCGTAATCCATTATTTTCTAGCTGGAGTTGAGTCAGTTTTTCGTGATCATGGGCAGACAACTGATCATCGACCGAAGCAGCTTTCTGCATCACTGCAGCCATTTCACTAATTTTGTCAATAAGTTGTTCAATTTCCTGGAAAAAATATATAAATATGTTATTCAAAGAGCCTGTAATTCAGATGATTTTGATGTTTTTAGCTAAATTTGGCTGTTTTTTTTGTTTTGTTAAATGTCTCATTTCGTCATTTTTAAAGAGCTAAGCTGCTTACTATATGCATGGTAGTGGTATCCTCATTGTTGAAGACCTTTCAGTGCCCTAATTGTAGTTTGCATTCTTATCATTATGTCTCTGGTGGATATGCTGTCTCATTTGCAATCATATTACATCTTATATTTTATTGTCTTTACAATGTATATACATAAGAGTACAGATAACAAAGGAAGGATGTCCTCAATCTTCATATTTGCTATTAACATCCCACTCTTACAATTACAAACCTGTTAAGATGTTAAGCTACACTCATACTACAGCAGTTAATCATATTGTAAGCTTAACCACTGTGTGTGAGCTGAGCAGTGGTAAATCATACTGAAACCTTAACCACTATGTATGAACGACATCTTACCCTATTTTTCTGATCCTGTCTTGTTTTAATTGATTTTTCTACTCTGTTGCTTTGTAATAGTTTCATTATTTGTTCCCGATATTTCTGCATGATGAGTTCTAATGCTGACTGATGTTCTTCTAGTGACAGACATAGTTCTTTGTTCTCTTGTTGTAGTTCTCTGATCTGACGATTCTCTTGTGCTATTCCTAACACTAATGTAGAACGGGGTCTGTGTCGAGCAATCTCATTCAGTTCGTTGATGTCGTCTTGATACTGAGAAAAAAACAAGACAAAGTTTTAAAATTCAGTTTTTTTCTTTATAATTTAGAATATGAAGCATACAACTTAAAAAGTAATGATTGATAAAAATTAAGCATACACTACAAAATACTAGCTACATGTATCGTATTACAATCATTAAATGTCTATAAAAAAGAATAGGTTTGTCTGTTTTAACCCTACCTACCCAGGAAATAGCTGCCTACTCAAAATCTTATATTGTCCTGCTGTGTATTTTTTTTCCAGATAGACAAAAAAAACTAATAAACATCTGATACTTAAATTTCTCTTTGATAAAAAAAAAGAAAATGTCTACCTACCTACCCACAGTTTTAATGTTTGTGTAGGGTTTGGGCAACCCAAAATATTTTTAAGTGTGGCCTAATGTATTGCGTAAGGAAAATTGTGTATACATGTATCTGTTTCATTGAGTCTATTCTGTAATGAAGAGTTTGTGTTTGGGCAATGATGACATACCTGTTTCATTTAGTCTATTCTGTTATGAAGAGTTTGTGTTTGGGCAATGATGACATACCTGTTTCATTGAGTCTATTCTGTTATGAAGAGTTTGTGTTTGGGCAATGATGACATACCTGTTTCATTGAGTCTATTCTGTTATGAAGAGTTTGTGTTTGGGCAAATGATGACATACCTGTTTCATTGAGTCTATTCTGTTATGAAGAGTTTGTGTTTGGGCAATGATGACATACCTGTTTCATTGAGTCTATTCTGTTATGAAGAGTTTGTGTTTGGGCAATGATGACATACCTGTTTCATTGAGTCTATTCTGTTATGAAGAGTTTGTGTTTGGGCAATGATGACATACCTGTTTCATTGAGTCTATTCTGTTATGAAGAGTTTGTGTTTAGGCAATGATGACATACCTGTTTCATTGAGTCTATTCTGTTATGAAGAGTTTGTGTTTGGGCAATGATGACATACCTGTTTCATTGAGTCTATTCTGTTATGAAGAGTTTGTGTTTAGGCAATGATGACATACCTGTTTCATTGAGTCTATTCTGTTATGAAGAGTTTGTGTTTGGGCAATGATGACATACCTGTTTCATTGAGTCTATTCTGTTATGAAGAGTTTGTGTTTGGGCAATGATGACATACCTGTTTCATTGAGTCTATTCTGTTATGAAGAGTTTGTGTTTGGGCAATGATGACATACCTGTTTCATTGAGTCTATTCTGTTATGAAGAGTTTGTGTTTGGGCAATGATGACATACCTGTTTCATTGAGTCTATTCTGTTATGAAGAGTTTGTGTTTGGGCAATGATGACATACCTGTTTCATTGAGTCTATTCTGTTATGAAGAGTTTGTGTTTGGGCAATGATGACATACCTGTTTCATTGAGTCTATTCTGTTATGAAGAGTTTGTGTTTGGGCAATGATGACATACCTGTTTCATTGAGTCTATTCTGTTATGAAGAGTTTGTGTTTGGGCAATGATGACATACCTGTTTCATTGAGTCTATTCTGTTATGAAGAGTTTGTGTTTGGGCAATGATGACATACCTGTTTCATTGAGTCTATTCTGTTATGAAGAGTTTGTGTTTGGGCAAATGATGACATACCTGTTTCATTGAGTCTATTCTGTTATGAAGAGTTTGTGTTTGGGCAATGATGACATACCTGTTTCATTGAGTCTATTCTGTTATGAAGAGTTTGTGTTTGGGCAATGATGACATACCTGTTTCATTGAGTCTATTCTGTTATGAAGAGTTTGTGTTTGGGCAATGATGACATACCTGTTTCATTGAGTCTATTCTGTTATGAAGAGTTTGTGTTTAGGCAATGATGACATACCTGTTTCATTGAGTCTATTCTGTTATGAAGAGTTTGTGTTTGGGCAAATGATGACATACCTGTTTCATTGAGTCTATTCTGTTATGAAGAGTTTTGTGTTTGGGCAATGATGACATACCTGTTTCATTGAGTCTATTCTGTTATGAAGAGTTTGTGTTTGGGCAAATGATGACATACCTGTTTCATTGAGTCTATTCTGTTATGAAGAGTTTGTGTTTGGGCAATGATGACATACCTGTTTCATTGAGTCTATTCTATGGTTTCATCATGTTATAATGATGAATTTGTGTTTGGGCAATGATGACATACCTGTTTCATTGAGTCTATTCTGTTATGAAGAGTTTGTGTTTGGGCAATGATGACATACCTGTTTCATTGAGTCTATTCTGTTATGAAGAGTTTGTGTTTGGGCAATGATGACATACCTGTTTCATTGAGTCTATTCTGTTATGAAGAGTTTGTGTTTGGGCAATGATGACATACCTGTTTCATTGAGTCTATTCTGTTATGAAGAGTTTGTGTTTGGGCAATGATGACATACCTGTTTCATTGAGTCTATTCTGTTATGAAGAGTTTGTGTTTGGGCAATGATGACATACCTGTTTCATTGAGTCTATTCTGTTATGAAGAGTTTGTGTTTGGCAAATGATGACATACCTGTTTCATTGAGTCTATTCTGTTATGAAGAGTTTGTGTTTAGGCAATGATGACATACCTGTTTCATTGAGTCTATTCTGTTATGAAGAGTTTGTGTTTGGCAAATGATGACATACCTGTTTCATTGAGTCTATTCTGTTATGAAGAGTTTGTGTTTAGGCAAATGATGACATACCTGTTTCATTGAGTCTATTCTGTTATGAAGAGTTTGTGTTTGGGCAAATGATGACATACCTGTTTCATTGAGTCTATTCTGTTATGAAGAGTTTGTGTTTAGGGCAATGATGACATACCTGTTTCATTGAGTCTATTCTGTTATAAGAGTTTGTGTTTAGGCAATGATGACATACCTTTTCATTGAGTCTATTCTGTTATGAAGAGTTTGTGTTTGGGCAATGATGACATACCTGTTTCATTGGTCTATTCTGTAGAGAGTTTGTGTTGGGCAATGATGACGTCTGCTGAGCTGTCATGGGTCTTCAACCGAGTTACCAAAATCTTGGCATCATTCAGTAACTTCTCAAAATTCAAAGCCATCTACAAAACAAAAATAACTCTGTTGACATTTTAATTTCATTTACAGCATTAATATATTGATCTTACAAATATCCGAGTATGTTAATATTTATGATTATAATGATGTTTTCAGCATTTCTAGCCTACCTATTTTTGTACTTTACAGACATGACAGACTGTTTATAATATTCTATATGTTCAATGTTTTACCGTATTCGGCCGTGTATAGTACGCAGTTATGTATAGTCCGCACCCCCTTTTCATCCCCTTAAAATCGAGAAAAAAAGTTTTGTAAAAAAAAAAAAAATTTTTTTTTTTTAACAAAGTCTAGTTCACTGTAAAAATCCACTGAAAGTGATCTATTCTCCATGTTTTTTATAAAAATAATAAATTTTGTTTTATTTATTTCATGAAAAATAATGAAATGGTAGAGCTTTTCATCAGGTAATTAATATTTGATAATTTTATAAAAGTAATTATTAATCAAAATATCCCTTTTAAAATCAACATTTGTCTAAGTATGTCCAAGCTGATATATAATATAACAGAAATAATTTGAATATAATGAAACAAAAGAAAAAAGAGATCAAACATTTATCTAAATTAATTAGCAGTTATCAAAATTTTTAAACTATTTAATCTTATATAATCTTTTCATTGATCATGTTGTTCTATTGCCTGGAGATTATAATATTTAACACCTGTCAAAACTTGACATCATTATTTAATTGCTACACACCCATACTTAATCCTTAATTACCCTTCTTGATTACCTATACAGGATGTCACACCTTTACTTTGACTAATCAATTTTGAAGAGAAAAGTTTAAAAAGAATAAGAATTAATTGAAATAAATATAATTAACGTCTCCAATATACATTATTAGAGCAGAAAAAAACGAAATTAAAAAAAAAAAATTTTTTTTTTTTTTATAAATTTCGAAAACCGTCTATAGGTGTGTATAGTCCGCACCCCTTGTACAAACTACATAATTAAGGAAAAAAAGTGCGGACTATACATGCCCAAATACGGTAATCATAATCATTTTTTTTTTATTTCTATGGTTCAGTATCATATGGTCATGATAATCATGATAGTGGACAGGCTAGGGAAATTTCATGTAGGAAATCACACCACTTTATATGCTATACATATATACATGTATCATGTACATATATATGTATGTCTGAGCCAGTGACAACTCTACAACAGATTTATCCATCAGGTCACCAGCACTGATGGTGATACATGCCTTGGTACATTAACTTTCTCCAAAGAACAGACATCCAAACCATGAACCTTTGTGCTAGTAGTCAAATGGTCCATTTGATGAGTTAAGCCTTTATCAACTGATTTTTTATAGTTCATTCTAATGTTGTACTGTTATACCACTGTCCCAGGTTAGGGGAGGGTTGGGATCTCGCTAACATGTTAAACCACATTGTATATGTATGTGCCTGTCTCAAGTCAGGAGCCTGTAATTCAGTGGTTGTCGTTTGTTTATGTGTTACATATTTGTTTTTTGTTTGTTCATTGTTTTTAGAATTAATATCAAGGTCGTTAATTTTCTCGTTTGAATTGTTTAACATTGTCATTTTGGGGCCATTTATAGCTGACTACATTGTATGTGTTATGGGGTACCAATCAAAACACAGCTATAAAAAAGTCAACTTGGCCTTTGTTTAAATTGGCCCTAATTCTATCATGTCTATTTTCATCTTTTTCTTTCATTTTTATTTGAGAATAATTGTTTGCAAATTTACAATTGTAGAGGGTCATTTCATCATGTTCATACATTATTTAAAACTCAGTAAATGTACATTATATATGTGTAATTAACATGAAAAATGCACATTGACAATTATCAGTTGGCTTTCAGTTTGATGTTTTCTCAATTATAATATTAATATTTTTTAATTGGTTATCCCATTAACTTGTACAGGGATGATTCCAGGTGTTTTCAAATGGGTCCCTTGAACATCAAATTGGGAATTTTTATTCTAATTGGGAATTTTTTAATCATAAAATCTAAGACGAAATAACATTATTTTCCTGAAAAACGGAAAATGTATATTATTAAGTTTAACCTGTACACTGATGTTCATGTAAGTTGTAACATTTTAAATAATTCTGGATGGGCTACTGTTATTACATGAATATCATTGAACATGATGCACTAGTCTATCATCTGGTGCAGGAAAATTGGTACCGTTAATTTTATTACTACCACTGGGTCGATGCCTCTGCTGGTGGACTATTAATCCCCCAGGGTATCACCACCCCAGTAGCCAGTACTTCGGTACTGGCATGAAAATACGGATTTTTTGTGTTATTAAAATTTACTGTTACAAAATGATAGAAATTATTATAAATTAAGGAATGTATCTCCCTCATGCAAAGCTCTGATTCCTTTCACGGATTTGGCTATACTTTTTGGACCTTTTGGATTATAGCTCTTCACCTTTTATATGAGCTTTGGATTTCAAATATTTTGGCCACGAGCATCACTGAAGAGACATGTATTGTCGAAATGCGCATCTGGTGCAGGAAAATTGGTACCGTTAATTTTATTAGCTATAGTTACCTAGGCCTATTAAAAAAACATATATTTCAGCTAACATAAACCACTGAAAAAAATCATTCATTGGGTATTTTTTCAACAGCAGGTCATCTCTATAAATTTACCTTAATTCAAATGGATTTCAAATTGAACTGGTCAATTGTCGAATTCAGAAAAGCAATTACAAAATTTCATATACTTAATTGATAAGATATTTAAAGCATTGAACCAGTGTTCTTTAAAATTATTTGGATCATCTTCAAAACTTTTGAAATAGTTCAATAATGATGACATCGTGTTTCATGAATGGTCTATCATCAACATTATTTTCAAAAAACGCTCAAACTTTTGTCTTTTGAGGAAATAATTTCTTTTACAAAACAAGTTTTCATCATATTATATAACCGGCTCTGCTGGGCGATCTGCTTTTACGAGATCGGCGTCCATTAAACCTTATCCATCAATGTTATATCAAAATTTGAATTTGCTCTCTGCCGAGGTCTGCTTTGACACCCATTTTTATCAACCTGCTGGGCGATCTGCTTTTACAAGAACCAATACTCCCATAATGTATTAATCAATTGTATTCGGCTGCTAAAATTGTTTCCCACATGTTGACATAATTAAATCGTTGTTACTAAGATGCGATCGTAAACAGCATTCTCATCCGAATTTTAAAACGTTTTGACAACAAACTATGAAAAATTATAGTTGCCTTAATCGGTGACAGAAACTTTTCCGGAAATATCGATTTTTATTTTATTTTCCTGAATTGGGAATTCATTTTCATGTACATTTTTTTGGGGCCGCTGGCCAATTTAAGGGCCGCTCAGCGGCCCTAATCTACATAGTGGAATCATCCCTGTTGTATGAATCTAACTTATATATTGTAGTTTGTATGTAGTTTGTACATGTACATGATGTATCAATTACAAACATTAACCTCTTTCAGCCTTTGTCATGTTTGTTGCTTTAAAAATTTTCAAGTCCATGGGTCACAGATGATGCCAGCGC
>CM034351.1:0-311088 GCA_019925275.1 Mytilus edulis | reverse complement strand
TGTGTGCTAAATGGTTATTTTGAGTAAAAAATATATCAATGTTAACGTTTAAATAGTTATATCTTTAAATGCAATTTTAAGCATGAAGATTACTCTTTTCATAGCGGCTTCAGGGAGATAACTTTGTAAAATTAGCTGAACGTTTTAATCGCCCGATATTGCTAAGAAAATTTGAAGCTTCTCAATGATCAAGATTAGTGTTTGCCAAACTGCTACTAGTATATATCAAACCAATTTATACCGACAATGTGTCTGGTTCAAGTTTTAGACCGACAATGTGTCTGGTTCAAGTTTTTAGATATTTTGATATTTTTGTCAAAATGTCAAAGTAAATAGTTTGTCAAAAAATTATGAAACTTAAAAAGAACAGAATTAGTTTTAGTCAAGGTGTCAGGTAACACCTTAAAAACACGTTTATATTTTTATAAAACGATAATTGATGTTTGTTTGGATTCAAATTTAGCTTATACTCAAACGACATTGACTTAGTAAGAATCTTCATGCATCACTGATTTATTATATCTTCTATTGACTTTCACAAAAAGTAAAAGACTTTTCTGTTCTGTTGTATATATGTTAACAAAAACATCTTCTATTGAAAAATTAGCCGAATTTAACCATGACTTTGATTCTAAATATGAATTTTAATGTCAACTTATATTTGAGAATGGAGGACATAATTTTAAAATGCCTTACGGTTAATTACAGTTATCATATTTGTGTCTTATCTGTTTTTCTATGGTTTTGCAGAATGTTGCTCTTGAACTGGTAATGGTAATTCAAATTATACATATTATGTACAATACAATATTAAACATCTGAAACTGCTTCTTTTTATATGAATTGTGTTTTATAGATGGTAAACAAAAGAACAATTGAAAAGAGAAGGTCCGATGGCGTTGGACTGGCTTTTCGTTGGATTGACTCTAGCCATAATGGTCACATCAATGCCGACGAATTCTCTACTTTTTATGCAAATGCTAATATCCCTGGCTTGACATACAGCAAATCTGAGTGGACACAAATGTTCAACCAAGCCATGACTGTTATTGATACAAACGGAAATAACGAATTGGAAATGGGAGGTAAGTGTAAACAAGAGCCTATTAAAGGGAAGGTCATAACTGTCGTTTGAATGCTTGGCAATTATCCACACAATAAGTTATTCATATAAGTCTAGCTTTTAAGATTGCAAAACTGAAAAGGAAACGTAATAATTGTGCTTTCAGAACGCTAGATTTATCCAGGAACACCAAAACCAAAATCTTTAAAACTCAAGGAGATAAAAAGAAAAAGCCATAAACACAAGAGTAAAAAAAACACTAAAAAGAACAGAAAAGGCAAAGCTAAATTATAAGCTTACTGTAGGTTTAATCCACCATTTTCTATTTAAGAAAATGTCTTTTCCTAGTCTGGAATATGACAGTTCTTATCCATTCGATTGATGTGTTTGAACTTTTGATTTTGATATTTGTTAAGAGACTTTTTTTCCTCGGAGTTAGGTATTTTTGTGAATTTACAAGTATTCATAAATGGTTAGTGTAATGCAGCGAATTAAACAATTGTCATGAACTGTACCATTATCATTCGTTGTGGTACTACTGAAAGACTAAGAACGTCATTGTGTTGTAAAAAGAGGGGACATGAAACTAGGGGGGGGGGGGTCATTCGAACACTTTAAGTCGAAAAAAAACCCACAACATCATGATCAACGAGATATTAACAAAGACAACAGTTTACAATACAAAAACATAAACAATAACAAACCCCATTTAAAACTATTGGTGAACCATCGTAACCCGGAAAGGTAAGAATTTCCTGCATCCATTCTATTATTCATGGCAAGTTAAAAATTTGTTAATAAATCGTAATGGGAATATTATAATTAGGAAAAGAGCATGGGACAGTGACGGCGACGGAGTAAAACATATATTAATTCTTAATGTATTTTGCAATATTTGTTTTCACAATTTGTTTTTGAAAAGATAAATAAATAAAATCATACATTATTTTACATTATTTTTTCAAACAGATCATTAAAATCAATTGTTTTTATTTCAGAATTTCGTACACTAGCAAGTATGGGAATGGGAAAATAAGGATAGTAATTCATTGACTGAGCACTGCTTTCAACTTTAACTATTTCACCGTTTTCAGATTAGAAGAATAAAAGAATCATTAAAAGCTTTATGTACTTCTTTTCTCTTTTAGTTTGCAAAAAATATAAGATGATCTTTATTGGTAAAATGAAAGAAATCAAATACTACAGATCTAACTGTTTATAAAACGTATAAAACGTGTTTATCACCTGATGTTTTTTCTAACTCTGACATTGTTAGGCTTAGCCAGATTTGGCAAGACATTTCAAATTTCTTCCATTTAAATACTGATTACGATCTTCAACATGTTTAATCGACTGTCACAGAAGAGTCATGACTTTGAAACGCGCGACTGACGTTCTTTTTTAATCTGCCTGGTGGTTGTTCTTACAGCAACTGGGTTGATGCTAAACAGGGAGACAATCATTAAAACTGCAACATAAACGATTTATTTCGTATTGAAATAAGTTCACATTTTAGATATAAAGAGATTTGGTATGTTTGCCAAAGAGAAAACTCTCCACAAGATATCAATTGACACAGAGTTTAACAACTATAGTTCACCGTACGGCGTTCAAAAATGAGCAAATCCCATACCACATAGTCAACTATAATAGGCCTGGAAATGACAAATGTTATACAATTCGAAAGAGAAAACCAACGGCTTAATTTATGAACAAAATCAAGAACTTTCTTTTTAAGAATCAAAGCATGTTGCAAAAATATAACCAAAAACGCCTCCGAAAGTTTATTTGTAAATATAGTTTATATCTATTTATTATAATTTTCTAAAAGAAAATAATAAAAATTCATCATTCAAGAGCAATAACTCCTGTTAAAACTGTAAAAAGAAGTAATCTGACTGAATTTGACTAAATGGACAAAATGTAGAGCCCAACACTTTCATAATGTTTGCCCTATCATATTCTCTATATACCGGTTAAAATCATATATACCCATGGCCGTTGTTAGTCTTGTAAGTTTATTAATTTTAGTGCATTTATATGGGTTGGTGTATGACACCCATTTTCACTGAACTAGTACACATTTTTATTTAGAGGCCAGCTGAGGCTCAGCTCCAGGTGATGTATTTCCTTACTGCGTTGATGACCATTTAGTGGCCTTCAGCTGTATTCTGCTCAGGTTAAGTTATTGTCTCTTTGATATATTCCCCATTTCAATTCTCAATTTTTTATTTTCAACTGACTTTTATAGTTGTTCTTATGTTGCGCTACAAGACCACCGTCGAAGATTAACATGTTTAACTCTGCCACATTATTTATCTGCCCGTCCCAAGTCAGAAGCCTCTAGTTTAGTGGTTGTCATATGTCCATGCGCGTCATATTTGTATTTGGTAAACATAAAAATACAAATGCTATTAGTTCTAATATCAATGCGATACTTTTAAAATATCATAGCGGTGTTTTTGTAATATCAGTATTAGTACTTTTTTGTATTAATATTTGACTGTTGTACCCATATTTTGACAATTTTACCTATAATGTCTGTTTTGTTCACGCAACGTTGTAAATAGGACAGAATTTGATGAGACTGTCATACACGTGAGAAGTTTAGTGCTATAAAACCAGGTTCAATCCACCTTTTTCAAAATTTGAAAATCAAGTTCCGATGGGGTTTAATAAACAATGTCGTAATCAAAAAAGCTAAGTATCAAAATTGTTCACCTATATAACATTTAGCAAATTTTATAATGAACTCACCAAAATAATATATATCTTATATGCTCGCAACGGACGCATGGAAGACTTTCTTTATTGATAACAATGAAACTAACTTGTGACAAAGATGAATCATACTGTCCTCGTTCAGATTGATTCGACAAAATCTTACCTGTACTTCTGAATCTCCTTTTTTATACATATTGACCGTTGGTTTTCCTGTTTGAATGGTTTAACACTAGTAATTTGTTGGTTCCTATATAGCGTGGTGTTCGCTGTAAGCCAAGGCTCCTTGTTTAATGCCCTACTTTGATCTATAATGGTTTACTTGAAACCAACTATTACTTTGATGGAAAGTTGTCTCATTCAAACTCATGCACCATCTTCTTATATCTATAAATCTTTAAAATTTCCCTTTATATATAACTGCTTTTCAGTCCTCCAAAACGTCAATTGGGTGCTGAATCTTTTGTTCAGTGCAATATGAAGTAGCACACTTTTAAAGCTTTTACGGTAACGACAGCACTGAACGATCTAAATTTATCAATATATAAAAGATATGAATGAATGAATATATTTTATTGCAGAAGCAAACATAATGCTATAGCAAAATAACATAATATACAATACAATAATGACAGTAAACAAACAGTGAGCAACACACTATGGTCATAATAAGCACATAATTACAACTGCTATTCAATGATTATTTGTGATCTTAACTTCCATGCCGCATTAAGAAATTTACACAATTGTCTTGTTAGACTCTTTGAGCTAGCCTGTAAAAGAAATAACAGCTATAGATATAGACAATACACATTTCTAACGTCAACAGACATTTACATCTTATCTTTTTGTTTTCTTAACATTTTTTTTTAGTATTCATTGAAGAAATGAATTTATAACAAGCGATACATATCGTTATTTTGCGCTGAGAAATGTTCGCGTATTTATACGATCTGTTTCAAGTCAAAAACGAAAGTCAAATCTCTGTGGCAACAATGCATCGGAATGCCCTCACGGTCATCACGATGTAAAAGAGCGTTCACGCGGCGAGCTCATTATGGTCATAGATATATCGATTTACCAACGGGAAAAGTCTTTCATATCAAAAAAGAACTGTTTTCCTTCTCAATATTTTTTTGATGTTAATAATAAATACATTTTCTGTTTGACAAGATTTTAATTTCCGTTGTATCTGAAGTTCAATTTATGGCCTGAGGCTACTCAGTTGGTATCTTCAAAGTTTGGGACATTAGCATTTGTACATTTTAATTTGTTTGAAATATTTATTTGACCATTTGAATATTCATTGTAATTTGGAGCTGTATTGGATTGGATTGTTTGAATGAATGTTTTTTTCTTTCTTTTCAGTAGTGATATTTTTTGTCTATTTCGATATTACCCCTGTGGATAGGCTATAGCAGTTTGACATTAAGGGCGGATCCAGCCGTTTTCAAAAGGGGGTTCCAAACCCAGGATAAAAGGGTGTTCCAACCATATGTCCCCATTCAAATGCATTGATCGGCCAAAAAAAGAGGGTTTCCAACCACCGGACCCCCCCCCCCCCCCTTAGATCCGCCACTGGACCTATATTAGAATCTAATAGGTCGGTAGTCTATTTACAACCGCATTTTAATTCCGCCATTGCATCTTCAATTCAAATAGAATTAGTCGGTTAAACCATGTGATTGACTGTGATTGACAATAGACTGAACAGGTTCATGAACTAAGTTTGTGAATTATGTTTGCGGTTTTCTTGACACGCATTGTCATCGATTGTAGGGCAAAAATAAGGAGTTTTAATAAAAAAAATATTCAGACTGATATTGTGTACATATTCACTACAAAAAACTAAGTTAATCTATTAGTAAATACTGATAAAGCAAAGATCCCGCTAACATGTTTGACTTTGCCATATTCTGTATGTATGCGCCTGTCCCAAGTCAGGAGCCTGTAATTCAGTGGTTGTCATTTGTTGATGTGTTACAAAGTTGAGGAGGGTGTAATGTTTTCGACCCTTCAGTCTGTCCGTTTGTCTTTCCATCCTTACGACAGTCCTGTTCTTTTCATTGCATCTCCTCTGAAACCGCTCAACAGAATTTCTTAAATCTTTGTTTTTTATAAGGAAATAATATGTAGATGTGCATATCTATTGATTTTTTCTAGGAGTTATGCCTCTTTGAACTTAGAATGTTGGCCTAATTATGCTACCTCAACAGTTGAAACTTTGTAGATTTATCAGTCTTTGAACTTAATAGGAATCTGGTGAGATTTTGTTTTTCAAGTGACAATGTGGGTGTGTGAGGTATGTGAGCATAAGGTTCTTTAATTGTTTATATCTTGTTTTGTATAGAAGAGGAGTCTTATCTGTTTTGGTCTGTACATCCCATATCAGTTTACAAATCTTGGTAATGGAAGATAACAGTTATCAGTCTAAACGTTGGTATATTTTACAGGCTAAATTTGCAATTTAAATCACAGCAGTACCACAGAACTAGGTTCAATGTAAATTTTGCTCATTGTTGAAAGCAATCCGGTGACCTATAGTATTTAGTATGAGGAAGATATTTGTCTCATTGCAGTCATTATATTCTTATATTCGTATTTTACATCTTATAAACTTCATCAAACTCTCTCATAACCAAACGTTTGTAACTTCTTCAATCCTATTGAAAGAAGATATTCGTTGTTCTAAGGAAGTTTTGCCGTGTATATTTCAATGAACTGTAAGACTAGATTATCATTCTTTTAGAAACTATCAAGTTTAAAAACCTTTTCAGAAATAATGCAAAAAATGTCATAACATACTTAGATGCCGCCGCCATAGTTACCCTTGTTCATCTGTCGGTACATCCATCTGTTCCATAGGTGGTTTCCCTTCTCTAACTTTAGTTTGCCTCGCGCAAATGTTATAAAACTAATTTCTTATACACAATGCTTATTACCACAAAATAAAGATCAAGTTTGAATTTTGTTGGGGTGTCACTTTTATTGTTCTAGAGTTATGCCCCTTTACAAATGGAAAAAATCCTGATTTTTTTGTTCTGTTTTTTTTTCTACCTGAAGTTAGCCTCAACCAAATGTTATGAAACATATACTCAATGCTCAATACCACAAAATACAGATCAAGTTTTAATTTTGTGGGGGTGTCACTTATATTGTTCTAGAGTTATGCCCCTTTACAAATGAAAAAAATCCTGATTTTTTATTTCTGTTTTTTCTAACTGAAGTTAGCCTCACCCAAATGTTATGAAATATATACACAATGCTTAATACCACAAAATACAGATCAAGTTTTAATTTTGGAGGTGTCACGTTTATTGTTCTAGAGTTTTGCCCCTTTACCCATAAAAAATTTCCTGAATTTTGCATTTCAGTTCTCTAAAGTTTGCCTCAACCAAATTTTATGAAACTTATACACCAAATTTAGTACCACAAAACTCAGATCAACACCAAATTTGGGTAGCGTCACTTTTATCGCCCATCAGTTATGTCTCTTGATAATATTATATGATATACAAGTGGGGCATCATCTGTGTCCCACGGACACATTCCACATTTATTTTTATATTGTTCAAGTTGGACTTTAAAACCAGCAAGCTGAAAGGACATGTCTTATCACTGCAATGAGCTATCTCATAAACAAAAATTTGAAGTCTACTGAAAAAGTTTAACGGAAGTTGAGACATTTTACAGAGCTACTACATTAAGAAATATAATTCATACAAATATATTAACATATATAGTTGTTTGTTATCTTTTGTAGAAATCAGAGAATCATCAGATAAAAAGAATAACGTAGACAGTTTTAAAAATAAAATCAGAGATAAATCAAACAGTGAAAATTATAATAGTAGAAAATATCCATCAAAGAGAAAGATAGTGATGATAACAGAACAGGAAGGAAAAAGACAGAGTTATGAGTTTGTTTGTAAATTTAAAGTTGTCTTCCAAAGAGGAAAAAAAGGATGATTTTTCTTTTTCTTTTAAATAGAATTATTAATTCAGCTGGTTTCTATAAAACAAAAGCTGGATTTTCTTTAACTCCTGCTTCATTGTTATTTTTTGAGCCACCACATTATACAAGAAGAAGGATGTTTTATAAGACAAGTATAAGTAATAATTCATATTACTTGTCAATTCTGTAGCCATTGATTTTTTTCTATTTTTTCTAAACCCTAAAATCACTAATTTACACAAAAGACGATTTTTATTGTGCTGAACATTAAAACCAGAAGTGATTATCAATCTGCTAAACATTATTTTATTATTAAAATGCAGTAATTTGGGATTTTTTCAAGAAAAAAAAAGAAAATATTTTCATGTCTGAATGTCCTATAGCATGTTATCCCTAAATGACCCCTGTCAAAATGAGCATTTTTATTTTGTCTTTTAAAAAAAAAGGAAATTAGAAACTCCTCTTTTTAGCAAATTGAATTTGGTCATATGAAGTCTCTTTTAAAAATAGACATTATGAGTATATATATAAAAAAGGCAGCAACAATAAAAGATAATTCAAATTATGCTGACAATTACTAATTAATTATATTTATCTAGCCAAAGCATTGGCGGGGGTGTTCCGGGTGTTGGAACCTCCTCTTATTTTGGCCGATCAATGCATTTGAATGGGGACATATAGTTGGAACCTCCACTTTGTCCTGGGTTGGGAACGCCTCTTTTTAAAATAGCTGGGGCCGTGTCAACGAAGCTGTCCTAGGACTAGGACATGTCTTATGATGGTCTTAGGACACGTCTTAGTCGTAAGTCAGGTTAACGAAGGTGTCCTAAAATAAGATATGTCCTAAATTTGGTCCTAAAGTTAGAATATATAATGCCTCGTTCACACGTACCTTTAATTCGAATCGAATGCGAATCGAATTCGCTAATCGCGTTCACACACTCTTCTTTTTTTATTCAAATTGATTCGAATTAGCTAATTCGAATTAACTAATTCGCATTACAAATACGTTTTTGTTAATCCGAATTAAAAGTTAATGTCCTTAGGACAGTAAAGTGAATTTGACCCGCATTCCAATTACGTGTGAACTTAGCATTAATAGGTGTCTTAGGATAGTCCTAAATAAAAACAACAAATACGGCATAAATTCATTAATAAAAATACTAATACAATAATAAAATAGTATAATATTATAAAAAATAAACTAATTAAACAAAATTTTTCAATATTTCTTAAAGATTCAATTGTGTTACATTATTTTCAATTTGTAGACAAATTTGTTTTTTAAAATGCTTCCAGATATATAAAAAAAAAAGGTTCATAGTATTTAGTTTTGAGTTTTGGGAATAATAAGCATATTACAAGACATGTGTGTGGTTGTGCTAGAACTTACATTGAAATATTGCAGACAAGTCATTTGGTGAAATGCTTTACTATTAACTGCTTTTCTGTGCACAACTCTATATGAAATGGACATTAAGAGTAAATCTCCAAAAAGTATATTTGACGATGTCATATCGTTACGCTCATACATTTATTTAGAATAAATGGGGCTGTCTGTTTGCTTAAAAAATACTATCATCAGGAGTAACAGTTCTTGCACCTAACCAAACGGTACAATGTTAATTTAAATGTGGGGGGAAATGACTTCCTTTTACTTAATCTTTATTCAATACATGCAATGAAATCGAGTGGACTCAAAGACAAAACAATTTGCATCCTAACATTAAATCCTAGCACGAATCGAATATCTCATTTAACAAAGTTGTGTGACTATTTAGTTTTGTTGTCGGATGCAATTCATTTATATTTTTGTCGTGTATAATAACTTTCTACAAGTAGTACGTTAAAACTTTTATTTTGTATAAATTGTTTTCCATAAAAGAGTCCCCCTTTCTGCCTTTACACATATAGTGAAATAAAATAAAAATATATGTCATTGAATTCCCTACATATATGTGTTAAGATGGTCCTAGTTAGGACTGTCCTAAGATAGCTTTGTTTTACATCCTAAGACATGTCTCAGACACGTCCTAAGACCATCCTAAATAATGTCCTAAGACCCATCTTAGGATATATCCTAGGATACTTTCATTGACACGGCCCCTGGATCCGGCCCTATAATGAGGTTTATATCTCAGGAAATAAAATGTGTAATCTCATGCTAACCAATAACTAACTTTCATATATAAAGAGGTTAATATCTCATAAAACCTAATCTCATGCATACATATACAAATATTTATATATAAGACTTTTTGTAATCATATTGTTTATAATAAAAAGAAGCTATCATGTACAATTTTCTTTTAATGTTGTGTATAAAACATTATACAGTCGTCGGCCTTTTTCATTTCTCTATTAAAACATACTTTTATAGCTGATTATGTGGTATTGGCTTGGTATCATAAGCATCAGAAAAATATTTTTAATAATAAAATTGAGAATGGAAATGGGGCATGTGTCAAAGAGACAACAACCCCACCATAGAAAAAAAACCAGGAGGAGGTCACCAACAGGTCTTCAATGTAGCGAGAAATTCCTGCACCCGGAGGCGTCCTTCAGCTGGCCCCTAAACAAATATATACTAGTTCAGTGATAATGAACGCCATACTAATTTCCAAATTGTACACAAGAAACTAAATTAAAATAATACAAGACTAACAAAGGCCAGAGGCTCCTGACTTGGGGCAGGCAAAAAAATGCGGCGGGGTTATTAAACATGTTTATGAGATCTCAACCCTCCCCCTATACCTCTAGCCAATGTAGAAAATTAAACACATAACAATACGCACATTTAAAATTCAGTTCAAGAGAAGTCCGAGTCTGATGTCAGAAGATGAAACCAAAGAAAATAAACAAAATGACAATAATACATAAATAACAACAGACTACAAACATGTTTGTTACCTTGCAGAAGAATATACATTTTTTTCAATAAAGTTATAAACCTTTAAATGGCATTATTGATTTATTTATGTTTATGATAATTGAGATTAAGAATTAACATTGAGTCTCATTTTGGTTGAACCTGCATATTGGTTGCATAAAGTTTGACTTAGTTTGAGAGATATTGAGTCAAATTGGTGGACAAGAATTTACATCTACTAAGTATCACATTAATTAATTAATTTATTTATTTATGAAATGCACATTTATACCCCTAGGGGTTGAAGGCATATACAAACAATACAATACAATCTACACAATGGAAAAATTAACACATAAGAGTATGTTTCTCATAAGGTATAAGCAACCTGGTAACTATATAATTTAATTCAATTCAATTCAAAATCATAAAACTTTACAGTTTGTGACATATAACAACAACAACAACAAATAAAGGCAATAACTAAGTAACTCAATATATATATATACAAATTCAGGTAAATATAAAAGGGTCACCTGTCCTCAGTTCCATTGACTTTTTTTTATAAAGGATCCTAGTTTATTCACTTGTGTCGGTGTTGATGGGTTATGTATATATATATATATAAGTGAGATTAGCAAATGAATTACTTTCTCTGTTAATGCAATTAAAATATGTTAATCTAATATTTGAATTATGAGAACAATTTATTAAGAAATGTTTCTCATCATCTAGTACTTTGCATTTTTTGCAAAGTCTCTCTTCGCGAAGAATTTTAAAATGCCTTCCTTTTTCAATTAATAATGAATGGTCACTGATTCTAAGTTTTGTAATTAATTTTCTAAATTCAAAGTTTGAGTTAGAGAGGTACGGTTTTATCAATAGATTTGGCTCAAGTCCTTTATAAAAAATTAATTTACTTTTATCATCAATAGATCTCAACAGGTAGTGTGAGTTTATTTGGGATTTAATATAGCTTGTAATATTTTGTTAATTGTTATAAATTATCACAGGTTTTTTAGTCTATCTATATCAATGTTAGATTCAGAAAGAGTATCTATCTTTTGCAATAGTGAACCATGAATAGGAGCCACTAGAATCCAAAGTTTTAGTTAATTGAAAAGATTCATGTAATAAGGGATTCAAATTTGAGGTGAAAAGCCTTGCTAAATACATAATAGTTTGGGTTTTTATATGACATTCAATAGGCAGTCTTCCCAATTTGTCCTTGTACCAAAATTTGTAAACTTGCAAAAAAGACTCCAGTAGAAAACTTGCAATAACCAAGATGCAAGTTTTCTATTGGAGTCTTGTCAATAAAATTAACTGGGTCCACAATTTTTCCAGAGCTCTCTTTGTAGCTTTTAAATATGTTATATACGAGTCAAAATATGTTATTTCAGAATTATAAGTCAATATAGGTCTCACTAAGGTGTCAAATAAGTTATTTGACACACTGATAGGAAGGCTGCCAAGAGAATTAGTATATGCTTTAATAGAAACAAAACCTTTTTTGCCTTTTTTGTTAATTCAGATGTACTATGACTGAGATAACGATTTGATTTAATCAGCAGACCTAAGTAAGGATATTCTAAAACATTCTCTATTTTTTGTTTTTATATACAAGTAGTGATTGTGTATGTTTTCAATATAAGATATATTTTGTGTTGGGTCTAACAATAATTTTGACTAAGTAAACTTATAGTTGGGGCTATATTGTAATCACCCTGTAAGGGCTAGTTTGATTTTATGGTTAAAGACTGTTTAGGGTTAGAATTTATAAGTATAGCTCTAGATCTATATTGAGTTAGGATCTCTTGAGATAAAAGTAAAAATTTCACTGGGCATGGCATGTCCTGCTCAACATAATAAGTGCCATATATGGAAGCAGGGCATGTGAATCCACCAGAGAAAATACATACAACCTCTTTTTTTTTTAACAAATGTTCCTTAGTCTTTGTTTTTCTGTATGTGGTTTGTTGGTCACTGTTTTGTTTTCGCTTGTGAAACTCTGTGTGAGTTTTTATGTTGAGCTTTTGTATTTTCTGTCTTGCTTTAAGTTTTGATTATTGTTGCCCAATGCTCTTCTTTTTTTTAGTTTCTATAGATATGTAACTTTGCAAATAAGGAGCAATTAATCATTATAGTAAAACATAAGAAGATGTCCGATTACCGATGTTACAACAATCCATCGGTGACTAATGGACATGGATGTTAACAATAACAGGTCTCCAACAATGAGCCCTGACATCACTAAATGTTAAACAATTAAAACAGTAAATCAACAGCCTAATTACGATAAACAAACATTACAGTCTCATTACTTTGGACAGGCACAAACATAATTTGGCTTTGGTAGACATGTGAGCTTACAACGTTCCACCTAACCTTGTACGTTTGAATAACAGCAAATAGTGAGAACAAATTGCAACTGTTTGAGTCAGCAGATTGGCATAAAGCAAAAACAAACAACTAACAAAAATACACATAAAGTACCTATCTAAGATCCCTATTAGTTACTGAAGGTTAGTCTGGAACAATAACATTTATTAACCATTATATCTTTCTTAAACTAAAATATCAATCAAAACACATCCAATAGATTAAGTGTAAAGACTTCATAAACCTTGTGCAATACAAAAACTAATTATAGACTGGATGTAGGACAACAAGTTTTCATTACTATTGTCACTTTAATTAAATCTTTATTGATAATTATATAGTATAATAGGATTTGTCTAGTTTTCTTGCTCAAAAATAATTTATCAGAAGCTATATATCTGTGATATTTGGTTTTAGGACATAGACATAAATGTTCAGGTTCTTATTGTAGGGTATGTTTTCTATTAAAAATGATGCATGTAAGGTGGAAACTCTCTTCCTACTGATTTCAAAAGTTTTCTTCAGTGCTTATTTGTAATATAATTGCATCAGTATTGGCAAATATCTAACATATCATAACAATACGTGTTTGTACTAGTACCATTATAAGTTATTCAAATTTATAAAGATTTAAAGATTATCCATGATCTGAAAATAAAAGCGAGTTTCTCTTCTCATCCTAAATGTAAATTGTATATATGTACACATTGAGACATTTTAAAGGTGTAAGACAGTTCCTTTCTATCTGGCCTTTGTTCATGGAATTTGTTTTTGTAAAATGATCTCTATATTTCATATCATTGTAATTTCATAAGATATATGTACTATGTACACTGGATGTTTATAGCCTTGTTTCATATTTAATATGTAAGTTTAGTGTAACAATTTATGAACAATCTGTTATTTGATGTAAATTTCTTAATTGTCAGTTTTCTTAGTTAGTCATTAGAAATTGTTGCTTCTAAGTGAAAGCTGAAGTAGGTTTATAAATAAGTGCTAATTTGAGTAAGAATGATTGATTAATTGATTTTTGTTTACTCAATAGTGAGTAGCTGATATATCATGCATATTAATAGAAGCCTCAGTGGCTGGGAGGTCTAAGTAGATGAATTACTGCTTCACTAGCCTGTCAACACTGATGTTGTGAGTTAGAATCCTGCATATGGCAGTTGTGCTCAACTTCAATCTTAATTGGCTACGATTGTCAGTTTTCCTACCGAAGATGGGTGGTTCTCTCTAGGCACTCAGGTTCCTCCATCAATAAAAACTGACTGCCATGAAATAGCACAATAGTGCTGAAAGTGGTGTTAAACACCAATCAATCAATCAATCAATGCATATTCATGTTGACCTAATAAGAATTGTGTTGTTAGCGAAATTCACATTACATCGAAGTTTGAAAAATATTTACCAGGTGCATATATTCAATACTTAACATTCCAGACAAAAAAGTAGTGGCACCTCATAATTGATAAGAATGTAGATGAATTTTTTAAAGATGATATTTAGAAAATTTTCTTGCACTAAATCAAAACTGTGTGTACCACATGATTTTTAGATATAGAGTTAACCATGCATGGACATAGTTCATTTATTTACACAATTATTTGAACCAAATAGTTTTTTTGACTGGACACTATAGATATAATTTGTATACCTTTCAATTGTAGATTCATGTAAAAAATACCCTCTATGCATAATGGTTTGCTTTGCTTATTTCTTTTGAAAGAATCATCCTTACTTTTGCAATTGGTATTGAAACATTTTGTGCTGTTTATATTCAATTGTATAATTTAACGCCTTTCTTAATCAATTTTCTATTTCTTAGTTATTCATAATATTTATTAAAACTTTTGTGTTAAGGATATGTCTACCAATATTCCATCAACAGTTCTATTCTATATTTGAAGTATCCTCAAGACAACTCTCAGCTTAACAGAAACTTTTATTTTCCAGAAGCTGAATTTGAAGTCAAAAGACAGAATATAATTATTTCACCATTATAAATGTATATGTAAAATTCCATATACTTTACAATCAGAATTTTTATTAGATGTTTTTATTATTGAGAAAAATGCAAGTTGCATTAGGTTTAACTAAAATAAAAAACTGCATTTAAAATTTTGATAGCATTTTTAGCTCAACTGGCCCAAAGGGCCAAGTGAGCTTTTCTCATCACTTGGCGTCCGGCGTCGTCAACTTTTACAAAAATCTTCTCCTCTGAAACTACAGGACCAAATTTGACCAAACTTGGCCACAATCATTATTAGGGTATCTAGTTTAAAAAATGTGTCCGGTGACCCCGCCAACCAACCAAGATGGTCGCCATGGCTAAAAATAGAACATAGGTTAAAATGTAGATTTTGGCTTATATCTCTTTAACCAAAGCATTTAGAGCAAATCTGACATAGGGTAAACTTATTCATCAGGTCAAGATCTATCTGCCAAATTGGTCAATTGACCCCTTAAGGAGTTATTGCTCTTTATAGTAAATTTTTAACAATTTTTCGCAAATTTTTGTTATCTTTTACAAAAATCTTCTCCTCTGAAACTACTAAGACATATTTCACCAAACTTGTCCACAATCATCATTAGGGCATTCAGTTTTAAAAATGTGTCCGATGACCCCGCGTGTGAACCAAGATGGCCGACATTGCTAAAAATAGTACATAGGGTAAAATGCAGTTTTTGACTCATATCTCTGAAACCAAAGCATTTAGAGCAAATTTGTCAGTATAAAATTGTTCATTTGGTCAACATCTATATGCCCTTAAATTTTCAGACCATTCAGGCAACTGTTGTTGAGTTGTTGCTCCTGAATTGTTAATTTTAAGAAAATTTTGCAGCTTTTGGTTATTATCTTATTATAATATTATTATAGATAGAGATAAACTGTAAACAACAATAATGTATAGCAAAGTCAGACCTAAAAATAAGTCAACATGACTAAATGGTCAATTGACCTCTTAAGGAGTTATTGCTCTTTATAGTCATTTTTTTTTTATTAATTTTCATAAATTTTGTAACTTTTTACAAAATATTTTCCACTGTAACTACTGGGCCAAGTTCATTATAAATAGAAATAATTGTAAGCAGCAAGAATGTTCAGTAAAGTAAGATTTACAAACACATCACCATCACCAAAACACAATTTTGTCATGAATCCATCTATGTCCTTTGTTTAATATGCACATAAACCAAGGTGAGCGACACAGGCTCTTTAGAGCCTCTAGTTTTATTGTAGCATTTCATGAAGTCACACTTATTGATTGTACATTTTTCTCATTTGTTCAACAATCACAGTAATAATTAAAGCAACAATTTCTGAATTTACAGTCCCATTATATTGATGTTAGGAACATATCTTTGTTGCATTTAAGATTTAAGTTTACAAAATTGATTTTATTAGGCTATGAATACTTGCAGTTTCTAATATGTGACCCGCCCTGACATTTCCAGTTTTGTTGCATAAATGTCATAATCAGGAAACGTCGATGTAAAGTCACTTTAATTAATCTGGGCACCTGTTATGCTGTTTCATTTTAAGAAATTGGATTTTTTATGTATTAATAACTTAGGTTTAATAAAAAAAAAACAAAAAAAACAAAAGTTCTGTGTTTAAAGAGATGATACGGTTAATTAGTAAATGTGTTGCCAATAAATCCCCCATCACTGTCAACCATTGAACTGAAAGTAGACACCATACAATCTAATTGTCAATAGATATCATATTGTATCAGTATTAGAAATATATCAAAATAATATATATAATAAAGATATCATGTGTTTATTACATATTTACATGGATGTCTACGTTTCCAACAAAATTATGCTTTGTCAATGAAGTGGTTCATTTAGGAAGGAAAAGCCATTAGAAACAACGCATTATGTTTAGGATGTCTCTATATGTTGAGGCCAATACATATAAAATATCCATGATTTTATAGTGTACCATGTGTTTACATATAGAAGTTCATAATAGTTTTATTATTTATGCATGGCTTGCTTTTGTTTGCTTTTTATATCATTGTTTTCTTTGTTATTTGTTAATTTCTAGTCTCAGTTATTATGCGTATTATGCCATTATTTATATGCTTGTCTTTTTATGTGGCTGATTGACAGAATCTTGCAGTGAAAGCTTTGGTGGGGAGAGGGGCTTGGAAAAATTAATTTTGCAATGAATTCACTTTAATTAAGTAGGAAGCAAAAAAATCAATTCTTATTTGTAGAATTAAACATTTTAAAAAATAAGATATCTTTAGTTCCGACACTTGACTAGTTCAAGATTAAAATTCAAATTGTTAGCTTTTTTGATATGTACAAATTTCTTTAAATAAGTGGGTAGAAAAGTTGTCTATCAATGTTATTTGTTAAAATATTTGATCTCAATTAATTGTGGCTCTTCCATATCTTACATGTGTTTTATAACCAAAAGCTAAATTAATAGTCATGTATTTCTACAAACTAACTAAAAATAAAATGTAAAATGCAAAGACTATATATAAACAACCTTCATGACACTTATTCAATATTTAAAGTGTTTAGTTTAACATTTATAAATAATTTTGCCTTGAAGTAGTCTAACTTGTTATTGATAAAGATAAAATAATTAATATAGCATAAAATAGCAATGAAAGTTAACTGTGAAATATCAGTTTAATCTTTAAAGCTGCAGTATCACTTGTTTTCGCAACAACAAAAAATTAATAATTTTTTCAAGAATTTAGTACAATATGTATTTTGACCCAATCTAAAAGTTCTTTTCACAATGATTTAATTTTTATCAAGAAGTTGAATTATTAAGGGTCTGACAAAAACGCCTTTGAAAACCCACCCATATTCATATATTATAACATAATTCATATAAAAAGCAGGTCTACATAGTTCTATTTGATAATTAGCTGTGTTACCAAATCGACATTCAATTGTTGTAGACTGACAACTTTCTCATATCTCCTAAAAAAGAAATAGTGTAGTACAAGTCCAGAAACCATGATTAATATAGGGAAACTATGCTACCGGTGAGGTGTTTAAAGCCTGAATGAACTTATTTTGTAACAAAGTTGAAAAAGTCTAACAAGCATGTGAAAAATAAGATTTTACATATAAACAAATATGGTCAGCCTAAAGGCTCATTAAAGGGTACACAATAGAATAAAACGTTGAAAAAATAGGGGGGTTAGGAGTTGGGCAATTTGCATTTTTAGACTTCGCTTATGAAATTGTTTTACTGACACTAAACATTTAAATTCAATTTTGATTTGCAATCTACGAAACTGATCACAAAAAGAACGTGTTTCAATACTTTGATGTGAATAGCATGCGTCCTTGAAAATTTAAGAATACAGTAAAGTCAGGTTGAGGATTATTATACAGTCTGTAAATCATAAATTATTCTTGATATTTTATCAGTTCTGTTATGCCAATCAATTTAAAATTTAAAGATTTCTTTATTATTTATAGTTTTTTTGTTTTGTTAATTGTTGTACCAGGATTGATGCCACAATACATAATTATGTTATAGGTATAGAAATAAATTTTGCACCTTTACTTGTTTTTTCATATTATATTCACCGGAAATGCCAGCAGATGCAGAACTTTGTGCTTTTTGTCTCGCTTGAGATGAAAAAAATCCCATAGTGCAAGACATAGGGATTAAATCTTGCAGCAGTGGTGTAAATTATTTGTATAAAGCTTAATTTTTCAGAGGGTAGAAGATTTTCAGGCTTCATACGTTTTATATAGATGCCTTATATTACAAAGTTTCTGTCTGTCATATGTCCATTGTCCTTAATCTCATTTTCATGGTTTTGAGACTACTTGAAAAAAAAACAGTTTTTATCTCACCTAGTTCAAAGGACCAAGTGAAATTTTCTGATCACTTGGGTGACGGCTAAAATAGATCAAAGTGGTGAAATTTTAGTTTTATGAAAATAAGGAAATGTAGTATGATTGCCAATGAGACAAATACCCACCAGAGTTAAAATGAAGTGGATGTAAGCAATTATAGGCAACTGTACAGCCATCAACAATGAAAAAAACGCATGCCGTATAGTAGGCTACACTTATAGGCCGTGTAAAAAAAATGAAACAATTCAATTAAGAAAACTAATGAAATAATTTATACCATACAATTTACCAAAAAATATTACACACATAAACCAATGACAACCAATGAATTACAGGCTCCTCAGTTGGGACAGACGCAAAAAGAATGTGGCAGGGTTAAACATGTTTGTGAGCACTCAAACCTTCCCTAACCTGGGACAGTGGTGTTATAGCACAACATAAAAACAAATTATGAAAATAAGTTGAAAATTGGTATTGTTTTGAAAACAGCTGTAAATAATGAAAATCTGACTGGGCAAAACCCTAACAGGCACACACATATACCTTATAATTATTGTATATAGACAATATTCGTGGATGCCTACAATATATAAGGATTCGACATAACAGCGAATGTATAGAGGTCAGATGAGTGAAAGATGACATTACAAGGTACCGGGAGTAAACGATCTATCATCCTCAACAATTCATCCCGTAACCTGAAGCTGTACCTATCAGGCCGACAAGTCTAAAGTTTGTTATTTGTCTGTGTTTCCTTCGTTATTCGGACACTAGTAACTAGTTGGTATATATCATTTAAGTTAATTAACTCATCTTTTGGATATGGTTATTAGATATTCAATGACTATTTTTTATAACTTGAATATTTGGTCTTCAAACTGTTTGGTTTTAGGTCACGAACTGTGAATATACTTTTCCTGAGGTTTCTCAATATGATAACCGGGTATCATTACTGATCTATGCCTTCTATATGAATGGGTTACATTTCTCAAATAAAATAGATAACCGTCCTTTATTTCAGTTGAACACAACTGATGCGACGAACATTGTTAGTAGCCTGTCTTGTAGTATACAACTTTAGATATTGACAATGTCTCTGTTTCAAAACGTAAGTATAATGCTTTGAATACATGCTAATCTTCATGTTGGTATACTAGATGCATTCGTTACTGTGTTTAGCAAAACTGGGGTTCCTTTTGGCACTGCCAAGAATTCCCATAATAACATAAATGGTACCAATCTTAATGCACCAGAAGCGCATTTGACTATTCATGTCTCTTCATTGATGCTCGTGGTCAAACTATTTGAATATACAAGATCTTACAACATACGAATATTGAAGAACGGATCAAAACAAAAAAGATCAAAAGTATAACCAAATGCTGGCAATTTGTATAATCGGCATATTAATTGAAATTTACACCTCTTTATCCAATGGGAAATATTATATTTGTATTACCTCTTCTATTTTCCATAATGCAACCCTTTTCGTTCACTAAAAATGATACGCTTGAATGACTTTTAGATAAAGATTCATTATGATAGTAGAACTTCAGAATTGTAAAACCTGAAGCAAGTTTAGTAAGAAAACAGAACTAGAGGCTGTTGAAGCCTGTGACTATGTGCATATTTAACAAATTATGGACATTTTTCAACATTGTTCAATAAAATAAAATACATGACAAAAATCTGTTTTGTTGATCTTGTAATGACAGTAATGTTTTCTGTTTAGAGTTTCTCGCTATCGTCAGTTTTTACCCAACACACAAAAAGGTAAACAACATTCATTTAAGGGCAAAGACTCTTTAAGATTTTGGCAAAATTTGCCATATTTGGGGGTTATATTTGTAGATCTTGTCTTGCTACTAAAAGTATCTACTTATCTTTTAAAGTTTTCAAGATAATACGCAAAAACGCAAACTACTGGTAATAACATAAACAATTTTCTGAACCAGATGTGTATACCGACAATCAATGTCACTTCAGTGATGCTCGAGGCCAAAATATTTAGAAATCTATAGCTAATTATAAAGACGAAGAGCTATAAACCAAAAAGGACAAAAAGTATAGCCAAATCTGATACTGATGATGTATGTTTTTCTTTGATCAAAAGTATTGGCTCTTAATTTCACAGTAATTGTAAAAATATAAGTCCAAGTTTACCTGAGTATGACAAAAAAAGTAAAAGCATAATTTTCTTGAGCGCAAGAAAAACTACTAGTATATTTGAAACAAAACAAATTCAGCAAGTCAAAGGAATCAGTTTCATAGTATTAACTATGTGTATATAAAATCCATACAGCACAAACAGAAACCTTTGATAATCTTCAAGTTTGCTTAATTATACCATACACATATGTTCTATTTGATCTCTTTCATTTAGCCGATAAAGGTCATCTTATATGTTTAGCAATTTATAAATAAGACAGAAAACATGAAATGAAACTTTTAATGATTTATTTCTTTCTAAATCTGGAAATGGTGTATTAGTTAAAGTTGAGGGTAGTGCTCAATCGATGAATCCTTTTCCTTATTTTCCCATTCCCATACTTGCTAATATACGAAATTCTGAAATAAAAACCAGTGATGATAATGATCTGTTTGAAAAATAATCTGTTTGATTTCATTTATTAAAACAAAACAAATGATGTAAACATATTTCGAATTAATATAATTTTTACTCCGTCGCCACGATCCATTCCTCTTTTCCCGATTAATTTAAGATATTTCCGACTAAGATTTATCAACAAAGTTTTACTTGCCATAAGCAATACGATGAATGCAGGAACTACTAACCGTTCCACAATAGTTTTAAATAGGAGAACAAAGTTTTCCCAGTAGTTTTATATGGGGGTTCGTTGTTGTTTTTGTTTTTGTAATGAAGTGTTGTATTTTGTCGTATGTCTTTTGATCATGATGTTTTTTCGACTTATAGTTTTCGAATGATACCTCTCGGTATCCGAACTCCGAAACAGCGGTTACGTCCTCTTTACTACGCTACGTTGACTTTATATGATAGTTTAGCGAAGCAACGTCACCACTGTTTCGGAGTTTGCTCGGTATCATGTCCCTTCTTCTTTCAATATGTTGACGTTGTTATCCTTTCAGTAATACGACAAAATATGTAGATAAAATTATTTCTAAAATCAGTCATAGTCTATATTAATATGCTACATGTATGCATAAGAATAAAATCTAAGATTTATTAACTGCATGTTATAAAATAAAAGTTAAAAATCTCATTGCATCATAAATTTTATGAAACATTATACAATATAACAAAATCAATCACATAGCGTCAAAAATCAAAAATGTTTAATTTAAGTTTGCTATTGAATTATAGTCATTTCTTTGAATTGCATATATGTAAACAAAATAGATTTTTAACTTGGCTTCTTTTAACAAATTCACTATATTGCTGGTGCCGGTAAAATAGCCATTTCTATACAAATATCCTATTTTACCGGCTTGAATAAAACTATTTTAATCAGAGACGGCAAAATAGCCACTGCCAAAGTCTACAACCTTCAGGTTGAATTTTGTAATTTCACCTGTTTCACAAGCCACCCCTCTTTTTGGGGAGATATGTAATATTCATAGATATTTTGTTTTGTTTACACTGGGTCCCTAATATGATCTCTTTGTTTAATTTCATATAGAAACAACTTGGGAATGTTATCAGTATAAAAAAACATGGTAGCGACGATAATTCAATTCTGAGGAAGACCAAAAGTGAAGGTAGGAGTAGTACAGAATTTTTGTATAAGTTAAAACTCTTAGAAGTTCGGGGCATATAAACGTTGAAAATATGCCACACAGCCCTATCTTTTGACTTTTGAATAAAAAAGAAGTGCATATCAACTTTCCGTTCTAGGATATGATTTTTTACGAAACTTCATAGTAAAAGGGGCACAACTTTAGTCGCAAAGGGAGTTCCTATGGGAAATTGCATGGTCTATTTTAACAGAAGTGCATATAAGACTGAAACTTGACTATACTTTGTTATGTTCCTTATGGTGATTTTGTTCCTCGTTTTTTTTTAGGTATTCGACATCCTAGAGATTCAATGTTTTTGGTTTGAGCGTCCCTGGATAAATTCATAAAAGCGCTATGCACGCACGACATTTATAAAGTGTCCTTTTTGTTTTGTAAATGTAAAAGCTAGATTCATTTTCGAATTTGTGCTTATTTTAAACAAATTCAAATTTATTAAATCAAGATGTCGTTCTCTGAAACCAGACATCCCTTTTAATAGCCTTTACAGGGCGGTACACTTACCTCCAATTTCCAATTGGTTATTTCCGTTTCTGTCAATAAGAGTCATGGCTTGGTTGAACATAGTTGACCATTCGGATTTGCTGTATGAGAGGTCGGGGATATTAGCATTAGCATAAAAAGTAGAAAATTCTTCGTTACTGATGTGACTATTGTGGTCAGTGTCAATCCAACGAAAAGCCATTTGTAAGCCATCCGTTCTCTTTTCAATTGTTCTCTTATTTACCATCTAATAATCAAAATAAAAAAGGAAACAGAAACATTTTTATATGTATAATATTTCAGTGTGCATAACACGTGTAATTTGAATTACCATTATCATTCAAGGGCAAAATTCTACAAAACCATAGAAAAACAGGTAAGGCAAAAATATAACAACTGCATCAACTGTAAGGCACTTTAAAACAGTCTTTAAAACCATGTCATTTATTCTCCAAAATAGTTTTACCTTTAAGACTCATTTTTAGAATCAAAGTGATGGGTTAATTCGACTTATTTTTCAATAGAACGCTGTCTTTAGATACAAATATATAACAGTAAAGGAAAGGACGTTCACGTTTTTTTCGTTTTGTGAATGTCAATACAGTATATAATAAATCCGTGATTGATCAATATTCTTGCTAAGTATATGTCGTTTGGGTATTAGCTAAATTTGAGTTCAATTACACCAATCCTCGTATCTAATAGATATAGATATGTGTCTAACAACCTTTTATATTTTTATCTACTAGGAGTAGGCAACGAAGCTGCTTTGTTAAAATCCATTTCCACCCTCAAAAATTGCAACAATAGCATAAAAAACTATTCAACCATAAACATATATATGATATATGATATATATTTGAATTAAAATTACCATTTAATACATATCGTTTGGTAAGACTTGATATGTGAAACAGCGTTAGAATGATGCTTAGCTTATGAGCAAATATTTGTTAAAACCACTTGATCATAAAGCCTCTTAATGTGTGGTTAATTCCCTCACTTGATTTAGAAATAAATTAGGAAAATTCCGCTATATTGACATTGTTGACATACTTTCCGAAACTGCAAGTACCTACCGACCTCCCGGAAAAGAAACAAATTAAACAATATTTATTTAACGTATACGTACAGAAGTAGTTTTTTGAATAGCTTCTGCAACGCTTGGTGTAGAATCTCTTCTGTTGAGTGCTGAAAACATCCCTGGGAAGGCCAAGCTTACACTCACAACGCAGCACAAAACGATCAATGACTTCATTTTTTCAAGTAAATATTTCGATTAATTCCTGTAAAAAGAAAAAAAAATCTTCATCATCTGGATATTATAAAAGGAGTGTGAAGCACTTCAAGTGAAAATGATCTAAATATCGAGACAGCGACTAAACATGAATAATTCCATCGATTGCAGACAGAGTAATCAAGAAGAACATTAAATGATGGAACGGATTTTATTTTGATATAAATGGCAGACATGTGATAAAATATATTTATGACATCTGTATGAGAGAGCAAATTATTATCGTACCATGAAAAAACAATGTATAAAAATGTATTTTGAATTTTGATAGATAGCTTGTTTAAAGTTTGAAAATTGATAAAGTTCACATCACTATAGATTTAAAGTTCAATTACTGGTAAAAGTGCAACTTTAATAAGCGAAAAGGAGACAATTAGAAAACTTGATTCGAACTCTTGTTAAAGTGACGACATTCCTTAGGGCGCGTTCAATATCATAGATGCAACGTAGGACAACTTGACGTGAAGCTAGCTTATCCGCTACATAGATTAAGATATCACAAAAAAAAACTGCTATGTAGAAAATCCATTATGACGTCATATACATTTGATAAATATCAACATACAATTAAGATATGTATATGTGTTATTTAAGGCGTACTTGTAGTGTACAAAGACTACCACAATGTTATAGCAGAAAAAGGAGGAAATCAATTTCATAGAAAAATTTAACAATAGATGCATCAAAACGCACGATATACGTTTATAAAATTGTTACGGCTTTCATTCCGAATTTCACAAACATTTTTTTTTAATTTTCACATAGCATTTCGTTGACACAGATAGATATCTAGGAGATAACGGCTATGCTAGCTAGTGTGATATTAAATGTAACCCTGTTTGCAATTCATATAACAGGCTCATTGCTGAAGGCCCTACGATGACCTTCAGTTGTTAATTTTTGTGTCATTTGGTTTCTTTTGGATAGTTGTCTCATTTGCATTCATACCACATCATCTTATTTTTATATTAAATCTTGTTCGAAAGTCGTGCGTTCCATCTTCAAAAGACTCATCAGTGACGCTCGAATAAAAAAATATAAAAAAGACCAAATAAATAAAGTTGAAAAGCATTGAGGACCAAAATTCCGATACTTTTTTTTCCATATACAGCTAACTTAAGGTTCACAATGTAATCGATTCCTGTTAGTACATAGTTTATAAATAATGTGCCCCCCAAATTTTGTAACACGATAAGCTGTATATTTCTTTAGCAGAAAGAACAATTATAATCCCTATTCTACTTAGGGGTTATAGCATATGTTTATAGAGACATCCAAACTTACAAAAGAGGGGCGAAAGATACCAAAGGGACAGTCAAACTCATAAAACGCCATGGCTAAAAAGGAAAAAGACAAAATTACAAACAATAGTACACATGACACAACATAGAAAACTAAAGAATAAACAACACGAACCCCACCAAAAACTAGGGGTGATCTCAGGTGCTCCGGGAGGGTAAGCAGATCCTGCTCAACATGTGGCACCCGTTACAAATATCGCGATACTAAGATTAGTGTGAACAAATTCTTCTAGTTTGACAATAAAATCAATGAGTTATGCCGACTGCTATAGCCTAACTGCCGAAATTATCGAATCAACAGATTGGATGTGGTAATTGTGAAATACATAGCACACCATGATTTGAATGGCATATAATGAAGTATATACTTTTTTTCTAAACAAGCTACTAAACCCGATTGAATCATTGGCAGATATTGACTTTAAAGCTGAAATTCAGGTTCATAAAAAATAATAGAAAGTCGATGGCACAAAGCAATATTTATAAAAAGATAGTAGTCGAAACATAATTATTTGAAAATTGGATGATATTTTTTTTTTAATCTGAGGATAATGTGTGGATGAGTTATTATATTAAATATACCCAGAAAGGAAAATAAAAATGTGATCACGGACCTTGTTTTCATGCAACATAACAATAGGTGTATACTTAAAAAGAGATACGAAAGATACCAAAGGGACATAATTACTCATAAGTCGAAAATAAACTGACAATGCCGTGCAAAAAAACTAAAAAAAAACCACAAACAACACTACAAAAAACAAAACATAGAAATCTTAGACTGAACAAAGTACAATTCATCACAAATTTTAAAAATCAGGAATAAACAACCTTTATAGATATTTTATAATTGATTTATTTATTCTAAAATCTTTAAATTTGTTGGTAATAACATTCAAAATGATTAAAATTTTAAACGAGTTCATGTACCCCTGTTTTTTTAAAATGACATTCGGTCTGAATACGTATGAAGATTATTTGTACCAACTTTCAAGAAGAAGTCAATGATGCATTTTTTTGAATTTGATAACTATACAGAAAAAATGACTTTTTTCCGACATTCATGAACATTTGATAAATTTTACTTATTTCTAAACAAAATATTTCATAAATTTATAGGATACTTATAAAAAAGAACTTATAAATAATTTAACAAAAAACAGCTTGTGTTTATCATTTAAAACAAAAAAGTTATGCATTTGTGTTGGGAAGAAAAATATGTCCACAAATGCCAATTTTGAGCAAATATCTGAAATTTCGACTTCATTTAACTCAAAAAGAAGCACACAAAGGTATGTTTTTTTATTACATTTTTGATTTTTAAGCAGGTACAAATAGCCTATATATCTTAAAGGGAAAAAAATCTCACCTGTTAATGCAAAAAGGAGCAGGTTCACGAAGGACCAAATTTGGCACCTAAAGTTTAGATGTTTTTAATCAGGCCAAAAATTTACAAATTACACATAGAAATAGTTGCGATATTATTGTTAAAACAAAATAACTTCATTCTGGTATTTCAATTAGACAAAGACATTGATATTTCATTCTGGTTATTGTGGTACATATTGTATCAGACAAAACACAAACGAACTAAGCAGTAACAGTAGAAGCAAACTAAAAAATGTATAAAAAAAAGAAAGAAAAGAATATAAGAAGCATTCTATGAATGTGTAAAATAACAATATAAATAAAAAATGCTTACCTTTGATCTCTGAATCCGTACTGAGTACAACTGATGAAATTTTCCAGTTTTTATACAAAAAGATATGAGTGTCAATTAATCAAACCTAGTAGTTAAATACTTAATGACTAAAATTATAAAAGGTGAAATATAATGTTCTGAAATTGCGGAAATATTCCAAATAACGAAAATGAATTAACTCGATAGTTAACAATTTATATTTAGTGGTCAAATTTTAACTGCCATTTCTAGCAATAAAAGTAATGACTTGTCATGCCATCTGTGGTTTATGACAAAATTAGTCAGCATGCATGTGTTGACCTTTTCTCACCTATACCGAACCTTTGTTTTCGAAATTCTCATAACATGTCATGGGATATTTCTTTAAATATTTTGTAGTTCTGCCATCTCTCTCATGTAACAGAGTTAAAGAATAAAAAGCATGACTTGTTAACTAAGTGTTCGCAGCATTTTGTTTTTATAAGGAGTCAAACTTTCAATCGGACAGTTACCTTGTAAGTTGGTGTCCTTGTCGTATGGGGTGTAATCACATTGATATGGTGTAGAAAATAGTTCTAGCTCTTGGACCAAAAAACGTAATTCTCTCAAAATGATCCATTGTTTTATTCGGCGGATGCTGAAACATCATTCGCTAGGAATTTCATGTTATAGAATATTCAGCATACTGATTCGATCCTAATTAAAACAAAAATCAAATTCTAATGTTTATATAAGTAACAAATAATCAAAACATCAAGAAATGTATATATGATTGTCCAGGATAAAGAGCTAAATTATTAATATCGCTGGTGAGAAGAGAATTTTACGTGAAGGGTAAGAATTTTGCCTTTCAAGAGACATTCATGGAAACCTAGAAACATCAATCAACAGTTAAAAAGACAAATTCTAATATAAACTGAAAGCAATTTAAAACAAAATGTAAAGCGTAAACATTAATGAATGAATTAAATAAATAGTAGGCAATACTAATGTAAAGAGGTAAAAAAAAAATAAACGAGAACCACTTGCGTTCACATTTAGTGTCTCTCAGTCTCTCATACACACATACAATACTAACTACATACACACATACATTAATTGCTTATGTACATAATTATTGTTTATAATTATATGTATCAAAGTATATCAAAAGAAAATTAATAAAAAAAAATTGCTCATAGATCAATATCATACTCTATATTTGGCTATATTTCTAGAGTGATACCTTTTGATTATTTAGTTTTTCACGTGTAAAGGTCTAATATATATAATAAGCCATTCAAATGTGTTGGTATGAGCGTTACCGATAAAGATAAATCCATAATCTTTTAGACGGTTATTTTTCAGACAATGAACAGGATCTAACATACTTTTAAACGAATTAAAGAAAAAGTTATAGTAGGAAATAAGTCACAATTCACTTTACAAATGCTGGGTTCTTTTGTATAAATTTGCGGAAATTCTATAAAAAAAAATCAAATCCATTGTTGCTCTGTACTATTTTTGTCTTATTTTGCTGCCAGAAAGATATTCTCTAGTAAAATTGTAACTTTTATATACCTTTTTCTAAATTTGTATTAGAAAAGCTCTAAATCTATTTGATATAACCTTTGTATACACGGGTGATTTGAAATCACTGTAATTCGGAGCAGAATTGACATTTTCGATGAATGCGTGAGAAAATAATTTTGATAAATTTCAATGTATAATCAAATCTTATTAAAGGCTATTTCAGATGTCGACGGTCATTTAACACATTATTTCTATTAAGAAATATTTTACAGAGTTTAAATCAAGGGCAATGTAGATTTACTCAATCATTTTTGACAATGTTAACCTTGGTGTTTAATAAAATCTTAATGTCTACTTTGATTACCGCCCTTTCCCTTAACACAATAGCAACAATTATAATCAATAGATATAATTATATCTGCATCCTCTACAGTAAAAATCACTAACATATTGCCGTGTTCGCTGTACTTTACAAGTGTTTCGACTTGGCACCTATATAGGCTTAGTAATAAGTACTTTTTCATTCATATACATGTTTGAGAGTTTGGCACCTATATGTGCTTGGTAATAAGTACTTTTTCATTCATATACATGTTTGAGAGTTTGGCACCTATATGGGCTTGGTAATAAGTACTTTTTCTTTCATATACATGTTTGAGAGTTTGGCACCTATATGGGCTTGGTAATAAGTACTTTTTCATTCATATACATGTTTGAGAGTTTGGCACCTATATGGGCTTGGTAATAAGAACTTGTTCATTCATATACATGTTTGAGAGTTTGGCATCTATATAGGCTTGGTAATAAGTACTTTTTCATTCATAGACATAAAAAGTAAAATCACAAAAATACTGAACTTAGAGGAAGATCAATTGGGAAAGTCCATAATCACATGGCAAAATCAAATAACAAAACGCATCAAAAATGAATGGACAAAAACTGTCATATTCCTGACTTGGTACAGGCATTTTCAAATGTAGAAAATGGTGGATTAAACCTGGTTCTATAGCGCTGACCCTCTCACTTTAATGACAGTCTCATCAATTTCCGATATTTTTACATTGATGCGTTAAATAAACAGACACAATAAATATAATAGTCAAAATATGGGTACATCAGTCATTATCGTTTAACAATTTTAAAAGGAACAATTTAACAGAACACAAAAACATCTACTACTTACGAACACATTTATTGATTTGAGTGTCTGACGTCAGAAAATTTTATACGTCACATAAATTTGTCGTTCAATGTACGTACAAACAATTTTAAAATTTTCATGGAAATGTTAGCATACAGGGTTAAAAAATCAAAAGTATGTAAGAATAAATTTAAGAAATAGAACGAGATTTAAACTAGTCCAAAAGTTATATATAGAATTTATAAGAATCCAAAAATAGTTAATTCCACTACGTGATTGAATGATTTTGACGTTTATGGTTCAACGTATATTGTAATTCATAATAGAAATATATCATAATGACATATAAATAGAACAATATCATACTGACGGGATCTTTTAAAGTACAGAGTCACGTTATAAGAACAAAAGAAATACAAAAAGTCGCAAAAACAAAACAAACCACAAAAAAATGAAAGCCGATACAAACACATTGACGAGATGTATAAGTACCGAGCCACGTGAAACGGAAATCACATGAAACCATTCAACAGTAAAAGTAATATTAATAATAGAACAAAGACAAATGAAAGAACTATAAAACATGTTTGAGCGTTTGATTTGGGAGGGTCTTCATTTCTGTAGTCTTTAATGTTCCGTTATTTTGTATCTTTAAATAACTATAATTACTTGATAACTGTATTCTGTATCTTTAAATAACTGTAATTACGTGATAACTGTATTCTATATCTTTAAATAACTGAAATTACTTGATAACTGTTTTCTGTATCTTTACATGACTGTAATTACTTGATAACTGTATTCTGTATCTTTAAATAACTAAATTACGTGATAATTGTATTCTGTATCTTTAAATAACTGTAATTACGTGATAACTGTATTCTGTATCTTTAGATAACTGTAATTACTTGATAACTGTATTCTGTATCTTTAGATAACTATAATTACTTGATAACTGTATTCTGTATCTTTAAATAACTGAAATTACTTGATAACTGTATTCTGTATCTTTAGATAACTGAAATTACTTGATAACTGTATTCTGTATCTTTAGATAAATGAAATTACTTGATAACTGTATTCTGTATCTTTAGATAACTATAATTACTTGATAACTGTATTCTGTATCTTTAAATAACTGAAATTACTTGATAACTGTATTCTGTATCTTTAGATAAATGAAATTACTTGATAACTGTATTCTGTATCTTTAGATAACTATAATTACTTGATAACTGTATTCTGTATCTTCAAATAACTGAAATTACTTGATAACTGTATTCTGTATCTTTAGATAAATGCAATTACTTGATAACTGTATTCTGTATCTTTAAATAACTGTAATTACTTGATAACTGTATTCTGTATCTTCAAATAACTGAAATTACTTGATAACTGTATTCTGTATCTTTAAATAACTGAAATTACTTGATAACTGTATTCTGTATCTTTAGATAACTATAATTACTTGATAACTGTATTCTGTATCTTCAAATAACTGAAATTACTTGATAACTGTATTCTGTATCTTCAAATAACTGAAATTACTTGATAACTGTATTCTGTATCTTTAGATAAATGAAATTACTTGATAACTGTATTCTGTATCTTTAAATAACTGAAATTACTTGATAACTGTATTCTATATCTTTAAATAACTGAAATTACTTGATAACTGTATTCTGTATCTTTAAATAACTGTAATTACGTGATAACCGTATTCTGGACATTGTTCTTTTTTTTATTATCAAATCGGTATATATTTAGCAAATTCTTTAATTTATGCAGTTAATCTTCATATTTTAGCATCCTTTTATTTTCTATCCTTTATTTTTTCCCAGTTTCATTTAAAAGTGTTCGTTTTTTATTCTTTATTCTGTAAACCCTGTTCATATCCTTATGTATATTTCACATATATCTACATAAACATTCAAATGTCAGTACTTTTAAGGCGGTTTGTGTCTTTATTGACCGACAAAGCAGCCAATTTGGTGGTGGTTTGCCGTCTATACACAAGAGTCATAAAGTAAACAACCATAGCATAACAAAAGCACAGTGTAACGCCTCTTCTGCACATTTGAAGGTCTCTAATATGTCTATAATATGTATTATAATACTTCACGGAAAATGCCAGATTTTGATTTTTACAATGAAAACAATTCTATCCTACGGCTGAGCGGGCGAACATTTTATGAATGTCACTCTTTGGTGCAGTCCAATCAATATTCTACAATTAAAGGTAGCACAATACAAAGATTTTTCATCCCCAATCAGACATCTTTAAACTGATGTAATTCATTTCATCCTTCTTTAAATTTCATAAATGAGGTACCAAAAGAAAGAAGAAGGATTAATCTTTCCAATTGTGATAATTTCATTATGACATAATTATTATAGTCGCCGTCACGTAAAATTGGCACCATGATTTTTGTCTATTTTTTTTTAAATGTCAGTCGCATTTAATCGAGATGTTGTTTTTCAAATAGCGGAATAAAAATCTATTCCAAATATATAAAACTGTCCTACCTTTTATTGTGTTTGCACTGTATAATCCTGACCTTCACATTTTTCAAGCTTATTTACATTGCCAATCCGCCATCTTCGTTTCTATGAGGATCCTCTATTTACATAACATTCGTTACTTTCCGGTAATGTCCGTGTCATTGATGTGATACAGTTTCGCGCGCTTTTTACATGTAAACAATAACACGAGTTGTGTAATCGACAAGACAGATATGTTACCTGAATATGACCCGGAGAATGGACAGAATGGTGTTTTACACGATGAAAGAATAAAATATAAAGGTAATGTATTAGAAAACAAACAAAACAAAAAAAGACGCCAACAGATTCAATCAGGAAGCAAGACAAATCGCCCCACTGGCAAAACGCCCCACACCAAATCGCCCCACTGGCAAAACGCCCCACACCAAATCGCCCCACTTTTTCACCAACTCGCCCCACTATAAAAAAAAATCGCCCCAAACGGGTTTACCAACTAGCCCCACTTTTTAAAAAAAAAGCCTCACTTGTGAAAAGGGTTGAATCCCGTTGATTTTTCCTCAGTCAACTCGCCCCACTTATTGAAAAAAGGTAAAATCTACTTCAATATATAATTTTCAGGTCTTTCAACTAGCCCCACTCAGAGACATATATGTGTATATATGTCTCTGCCCCACTTAAATGAAAACTAATTTACACAGAATACCAAAAAAAAAAACGAAATTTATTAAATTTAAAACCATTATTTTTCAAGTTGAATGATGTTTAACATTCTTAAAATATAATTGCAAATACATTTTCGTATCATTCATTGGAGAATAACTTTATACTTGTAAGCTTAGTTGTATAACAATTGAAAAGAAACCTGTTAATTGTATCAAAATCATACAATTGAAGGATTTCAATTAACAGCAATTTAAGAGATAACTGTATTACATTTGAAGCTTTAAGGACGTCCATCGGTAGTTTTACTGTCGCAAATTTAGTTTACCTGGCGACGCGTAGCGGAGACAGGTAAACGGGTATTTGCGACAGTAAAACTACCGATGGACGTCTGCAAAGCTTAAATTCAATACAGTTATCACTATTCTAATGCAAAACAAGTTTATAATTAAATTTCAATCATTATTTCAATGTAAAATCTTTATTAAAGAAAATTCCGCGAAAAGATGTTATTTTCTTTGGTCCCTACACTAGGTGACGTCATAGGTATGCTTCCAGCGTCAAACGTAAACACGGGACGTTTTCTGGCTTCTGTTCCGCTACAAGATGTAATAAAAATTGATAAAAAGAAGATTTTTAGGTGCAACATGTGAGTTTTTTGGCTTATTATTGTAGAAATTACATGTCAATACATTCCGCAATTCAAAATGTCGACTTCCTTAGTTACAGACAAGGAGATAGAGAATTTTACGTTAACTGTCATCCAATCAGAACCATTGATACAAAATAATTGCATTAGAATTGATGTTATATAGCACTTCACCAAGGTTTTCATAGTTATTGAAGTGGGGCAGGGACATAGATATACAACAGGATTTTCATAAGTGGAGCGAGTTGACACTAATAAATTCATTGTGGTTTATCTATTTGTCCCCAGTGGGGCTAGTTGGCAAACCTTATTTCAGCGGGATTTCAACCCTTTTCATAAGTGGGGTATGTTGTTCAACCTTTTTGCAATGGGATTTTACCCTTTTTCATAAGTGGGGCGATTTAGTAAACAAGAGTGGGGCGATTTTTTATAAAGTGGTGCGAGTTTGTGAAAAAGTGGGGCGATTAGGAGTGGGGCAATTTGCCAGTGGGGCGATTTGTCATGGATTCTTCAATCACAACAACTGAAGAAGACGGAACTTAACATATTTTCAGGGGTTAGCGGGGCAAGAGAACATGCTTTTCGGACAATACAGTCGTTAAACGTCATAGCAATATCAACGTAGGGAACATGGGAATAAGAAGTTGCTAAGCAGGAGTCAAAAAGGGTGGAGTAGCGGTAGTCTTGGAAGTGCAGTAGGAGTCAGAATGGGAGGGGGTTGAAAAGTAGGATAATCTGGGAAAATGGCTATTTTACTGATTTTCAATTTTTTTTTAAATAATGAAATATGCACAGAAAAAAAAATGATGATACCTGTGTGAAATATCTGTTGAGATGTTTTCTGGTTTAAAAAAAAACCAGACATTGATTGTATAAATGGAGCCTTCAAGTTTTGGCTTTTTTTGCTTCACTAAATCAAGCAGCTCGGCCTTTTTCATTTTCTTATCATACTGTACAATGCTCTTCTCCAGCCATGCCGAGATTTCTGACTTGTTGCTGCTAGTGTTTGGTACCCTTGAGTCAGGATCTAAGTGGCTGTGATACGGAGCGTTGTCCATTATGATTACAGACCGAGGAGGCAGTTTAGGGAGAAGTGTATCTCTGAACCACCCTGTGAAGTGCTCCTTATTCATCTCGTCATGATAATCAGAGCTGTTGGTTTTCGACTCAAATATAAGACCACTTCCGGGGATTAGGCCTTGTTGAGAGAAGCCAACATCTAAGATTATCAATCTAGTACCCTTGCCAGAAGGTACTTTCCGATGGGTACCTTTACAGTGGGGCTCAAAGACAGACATGGACGTGCTGGGAACATCTAGCCAGTCACCCTTTACTACATGATTAGTGTTCAACCAAGTCTCATCTAGATATACAATATGACGACCCTGCTGCCTAAACTTACGTATCTTACGAAGATATGCCATCCTCAAGAGAACGATGTCCTCCCTCTCCGACACAAATCTTCGGCTTGACGCATTCTTGTAGAACCTGAAAAAAATAATTATATAAATATAAACATTCACAATTGCATAACACTTAAGGGTTACACTAAAACATACATGTAACATGGGGCGCAGAGAACATACTTTTAAATCTCAAGTACAGATGGGTGTCAATAACATTCTATATTTGTCAGTTTAAGAGGTTACCACATTTTGATAGAGACTTCTGTAGGTTTATGTTTAAATGGAACATATTACAAAAGTGATTGCTGCATTAGATTTTATTTCACATATGTTTAATAATTTGTAGCTATAAATTTTAGTTGTAGTTTATTTATTTTCAGACAATTTTGCTGACGACTACAGAGCAAATAAATATTTCCAAGATGTATAGATGTCTTTCAATACTGAAATGTGTATTTAATGCAGGTAAATATTTCCAAGATGTATAGATGTCTTTCAATACTGAAATGTGTATTTAATGCAGGTAAATATTTCATTACTCCAAGTTATATAAGTGTTTCAGATTTTGAAATCAATGATTTTTATGTTGTTTGTGCTGTATTTAGACACCTCTAACAAGAAATTTGTTTGCATGCACATGTACAAAAATTGAGGTTTTTATGCAACGCAACCATAGGTTTGAATTAGGCTGTCAGTTTTCACGTTTGAATTGTTTTACAACAATTGGGATTCAGGAGCCATTTATAGCTGAGTATGGGCTTTGCTCATTGATGAAGGCCGTACAGTGACCTATAGTTGTTAATTTTTGTGTCATTCTGGTTTTCTGTGGAGAGTTGTCTCATTGGCAATCAACCACATCTTCCTTTTTATATTTGAAAGTTTTTTTTCAATTTAGACTTGTGTGTATATATAATTGATAATTAAGCATGTAAAAAGAGATGATTTAAGATATATATTCTACAAAATAATGGATTAAGTCCAAACATAATGAATGAAATTAATTACCGAAACCCCAGTAAACGCACTGTTCTCGACACTGTTGATATGGAAACGTCAATGTCTTTCTTTTTCAGAGCTTGCTGCAGACTTGGCATGGTCACTGACTGGGATTTCTTGTGCAGATCATAGATGGTCCTTCTCACCACACCTTTGTCGAAATCATCCAACTTCTGGTTCTTCTTGACAGTTTTCTGGACAGCAGCCTTATGAACTGCCTTCACCACATCCTGCACAGCATCATCGCTGGCATCTGTATGGACATATCTTCTAATTGTAGTGGGTTTAATCCTTGAAATTTCAATTGTATATGTATTTCAGAATATAACATAAAAATGATAGAAAAAACTTGTATATAATTGTATAGAGTGTATTCAAGTTGATTGGGGACATTTGTTTATCTTCTTGTTTGCATAATCATAAAAAATTGTTGTTCGACTTGCATAGCTTGACAGCATATTTCAAGTTTATTTATCCCCACTTAAAAAAATTATACATTTGACCCAATAACATTTTCTGAAATTTATCATTTTAATATACACGTAATTCATTTAAAATTACTATATTCGGTGTATGTCATGTATGTGGAAGGATAGGAATGGAATTTATTTCCAATGGTACACCTGACCCTTGCATCATTTTCATGTTTAATTGTTGATGTGTATTTACAGTGAGCTGTAATACCTGTAAATGTTGCTGTTGATGCCTTGACCTCAAGATCCCAATGATTCGGGTCTCAAACAAAGTTTGTCTGCTTTGAAATCATAATTGTTGATTTTTTATGCAAATAATTTTATTTCTTAATAAGATTTTTTTTTTAAGTTAATGTTACCTGTTGCCTTCACTAATCTTTTAGTTGGATTCTGTATTGCCCATGGCTTATTTTTCTCCTTTTCTGTTAAAAAAAACTGGAAAATTTTCCTTAATAGTTCTTTTGTCTGAAAACAAAACAAAAAACATGTACATATGACCAAAGGGAGGTAATCCATAGTAAGAATGGGATGTGATTTTTCTACTTGAGATTCTTGTTAGTTCCAATTTTAAAAATGCAGAGGCTTTGTTAAAAATGACAGTGTACAAAGTTTACATTATGTAGTTATGTATATAATTTTTGTTATTGTGTAATGATTTTTGTATAAATGTTTCTTTTCATTAACCAAGGTTTTTTTTATAATTGCAAGACACTGACATGTTGAATGGCTTTCTTAATCAACAGTTATACATTATTGTTGTATAGTAGTATATATAAGTTTTTGTTCGAATGTAGCTGTGAAATTGATTTAAGATACTACATTTGTAGAAAAATTTAAATAATTTAAAAGATAGTTATATGGGGTGGTACTAACTAATTTCTTAAAAGCTTTATATTTAAGAAGGTAGAATCCCTGGATCTGTCATACTTTGTATATAGATGTCTTATGTTATTGAGTTTCAGTATGTCACATGTCCATTGACCTTGACCTCATTTTTATGGTTCAGTGACTGATCGACTACTTGAAAAAAATATAGTATTCTTAGTTTCTGTCTTAATATGAGTAAAATGATAACTTTGTTTGGTATGTAATTATACCTTATATAACAATGTTAGATTTTGATTGGTTGATAGCCAGTATATTTTTCTCATATTCTTATATTTTTTCTTCATTTCAAACGAATTTACCTGTTTTTCACCACTGCCGGTGAATTTGCCTCACATACCATGGCATTTGCCATTTTCGATATTCCTCTTTTACCCTCGCGAGCGTCTTCCCACCAAAATTATTAAGAATCTTTTTAACTTTATCACGTTTATTTAAAGACAACATGGTTAAGCACTATTAATTGAGTTAAACAGAATACTTTTACAACAAAAATGTCAGATATAAAGTGGGAAAAAAGACTACACAAATGAATGATTTAATGATGGAATAACAATGACGTTTAAACATACATGTAGATACCATGGCAAGAAGACAGCACTTAGTAATTTGTATACATGTATATGTATAATTCACGTGTAACTACGATTTCCCTTCTCTGTACAGACAGTTTCAATCAAAATTTATTCAGTGTAATTAAACAGATATAAAACGTTGTACAGGCTTTGGACTTTCATAAATATTTGAAAATGACAGTGATGCAGACTTTTTTTCTAAACGCTTTCAGATATGATGCTGATTTTTGGTATGTGAGTTTACCATGACGAGTTGCACATCAAGTTTAGGTTTAGTTTGACTCCCCTGATTTTTGCCAAAGTTAAGGGTTAATGACTTTGAAAATTGTTGAAAATCACACTTATGCAGACTTTTTTCTTTACGCCTTCAGATTTTGAGCTGATTTTTGATATGTGAGACAATATAATGTTTGTGTCTACATGTGTTATTGAAATTGCAGTTTTTTTTCAATTTTTTGAGACGGGGCCATTCGTGTCGTTTTAACAAATCTAGTTGTTAGATGTATCTTTATTTAAAATTGAGAATGGAAATGGGGAATGTGTCAAAGAGACAACAACCCGCCCAAATAAAAAACAACAGCAGAGGGTCACCAACAGGTTTTCAATGTAGCGAGAAATTCCCGCATTTGTATCCATCTAATGAATTCAGCCTTTTTTTCCATGATTTAAAAGTTTGTTTTATATTGTACTGTTAAATCACTGTCCAATGTCAGGGGAGGGTTGGGACCCCACTTTAGTACAAGTTTAACAGTGCCACATTCTGTATGTATGTGCCTGTTATTCAGTGGTTGTTGTTTGTTGCTGTGTAAAATATTCATTTTTTTCATTGCTTTGTTTCTAAATTGATTAGCATTAAGTTTTCTGGTTTGAATTATTTTACAATTGTCATTTCAGGAACATTTATGTTTGACTATGGGGTATTGGCGTGGCTCATTGTTGAAGGCAGAACAGTGGCATATAGTTGTTAATTTTATATAGTATAACAGATTACTATAATCATGATAATTTAAATTTAATTGACTTTTTTTAAGGTTAATTTTATATAGTTTAACAGATTACTATAATCATGATAATTTGAATTTAATTGACTTTTTTTAAGGTGACCATGAAGCAAGAAATATTATAATTAGAGGCCTGTTTCTTAAAAATACTATATGAAATTGAATATTAAAATTAAAAAGGTGTGTTATGTTTATTTCTTACAAATGTATTCTGATTACAAATTTGATGATGAAAAAAAATTTGTGGTCAAGCAGAGAAAAAAATTCGGAATCCAGAATGAGATCTCCCAATACCTATAGTTTTCAATTCAGAAAAAAAAATGATGAAAATAATTTGATTGTCACTAAAAAGAATGTTTCTGAAAAGAAATTCTAACAAAGACAAAACACTTACGTTTGAATTGTTTTACATTGTCTTTTCATGGCCTTTTTTTTTATAGCTGACTATGTGGTATGTGGTTTGCTCATTCTTGAGGCCGTACGGTGACCTATAGTTGTTAATGTCTGTGACATTTTGGTCTCTGGTGGACAGTTGTCTCATTGGCAATCATACCACATCTTCTTTTTCATATATCCCTACTCAGTGTAACAAGAAAAAGTAACCGTTGTGCTTGGTGGCATTGTTTTTTTTTTAGCTCTTTAATTGGGTTGTTGTCTCTTTCAGTTTCACACATTCTCTGTATCATTCCCAATTTCATGAAAATTTACTTTTGTGTCATTGATGTTAATGATCTGCGAAGTATGATTTCTCAAGAGGTTGTGGGTTTGTTCTCATTTTGATTTTTACTGCATACTTGAAAAATTGATTTTGCAGCTTATAAATTTGATAACATTTTGTCGAACAGCATTAATTTGGACTAATGATTAGGGTTCAAGACTGGACATTGCATCAGATAAACGTATGTGTATAAGGTAGGTTTTAAAATTTCAAGTTCTGATTGATAGGGGTGGACATAGCTATAGGCATAGGTAAAGGAACAGAGATTCCGGACTTGAGTACTGTCCAGCACTATTTTGTCAAGTTTTGGCACAACTTGGAGAAAAAAAACCTGCACCATTTGTGCTACTCTACTATGCATTTCAACTCTTAGGTTCAATAATATATATATATGGATTGTCGACCTTAGGATACAAGCAAGGACAGCAAGTGCCTGTGCTATGAACAGTTCCTTTCCAGATTATTCGTCTGCATTTTTTATTTGTTTTGTGTTTAAATTTCGGTTCTTTTTATTTCTTTTGTTTACCAGTATTTACCTGTAGGTTTCTGACTACATTTTTGTTTTTAGGTGGCATTTTTAGTTTGAAATAATTATGGTACGATAAATTCAGTAATATAATAAATGTTTCTTCTTTGTTTATCGTCTGCTATAAAATATTTCTCTTGACTTACCTTAAAAATGATGAAAAAATCCGAGTGGCTCAGGGAAATATGCAAATTAACTGTACGTGAAACTCCACAGCAACACTTCCGGTAATAACAATGTCGGATTCCACCATTGAAAATGATCTTGGATAATGTGAAGGTCAGGATTATACAGTGCAAACACAAAAAAAGGTAGGACAGTAGTGGATATTTGGAATGGATTTTTATTCCGCTATTTGAAAAACATCGTCTCGAGTAAATGCGACTAATATCATGATGCCAATTTTACGTGACGGCGACTATACATAATTAATTGTTATGTAATTAGTTGCCATCCTGTGATGTCCATACTTGAATGAATTTAGCTTCTTTGTTCTTCATAGCATTCTAAAAAAAATTATAGATTCTTGCACAACACAGTTTGACCTCCAAAACTGTGTCTCAGATTTTTCCTATTGTATTTCATTCTCTCATAAATCTTTAATGAAGTTTGCAACATCAATTCATTAGAGACCACTAAATTCAATTGGGTATAAAATTTGTTCTATTGATGTTTTTGGAAATCTGAGACACAGTTTTGGAGGTCAAGCTGTGTTGTACAAAAATCTATAAAATATTTTGGGATGCTTTGAAGAACAAAGACGCTAAATTCATTCAAATGTGGACATCACAATATAGCGACTAATTACATAATAGTTAATTATGTAATAATAATGTCATAATGAAATTATCACAATTTGAAAGATTAATCTTTCTTCTTTCTTTTGGTACCTCATTTATAAAATATAAAGAAGGATGAAATGAATAACATCAGTTTAAAGTTGTCTGATTGTGAGTGAAAAATCTTTGTATTGTGCTACCTTAAAGACAATAAATTGAATTTACAACAGCGAATAAAGACAATGCTCAAATTCTACTGCTCAGAACGTTCTATAGATCGCAAAATGAAAAAAGGCCACTCTGCTTCATTCTGCTGTTGTTGTTTTTTTTATTTATATTAGTAACGTTGAAAAAATGCTTTAGATTTAAAAATTCAAAGTACAGGACGATAATAATTGGACATCGAGCATAATAAATTAAATGACACATATCTGAGATCGTGATGGAGCAGATTGACACCACTCGAAAAACATTGTCAACCTTGTTTTCGCCTCAGTTGATAATGATGTCTCTGTATACCAATGTGCTCTACCACCCTCTATATATCTATATATTGGTTACCTAAACTACACACAAAACGGTAAAATATCTCTTCATCTCGGTATCTAGTAACTGTTCTACAACTAATCCTTCAGTGCTTTTAACTAGTTCCTTTGCTTCTGTCAAAGAACTTAACTGTTGTAATAAAACATATGATAATAGTGGTAGTAACTATTTTTGAAGTGTAAACAACTTTTTGGATGTATGAGATACATAATGTACTTGTGATTGTACTTTTGATTCTATTTTTGTCTATTTATATTAAACTTCCACACAATTTTATTAAGCAAAAGTTTTCCTATCTAATTAAATCGCTTCTTCTCTAATGAGAAAGGTAAATATACGAGAAATACTTACTGAAAATACATGAATTTAAAACAAATCATCAATAAATATGACTCAAATGTCAACAAATTAATATCTGTGTATCTATACCATCTAAATGCTTCCATGAATGTGCGAACCAATAGGGCTGTTGAGGTCTGCCCTGAAACTATCCGAATATGTACGCAACTTAGTCTTTTCTTTAGGGTTAGAAATATTTTCTGAAACTAGTTTATAGACTGTGCATACATTACTATATGTCATTGTACCCAACATCAGGTAAAATACTAACTTACGTATCTCGATAGAGATGTTCAGCTTGAACTGTGAATTAACCGAGTTGGTTCTATTCCCAGTCGGTTCAATCTCGACCTGTATTACAGTGGTTGTCGTTTGTTTATGTGTTACATATTTGTTTTCGTTCATTTTTGTATTTAAATAAGGCCGTAACTTTTCTCGTTTGAATTGTTTTACATTGTCATATCGGGGCCTTTTATAGCAGCGAACTGTTAACTTTCTCAGATCGAATGTAAAAATTTAGGCTCAGCGTATCTGCTTGTACAATTAAGACATGCCTTCTTCATGTGGTATTATTCAGCGTTTTCACCTCCGCTATTTAGAATATAGGTGACAGTGCAACGCTGTAAGACAATTGTGTATCCCATCTGATAGCGAAAGTAACACCTGTCATTACAGCGTTATTACCGTCTCTTCGTCACGTTCTTAGCATTAACATATGTAAAATGGTAAAATAAGGTAAACAATTTTATTCAAATTCTTAAATCAATGCATGTATATCTCATTAACTAGTCTTACCTTGCACAATTTCATTATTATTTTTTACGCATCCAAATCGTATAACCGTCAAATATTTATTTCACTTAATATGTTATAATGTGAAATATGGCTTCTTAATAATTATTGTATTTTGAAACAGAAGTTTGTCGATTGTCACCTTTGTTAACAATCAACAAAGAAGCTTGTACGACTTTGTCTCCAGCAGAGCTATAGCAAAACAATACATTAACGTGTCTTACACAAACACTTTTTATGCCGTGTTCACAATGAGGCTTTTACATGTTTTAAAGCAGTTTAATTAAAATTTTGAACATTGACTATAAATAAATGCCGCGTTTATTCTGGAAACACTCTGGAAAACTATTAATTAAATTTAGAACATTGAATTAAATACATGTTAAACAATTAATTTGTTTTCTTTTAAAGGGGCTGTCAAATTCATGGTCACCGATTTGACTCAAATTCTCATATTTGATTTATAACAATGTAAAACATTTATCCAAACTATCAAAAGCCTAAAATAAACAGTTTACAGAGTATGGGGTAGATAACATATAGGTTCGTTTCGTGTGTATTTTAGTCCAGACGCCATCTAATTAACTATCGATTTGACCTCAGATGACATATAAGCGATGTAAACATCAATAAAGATATGAATAGATTAAACCAACACGTGCAATTGGATTTTTATAGGTCTGTTTGATTTTATTTTATTTTATAGATTAAAAATAGATGTTTCTCATTGTTTTTAACCGTATAAGAATGATTTTCTGTGCATCAAATTAGTAATCAAATGATTTACCGTAGTTTCACTTTCAGTGTTGACATTCTTTTTCTTTAAATAACCAGTACACGTACAATGCATGCGTTGTCAATCCCTAGCTAGGGGTTAAATTGAAGTTCACATGAATACGGATTTCAAGAGGTCGACTCATTCACATGCAAGTGAATAACTAATTATCAATGTTTCTTAGCGTAATTTGACAAAATTGAACCTTTTTGGCTGCAAAAAGCGAATTGTTATTTCACTATTTCACTTTCATTATTAATTGAACAAAACAAATCAATCTTTAGATTTTTTATATATCTCGTAGCTAGTGCCCCTTTAACATGTTTAATACAGCTTAAAGATGATCTAACATTTTTTTCTACATGTTTTATTTTTTTTTTAATTTAAAAGGGGGATATAAAATTACGAAATTGCCTTCTCTGCCACAACCCCCATGGTCTGTCTATGTTATTACACGTATGTATCCTATTGTCATTTTTATTTAGAAGTCAATATGTTTGTAAATAGAAATTCCCGACCAAATGTACATATCAACTGAATCTGGATCCCATTGCATGAACATTGTTAGAATTGCGGTCATTAAGTATCTCTCTAGATATTTAACAATTTCAATTGTGTTTACTTGAATTTGTTTTCCAACACTTTAAGTGACGGTTACCAGTTCAACGTTCAGAAAAGTGTTTTGACGGAAGTACTTGAACTTTGTAATTGAAACGTATCACTTTGATGTATTTAGAAATTATATAATTTGGTTTAAGAACCATTTCATTATTCTTTCACAGCCTTGTTTTCGTAGTTAAGAATATAAAATATATTATGAGCATATATGCATGTATGAAGTATTGACCTCGTCAAATTAATTAATAAATAGTTTATATACTAGCACTGGGTCAACATCTTCGCTACAGGTTTATTCTTAGTTGGCAATAGTATCAATAACCACATAGTAAGTGTGTTACGCCATAGACCTGATTTGAAAGAGACATGCATCTACCTTACCGTTGATGATTTGAGAGGTTAATCATACGTTTTTAATAAATAAAAGCGACAGTAGTATACCGCTGTTTGAAATTCATAAATCGATTGAGAAAAAAAAATCCGGGAAACAAACTAAAACTGAGGGAAACATTTTAAATATAAGAGGAGAACTACGACACAACAGAAACTCAACATTAAAATGTAACACACACAGGAACGAACTATAATATTACAATGATCATTTTTCTGACTTGGTACAGGACATTTTAGTAAAACAAAAATGGTAGGTTGAACCTTGATATATATGTAAATATTTTATATGCTTAACAACGAAAACAAGGTTTTAAAAAAAATAATAAAATGATTCTTGAACGGAAATTATATAATTTCTAAACACATCAAAGTGATCGTTTGAATTACAAAGAACAAGTACTTCATTAATTATTATCGCTTGAATTAAAAAAACATTTGTCAGTATGATCTTCACGTCGGTCATCCAAGAAAAGCGTTTTGGGTGCACCAAATCTGTAAACTGTCGAAGACGTCTAATATACGTCATGGAAAGTGTCAATTTGTTTATACTATAATATCAATTTTCTAACTTTGACCGATTCCGCTTCTCTTCTTTCGAATCAAACGAGTTGTGTGACGAATAATATATATATATATCGTAGATATTCGACTGTTCCCGGCGTTGAAGCGAAATTGCCCAAAGAATATGATTGGTTCTTGGCCGACTATTTACGTACTCCTTCGATGAAATGCACATCTAATTTGCTGCATTAGAGTTGATCAGCGGTTTGTTAAGAGAAAGGTAAGGTTTTTTATAATAAAAGTATGTACTATAATTTAAACGTACGGTTCTTTCAAATGAATGTTACCTGATATTTCATGTAGGTATACACGAAATATACTAAATGTTTAAGTAGTTTCACCCATCAGTGCTTTGTTACTTACCATTACTTGCAAATAAGTCTTAACACGATTTCCTACATTTACTCAATTCTGATGTGAATTCTGTAAATGTGAACGCATAATTTATGAACTTCACACGAACTTTGCGGAAAGGGAAAAACATGCATTGATTGGTGGCACAATTGCACAAATTGATTACAAAAAAAATCAAAATAATTTCATACTTGCATTACTGCTCAACAATGAACAATATTAGTTCAATAATGAACAATATTAGTTCAATAATGAACAATATTAGTTCAATAATGAACAATATTAGTTCAATAATGAACAATATTAGTTCAATAATGAACAATATTAGTTCAATAATGAACAATATTAGTTCAATAATGAACACTCTAATGATTTATATAGGCACCAAGTATCAAATCCACAAAACATCGTCAACAGTGTCACGTGTTGACAGCTGTAACCCTTTTAAATTGTTATGTAATAAATTGTACTCTTTTAATATCTTTTTTGTTGTTGTTGAGAGAAGATGATCAAATCTAGCTCTGCTCGGTCTTTTTAGGTTAAGGAATAAAAAAAAAATTAAAATTAAAAATTTAATGCCTGTTGTGACCGAAAAAATCTACAGGCAATAATTATTCGAGACATATTGTTTGTTCAGAACAATATTTCTGATAATACCAGTACTCAGTCTGCAGCACTAGAATAAACGTCTATTAAAACAAACGTAATCATTTTAAAATAAACGAAAGATTAATTTCTGAAATTTGCCGATTATTTATTACCGAGGAATATCGAATTTGTCTTGTTACATTCTTTAAGTATCATTTTCTCTCACATTAATAGTTTACTGTGAGGTTGATCGCATTGTCATAGGTTCGATGCCCAGTTGTATCTTATAACTTGTGATTTGCTACTTCATGCCAATACTGAACACAACTATTCTGGTACAAAGCAGGGTGTATTTATATATAATTATATATTTTCGTGCTGTATATGCATATGAAATTTGCCACTGATCGCAATTATCAATCAATTAACATTCTATTTCATCCTAGCAATCATTCGATCAAGCTATCAAGACTTTTGTTTTAATAAAAGTTTAATTTGAACATGCAGGTCACTTATGTATCAGATGGAGATTACTCGATAGAAAAACGTGTTAACTGTTTTCATATCAGAGGTTTTCGATGGAGTTAAAAAGGATCAATAGATGGGGGTTTTTTAAAAGCCGTACGTGTTTTGCCTCATTAGCAATCCAATCACATCTTCTATTTTATATCTCCTCATTAGCAATCCAATCACATCTTCTGTTTTATATCTTATTTTAATTTTCCATAAGACAAGAACATAATGTCCTAGGATTGTTAGTTTTAATAGTATTTGTTTTTCTATAAATTTTCCAGCATTGATTGATTTTCCATCCGGAAGATGAAAACCTTGATAATGTTATGTTGCATTGTGGCAGCAAGTTTTGCTTTTCCTTTTAAATTCAAATTTAAGGAAGGATCTGCCGTTTATGAAGCAATTGCCAAAACAACATCGGTAAGTAGAATATAATTAGGAAATCACGTTTTAAGATGCATTTTTAAATTTTACAAAAATTGCAAAATGACTTATAATCTTTATGTATTTCAGATGCACAAAGAGTGATAAATCTCTTTAAAAATTGAAAACAACCCGTTTAATAATTTCTTGCGTCCGAAGCGCTTTTCTGGATTTACATGCATTAGTAACGCTCAAATCCAAACATTTGAAATCCGAGGATGTATAAGTACCGAAACCGTTGAAGAGCTATATAAAAACAATACCTAAAATTGATAGCCAAATTCATCTAAAGTCAACTTTGCCTGAGAGAGTTGAAACCTTAGTTCCTTAATTATTTCAAAATTTATAAACGGACAATTTTAGAGGTGAGAATTCAAGAACCATATAATATTGCTAACAATGTGTTGGCATGTATTTTGTATGTAGAAAGATGCTGACATTTGAATGTCGAAAAATGCAACGAAATTTCCCCAAAAAATTTGATTGATTTTTCTGCATTGGTTTTTTTTCTATTTTTGATCTGGTCTTTCTCGCATAGAACTATTCAATTTTTGGGGATTTTTTTTAAAAGCATGATCGATGTATAGCATATTATATCAGTCAATATGCTAGTTAACAAAATATTTTTTTTACTTATTAAGGGGTAACTAACACTATAGGGAGATAACTCTGTAATTTAACTAAACGTTATAATCACATTGTATAGTTAAGGAAATATCAAGCTTCTCAATGCAATGATCAAAACTAGTATTTGTCAAACTGCTATATATTCAACCAATTCTGTATGAGAAAGTGATTTGTTTGAGTGTTTTGAAATTTTATATTATTTTCAAAGGAATCAAGTAAACATTTTGTCAAAATTTAATCAAAATTAAACGACCATAATTAATTTTAGTCAAGGTGTTGGGTACCACCTTAAATGTGATAGTTTCCGATCTTAAACCCTCACGCCATTAATTATCTATTCACATATTCCTTAAATTTTGCTATTGAAACACTCAAATAGTAAATGTACAAAATTTCAATTTAGATGGTACGAAAGAGAGACACTGCAAAGATAGATTCCCGTGGCCGTGCCTTTAGATCGATTGATTTAAATAATGACGGGCACATTACTGCTTATGAGTTTGCAACACATTATGCCAAACCATTCAGACTTGGAAGTAACTACAGCTGGGCTCAATGGAGACAGTCGTTCTTCTTAGCCATGCCCCAACTTGATACTAACGGGAATAACATGCTAGAAATTGACGGTAGGTTTGATGGTTTCCTTATCTTAAAATAGAGAATAATAAACTTTAAAAGCCGTACCTTTACCTATAATGGTTTACTTTTATCAATTGTTATTTGGATGGATAGTTGTCTCATCTGCACTCTACCACATCTTCCTATATATATTGCCTGATAAAATATTGAATAAATTCATTAAAAAAACTAAACGTTATATATGCCATGAGTCCAATGCGAGCAATCCGAATTTTTGAATGCCAATGATATACAATGATTGAAATCGTTAAAGAGCTATAAACCACAAAGCATCCACAAAATGGCAAAATCCATCTTATGCTAACTTAGACAAATTAAAAGGTAACCAATGCCCTAATTATCAATCAATAATTTGCAAAAAATAATTTATCAGGCTGCGACCAACGGCAGCCATTGGATAACAGGCTCCTAATTCTAGTTCGACACAATTTTTTTATTTAAATAAGGCCGTTAGTTTTCTCGTTTGAATTGTTTTACATTGTCATATCGGGGCCTATTATAACGGACTATAAGCTTTGCTTATTGTTGAAGGCCGTACGGTGACCTATAGTTGTTTATGTCAGTGTTATTTTGGTCTCTTGTGGACATTTGTCTCATTGGCAATCATACCACATCTTCTTTTTTATATACAAACCAGGGATGGCCACGATTACTGACAACTGTAATCGATTATTAATCAATTACCTGAAAGATTTTTGTGTAATCGATTAATAATAGACTACTCAGATTTTTTTATGTAATCAATCGATTTCAATCGATTACTTTATCGAAAGTAATTACAACACATTATGCCAAACCATTCAGACTTGGAAGTAACTACAGCTGGGCTCAATGGAGACAGTCGTTCTTCTAAGCCATGCCCCAACTTGATACTAACGGGAATAACATGCTAGAAATTGACGGTAGGTTTGATGGTTTCCTTATCTTAAAATAGAGAATAATAAACTTTAAAAGCCGTACCTTTACCTATAATGGTTTACTTTTATCAATTGTTATTTGGATGGATAGTTGTCTCATCTGCACTCATACCACATCTTCCTATATATATTGCCTGATAAAATATTGAATAAATTCATTAAAAAAACTAAACGTTATATATGCCATGAGTCCAATGCGAGCAATCCGAATTTTTGAATGCCAATGATATACATTGATTGAAATCGTTAAAGAGCTATAAACCACAAAGCATCCACAAAATGGCAAAATCCATCTTATGCTAACTTAGACAAATTAAAAGGTAACCAATGCCCTAATTATCAATCAATAATTTGCAAAAAATAATTTATCAGGCTGCGACCAACGGCAGCCATTGGATAACAGGCTCCTAATTCTAGTTCGACACAATTTTTTTATTTAAATTAGGCCGTTAGTTTTATCGTTTGAATTGTTTTACATTGTCATATCGGGGCCTATTATAGCGGACCTGTTGAAGGCCGTACGGTGACCTATAGTTGTTTATGTCAGTGTTATTTTGGTCTCTTGTGGACATTTGTCTCATTGGCAATCATACCACATCTTCTTTTTTATATACAAACCAGGGATGGCCACGATTACTGACAACTGTTATCGATTATTAATCAATTACCTGAAAGATTTTTGTGTAATCGATTAATAATAGACTACTCAGATTTTTTTATGTAATCGATCGATTACAATCGATTACTTTATCGAAAGTAATTACATTACTTATCTATCACTGTCAATTACATGCTTCTAAATTTCAACAACAAAACAAAGTAAGCAAAACACAATTATGTTGCTCAACTTTGTATAGTAGAAATTAAGAACATATTCAAAGCATTGTTTAAAGATATAAGTTGACAGTTTTTTTCTAGACCAAATCTCTTACTGAGGATGCGGAATATTTTTACTTTCAACATGAATGAGCGATTGCATGGCATTGCAAAAATCACTTATTAATATCTATTTTTTTCTCAAAAATTTTGCTTTCTTACTGACTGAAATTAGATTTTTTGTTTTTATCCTTAAAAAAAGTTATATTTTAGCATAGTTAATTATAATGTGTGAAGAAATGTAAAAATAAGTAGAATAATTAATAAGTTCAGCTTATTTTAATGATTAAAATTTATTTTTATAATGACATGCATGATTTAATCCTTTTGTTTGAATAGCCACCATAATTACAAGTTGTAAAACTGTCAATGAATCACAATTTATAACTTAGAGCTAAATAATATAAATCTCCTTCTTAATTAGACATACGGTAATTGAAATAAAAACAAAGCATGTATGTTATGTATTAGAAGACTTTGATCATCTGATTAGTAAAGACAGGAAATTAGTTCAAATATTTTTTATTCTCCAATCAAGTTATATACAAAATAGATTCATATTGTCAAAGTGATACATGTATCTATTTTTATGAAATCAACTGTTTATATATTCTACGCTTTAATTCCAACTCTTATTGAACATGATGTTTTAATGTATTTTTATACAAATAAGCTTACTACTACAAATGTAGTAGAGAACCTACCTGAAGACACATTTCTTATTTTAGATCTATCTTTTTTATTATTTCAAATCTATTTTTATTTTTTAATATTAAAGCTCTTGAAATATTGACCGGCACATACATCCATTTGTTTCAAACGCTAAATATAAAGTAAATATGGTAAGGGGATCTGTTTTCTCAAAATGCAGCTTGCGACAATAGATAGAGATAACGCAGTTGATAAACTCTGAAGTCTCATTAATACAATTTATTTTATCTGTACTTAAAAGTGATAATTACATACATAATTTCATTTGAAATAGGTTATATTTCATCAAACTATTTTACAAAAGTAATCGATGATAACATCATATTTTTGGCTGTAATCGATTAAATTACGATTAAATGTAATCGAAAATGTCAACAATTACAGTCGATTACAATTACAGATTACGATTACACCATCTCTGGCACACACACACAGCGTATGGTGAGTAAAAAAATGCAAATTTCATAGGACAGCAATATATTAACATTAAATCAATTCATGTCATTTATATGATTACTTACATGTTACATTCTAGATTTGAACATCAAGTTATAAAGATCTTTAGATTCACTTTTTTATAGAACAGTGGCATTGGAGAGAACTAGAAATAACTTAAGCAGCATTTTTGTCAAAAATATTTTATAGGCTATGCATTTAGAGAATGTTGATCAAATTGAATCCAAGGGCAGATGCAGAATTTTAATTAGATAAATACTGCCGCTAGGTAAAAACGGTTAAACTGCTTAAATCTGTCAGTGAAGTCAGTTGCTAATTAACCAAGCATAATGTATAATATTGTCCCCTTTTTTAAAGTAATCTAAGTCTATTGAGAATTTGATATTAATATAAGATATGAGTTCATACCATATTGTTGGAAATTAATTGTACGTACCCCAAATAAGTATAAAAAAAATCGGTTCGTAAAACCATTCCTAATGACATTGTTTACCGATCACGATGCTTTGGTATACGATTTTGAAAAATTTACTTAAAATGCATTAAATTTTGTAAGAATAAAGTTAGTTAGGTGTTTAGACAAAAGTCAACTGAAGTATACCAAACATTGTTATCATTTGTAAATCATTGAAATAATAAAGATACCGAGACAGCAATCGGAAACCAAACGCCAAAAGATATGTCAATCAACTTGCCCCTCGTCCAAGTATGTATGTCAGTCTAAATTTCACCCAGTCAGAGTATGCTTGACAGTCTTAATTGCCCTCCAGCCCAAAAAATATATCAGTCTAAAATATCCGTATTCCAAAAGATATGTATGTCTAAATTACCTGCAGTCCAAAAGAATATCAGTCGAAATCGCCCTTTCTTCGGCTTCAGTTGAGGTTCTGAATCTTTGTGTTTACCAAATGTTTCTTTCTGATGAATAACATCTCAAATGCCATTATAAAGATTATATAAGAGCGTCACTGGTGAGTCTTATGTAGACGAAACGCGCGTCTGGCGTACTAAATTATAATCCTGGTACCTTTGATAACTATATGTCTTGTATTAAGTCAGGAATATGGCAGTTGTTATCAAATAGTTATTTTCTAAGTATGTTGCATTGGCGTGTGTTTTTGTTGCACTTTAGTGTTTCTGTTATTCCGTTGTTTTTACCTTATAGTTGATGTGTTTCGCTCGGTTTTAGTTTGTAACCAAGATTTGTTTTCTCTCAATCGATTTATGACTTTTGGACAGCGGTTGCCTTTATATAATATTGATAAAATAATGTAATAGAATATGATAGACTTAAAGTAAATTGAAATCTTTATCATCTTTGGTAAACCGTTGTCACGTTTTTTTTACAACAGTGTTTGTTTTTTCTTTCATTTTTAACATAGTAATAATTACAAAACCAAAAACATCACTAGTTATAAAAATTAAAATCACAAAAATACTGAACTCAGAGAAAAATCCAATCGGAAAGTCATCACATGGCAAAATAAATTAACATTACACATCAAAAACGAATGGACAAGAACTGTCATATTCCTGACTTGGTGCAGGCATTTTCAAATGTAGAAAATGGTGGATTCAACCTGTTTTTATAGCGCTAAACCTCTCACTTTGGTGACAGTCTCATCAAATTCCGCTGTATTTACAATGATGCGTGAACTAAACAGACATAATAAATAAAATAGTCAAAATATGGGTACAGCAGTCATCATCGTGTATGTGATTGAAAACAATACGATAGCTTAGCGAATAATAAATGTTTTTCCCTACTCTCTATTTGACATTGTGAAAAATCCAATATGCTTACGGCTTTAATTGACTCATTAGTACTTCTTTTGCAGAATTCCGTTCGATACCAAATTTTGAATGAGATATAAGAGATGGTATTAGAATCAAAATGTGACAACGTTCCATCCGTTATAACAGTGACATATACTACAAATTCGGATTCTAAATAGACTATTTACAGTTCTGACTTTAAAGAAAACTAGTGTGGTTTTAAAAAAAATGTTTAACATGTCATTTGTCCGTTTTAACGGAAACTTACCAAATACAAAATCATTTTCAATAATTGTTTTACACATAAGTTTGAAATTTGCCTTTTTATTTCCGCATTTAGGAATCTACAGCCTACTTATCTTATCATATTGCTTATCATTTGCACTCTAGTGAATTGTTGCATCGCTGGCATTCATACATCTGTTATTCTTTATTCTTATACTACCAACATTTAAAGAAAGACTAAGTTAACTAAAATGTTGGTACTTATTTACGGTGCGTGTCTTTATGAAATACAGTAATAGCAAATTGAAGTTTTTAATTGTTCAGGAACCAATAAAATCATGAACTTGTTTGCTTGTGTGTTATTGTCTTTTTTTGTCATCTACAAAAGGTATATATGTTGTGTATAAGTTATCATTTTGTACAAATTATAATTTGTACAAAAATATTGTACAAATTATAAGTTGTATTTTGACTTTGTACAAATTGTAATTTGTACAAACAGTGCTTGTACAAATTACAATTTGTACAAAATAGGACAAAAATTCACTTATAACTTGTACAATAATTTTTCATATGGATTTGGGCGAAAAAAGAATTGATACACATTATTGAATTGATACTAAATGACCAGACAGTACACATAAGTTACAAAATTCAAAAGTAGTTCTTTATCGTTCGTTTGAGCAGGTGATCTAGTGATTTATGGAATCAGGTATTGCAAACCATCTTTTGACTCTCAAATCGATAACGACCTGTTTTCCAGGCATTTTAACTGCTTCATATAGCGAGCGTTGAAGCTCCGGAACCGTTGCTGTGAATAAACATGTGTATTTAACTGCTTCAGTCAGACTTTTAGACAAAATAAATATCCCAGAAGATTAAACACCCCATTTGGTTAGGAATATGACTATGCTAAAGTCAGGAATATGTCAGTTATTTTTTTTGCCGTTTTTTATCAATGTTTTTTTTTCTCAACAAGGATCTTTGTTTTATGACTGTGCATAACACTTAACGGAAATCAGTTGATACAAACTTTAAAAACAAAATAAAATTTATGCAGACCAGACAGACGGAGTTTTATTTTATAAGGAAATTAGTTGGTGTAGTATTATAAAATCATCAGACCCAATGGCATTGAACCATCAATCATTTCACAAACAAAGTGAAGCGGAATAAGTCATGTAAATCCAATCTTTTGATGTACCAATTACAAATATAAATTATCACATGCTTAAAGAAAGATTTGATTGTTTCCATGGACTTTTAGAAATAACGAATAAGTGGCAACAAATCTTTTGAGATCCTTTTCACGATCATCAAAACGCTGTACACGATCTTTCACGATACAAAATTTGAAATTTTACAAATAAAATCGTTTGCAAAGTTTCTAAATAAAAAAATACCCCAAAATAACGATAAGAACTAATCAAGCAGTACTATTGAATGATTTTTTTTTTTAAGAAAAAGACGTTTATGTATTAAAAATTTGAAAAAAATCCTATTTGTTTTTTTCTCTCAAAAATTTCGAAAGATCAACCTGCTTTTTGTAGTAGTGTATAAATGATGTATTATGTTAATAAGGTTAAGTGTGTAGTCAGTTAATTACAATTCTATCGTGTGAATCATTGCATTTTCAGCAAAATTCGTATTTAAGACTGTTGTACAAGTTATAAGTGAATTTTGGTCAATTTTTGTACAAATTGTAATTTGTACAGACACGTTTTGTACAAATTATAATTTGTACAAAGTCAAAATACAAATTATAATTTGTACAATATTTTTGTACACATTATAATTTGTACAAAATGATAACTTGTACACAACAAGAAGATTTGGTATCAGTGTCAAAGAGACTACTCTCAATCCAATCACAATTTGTAAAAGTAAACCATTACAGGTCAAGGTACTGCCTTGAACACAAATCCTTGGCTCACACCGAACAGCAAGCTATGAAAGGCTCCAAAAATTACTAGTTTAAAACCATTTAAACAAGAAAAAACTGTCTAATCTGTATAAAAAACGAGAAACGAAAAGCACTTATGAACCACATCATCTAACGACAACCATTTAACAAAAAAGGTTCTGACTTATGATAGGTGGAAACAAATGCAGACTGTTTAAATGTTTAAACAGGTTCTGAACTTCAACTTAACCTGAAACAATAGTGTTAGATCACAACGCAGAAATACGACTATACAATTATAGCCCGAAGAAAAAGGTGAAAATCTAAAATAGTCAACATGAGAAGGTTATTTCACTAAGGGCGCGGCCCGAAATGAAATAATTTTTAAGGATTGACAATTTCGGACATTCATCGCTTCTAAGGGGCCATAATTGGTTTTTTTATACCGAAGTCACAGTATAAGGGACTTTTAAAGAACTGCAAAACGCTTACCTTACTTAATCAAGCACAAGTTGACGTTCCCAAATAAATTTGTGTCTTAGAATTTCTCGTCTTTACAACAAAGGTAAAATATTTTGGTAACATATTGATGGCCCTGTTACACAGAGTGCTGGTGACCTACTGGTTAATTGAAAATAAATGCAGTAAACACGTTAAAAGCTTAAAGTCGTAAATATTTCTTTACGGATAGACCAACTGATGTAGATTCTTAATACGGAAGTGAAATCACTTTGACAGGTCACTAGTCTAAAAGATAGTCTATAAGATAAATTCGCTACTCAATGTGCTAGTGACCAAATACATAACCAAGGTATGTATTTCTTCAGTTACACACTGTGTCACTGTGTAACTAATAAATCGATATAAGAAGATGTGGTATGAGTGTCAATAAGAAAACTCTCCATTCAAGTCACAATTTGTCAATCTAATAAAAAATATATCTCTGATTCCGTCAACATACATATCTAACAAGGACCGTAATCGCGTTACTTTAAGTGACCTTTTATAACTTAGTATTTGGTCCCAGAAGGAATTTATATCGACCAATAATTGGTATATAGACATATGACATTAAATGCAATGTTGAATAAAAGCTCAAACATTGTGATTTCATTTTGTTGCAAAATAACGTTGAAATATTCATTCAGGAATACAGGAATTTATTATAATATTCCGTGTCAGATGATGAAAAACAAACAAAGTCGGTCAGTCACTCTTCTTTGCGACTTTTAAAAAATCGGCACCATTGGAAGATTCTGCGACAGGGCTAAAATGAATGCATAATGTTTACTTTATCCGTATGAGGACATTCGGTCGGTCGGTCCATTTAACTCTCAAAACAATCTTAGTTTTTTTTTATCTATCTCTCAACTATCAATGTCTGGAAAAAAGGCAAAAGATAAAATAAAAAAAAGAATAATGGGCAACATTTACGATGAATAGACCAAAATGAAAAACAAGAATGTGTAGAAATTACACGGAAGCCCTACCCGCACTGTCTATTCTTTGTTCAGTGGGCCGTGAAATTGGGATATAAACTCAAATTTAGCACATTCCAAACTAAAAGACAAATTGAAAGAGTTGGTATTGCTTTGTTTCAAAATAAAATGTCCAACGAAGATACAAGTATCTTGTCTTTGGAAGGGATACATCCTACTTTGTAAAGGATCACTCTGATTCAAACAAAGTATTCTCTGAAACTGACATTATCAAGATGCTTGATTTCTTGATTGACAACATATTTGTTACTTTCGGCGGACGTGTTTTTCAATAGACTATCGGCATTCCAATGGGAACGAATTGTGCCCGTTTTCTTGCCGACTTGTTTTTTTTTATTATTATGAGGCTGTATTCATACAGGAACTTCTTCGGAAGAAAGATAAGAAGTAAGCAATATCCTTTAACTCTACTTTCCGCTATATAGATGACGTTCTTTCACTAAATAATTCAAAATTTGGTGACTATGTTGAACGCAACATCAATCCCATTGAACTAGAGATAAAGGATACAACAGATATAGTTAAGTCGGCCTCATATCTTGACTTAATTCTAGAAATTGACAATGAGGGTCGATAGACAACAAAACTTTACGATAAAAGAGATGATTTCAGCTTTCCAATTGTGAACTTTCCATTTCTAAGCTTAAACATTCCAGCAGCACCTGCATACGGTGTATATATCTCCTAATTGATACGATATTCCCGTGCTTGCATTTCCTATCATGATTTTCTTGATAGAGGGTTGTTGCTCACAAGGAAGTTTTTAAATCAAGAGTTCCAAATGGTGAAGTTGAAATCATCACTTCGTAAATTTTACGGACGCTATCACGAGTTGGTTGACCGTTATGGAATAACCGTTTCACTAATGATATCAGATATGTTCCTTACGTCGTAACTACAATCCCCTTCCCTTTCATGAATGTGACCTACCGAATTAGACTATTTACCGAATTTGTTATCTTATAAGCAACACGACGCATGCCACATGTGGAGCAGTATCTGCTTATCCGTCCGGAGCACCTGAGATTACCTCTAGTTTTTGGTGGGGTTCGTGTTGTTTATTCTTTAGTTTTCTTTTTTGTGTCATGTGTACTATTGTTTGTCTGTTTGTCCTTTTCATTTTTAGCCATGGCTTTGTCAGTTTATTTTCGATATCTGAGTTTGACTGTCCCTCTGGTATCTTTTGTCCCGCTTTTAGCATTAAAATTAGAAAGATCATAACATAGGGAGCCTGTGTACTAAGTTTCGTGTTGATTGGATTTCAACTTCATCAAAAACTATCATGACCAAAAACTTTAACCTACATCGGGACGGACGGACGGACAACCAAAAAAACGAACGGATGCAAAGACCAGAAAACATAATGCCCCTCTACTATCGTAGGCGGGGCATAGAAAACACAAAATCATAGGATCTCTAATCCTGACGTTCAATCATTACGTCTGCTATATTATAATCATGAGACACTTTTCCTGTTTATAGTGAGTTTGTACAAAAAATTGAAGATAATATTTTATATGTTTGTGCATGTGCTATTATTTTCTTTTAGCACTATTCCATGTTGATTATTTTAGTCCTATTGCCTAAGTTTTTTATTCACATTTAATTAATTGATTTACATATTCCTTCTCTGTTGATGTCTTTGTTGGGGTGGGGGATCGGTAGACGAAGGGTCTTAGTTGCCGTTCTACTGTATCACTAGACTGTCAACACTGAGTTTGTCAGTTCGAATCCGTACAAGACAGGTGAACCCAACTCTATCATAAATAGACAAGGATTACCTGTGTTCCTATTGAAGGTCTTGGTTCTCTCCCAATATTCTGATTTCCTTAAACAATAAACACTGAAAAACACAAAATGGCATATAATGGCACCTTTGTTAGTGGTTTTTGTATAAGACTAGGATTTAAAGTCTGATAAAAAAAATCGCTAAGATATTTGCTTTTCTAAGGCATCTGCATGTATATAGTAAACCTTCTCTTCTAAGGGTGCAATACTAGTTTTTTTTTTATTGTTAATGGCCTTTAAATAAACTTAATAGATAACCTATTCAACACTCTAATTAGATCATTGAATATTGTTTTTATTGGTATTAAATATTGATTTTGTTATCCGTAAATTAAAAGCAAACTGAATATTACTGTTATATACATCTATATACACATTCACGGAACTTCATTCTGTCGGTGCATGTGTCTTGCAATGTTTTTCTCTGCCAGTTTAAGACGCATTTAAAATAAATCCATTGGATGTTAGATGTGTACTAATTGATAATTTCGCTTTATATGAATGATTTTTGATAAGTTGTAACTTGTTTTGAACAAGCTTTCAGTGACTGCGAGTACTCTCAGATCTGTCATTTGTTGTTGGGATATACAAGTACCCGTCCATGTCCACTCTGTGTAGTATTCATATTTGTATCTATCTGATGAGTTAAGCATTTTTCCACTGATCTTTATAGATTGTTCTTGTGTTATAAGGTTTCACAACTGTCCCAGGTTAGAGGAAGGTTGGGATTCCGCTAACAAGTTTAACCCCGTTACATTCGGTATGTATGTGCCTGTCCAAGTCAGGAGCCTGTAATTCAGTGGTTGTCGTTTGTTGATGTGTAACTTATGTGTGTTTCGTTCATTTATTTGTACTTAAATTAAGCCGTTAGTTTTCTCGTTTGAATTGTTTTACATTTGTATTTTCGTGGCCTTTTATAGCTGATTGTGCAGTATCAACCTTGCTCATTGTGCAATGCCGTACGGTGACCTATAGATGTTAATTTCTGTGTCATCGATTTTGTTTGTTTATTGATTACGATTAGCAGATTCTTGTACTTTGAAAGTACATCTATTCGTGGCGGTTACAATTTTCGTGATTTTCATGAATGGTTTACACAGGAATTTAAGTGTCCAAGGAAATATAGTAATTGTAATCAAATTCGAGAAATGTAGGTTTGACAACATGAAACAGTAACCAACGCTTTGTGAACTAATTATACATTTTTTGTACAAATACAGACCGGATTTTAATAATTTAATCTGTGAATGTACGATTGTTCACATTTTAGTTCTCATGAGAAATAAGTTATAATCGATGAAAGTCAGATTCCGGTGCTGATATACTATAATGAAGTGTTCATTTTTGTCATAATTCTAATACGAAAAAAAAAATTATATCATTAGGATGCTTGCTTTTTAATTTCTTATGATTATTTTTACAACTCAAAATAGGTATATGAAGATATGAGTGCCAATGAGACAACTCTCCATCCAAATAACAATTTATAAGTAAAACCATTATAGCCTTCTGCAACACGGAGCCTTGGCTCATACCGAACAACAAACTATAAGGGACCCCAAAATTACTAGTGTTAAACCATTCAAACGGGAAAACCAACGGTGTAATCTATATAAAAAAAACACGAGAAACGAGAACCACGTATAAATTACATAATCTACGACAACTACTGTACATCAGATTCCTGACTTAGGACAGGTGCAAACATTTGCAGCGGGATTACACGTTTTAATGGTACCAAACCTTCTCCCTAATTAACACACTATGAACGAATACTTTTGATCTGCGATACCTGAATGCAAATACATAGTTAATAAAATTATTAGGGACAAACATTTACGGCCAAAAAGCAAACAAACAAGTCTAAACAAAGCCATGGCAAGACACCACCGCGAAATAATCCCTTTTGAAAAAACCGGTTTCATAATATATACAGGTAAATGAAAAATAACTTTGTCGTTCAAGGTATACTACTTCTGTGTATATAAAACCTTCCAATAAGGAATGCCAAGAAAGAATGTTTTCATTTTGTTATATATTAACGTTTCCGTTAAGTGACATGTTATGCCCAATTGATCTGTTCATCATTCGATCTTGAGTTTATAAGTGTTTTAACCTCTGATAACCCGTTTGCAACATTTAGATGTTCAATCTGAATTGTCTTTCAATCGAAACATTTTGTCAACATATATGAATCAGCTTATTTCCAAAAGCAGTTTTTCTTTTATTAGAAATGTAATGAAAATTTGTTAGTAATGAAAGACGAACAAGTGAGTGAAAATGAACACTTTATTTTACAATGTCCCGTAAAAAATATGAAACAACATATGAGTGAAAATGAACACTTTATTTTACAATGTCCCGTAAAAATTATGAAACAAAATATGATTAATAGCACGAATATTCGTTTCTGAAGTCTTCAAATTCGTCACTTGAATTTTTAAGACAACTAAAATCCATTAATTTAAAAACCCACGAACATGTAACATTTGCTGCCACCAGGAAAATTAATACTCACGAATAAAAAGTAAAATCACAATAGTACTGAACTCAGAGGAAAATCTAATCGGAAAGTCCATAATCACATGGCAAAATCAAATGACAAAACACATAAAAAAGGAATGGACAAGAACGTACTTCAATGTCAAATATCATGTTTTCAATATGTTTCCAGAACGCATTTTAAATTTCTTTCTTTAATTGTGTTTCAATTTGTGAGATTTTTTGTGTGTGTCATCATGTATTTTTCTTTCCATATCACATTTAGCTTTATCGTTAGAAGATCGGTTTTTGTTACTTCTTAGCCTGACTGGTATATGCGTTTGAATACTTACTGTTGTTTTTCATTTGAATTCATTTCACATATTGTCTATATCTTCTAACTTGTGTTCTTTCATATGTGTGTACCTTTCCTTCAAGTGTTTTCCATAATTTTCCCAGTCTTCTCTATAATGAACATTATTATAACTCAGTTATCATTTTCTATATAAAATAAGTACACAATATTTTCACTATTTTGCAAATTACAAGCTTTGAACTATTGGACCAGTCAAAAATGTCCAACTATTGGACCTTGGTGAAACAGTTTGACCGCAAGCCTCATTATATTTCGCTGAATTTTAAATACAGCTACGCGATTGGAGGATTTTGAAAATAACGCAACAGTCAGTAACGACGTCGTGTTTTACCTATTGTGTCTAGTACAGGGTTGACGTCAGTACAAGGCGTAGCCTGAGCATTTGGACATATCTATGACGTCATCGTTATGGTTTGGTTTCTCCTTTGATATATTACGATAATTGATTTATCACCGCCAGTTATTGTCTGTTGTCTTTTTCGATATAACAAAACACTTACTGACTGAATATTCGTGGAATAGTAAGTTTATTGTCCCTCGGATACAGCTATTGCCCTCGGCTTCGCCTCAGGACAAAAGTTGCTCCTCGGGACAATAAACTTACTATTCCACTCATATCTAGTCAATAAGTATACATTGTTTCATGGTGTCCTAGTGGTGATTCTGTTTTAATCTAAAACTGGATTTGTCATGAACAGTAGATCAAATGTGAGATCTTTTATTGTAGTTACAACAATGTTTGTATATTTGTAACACTCCCAAAAGTGTCCTTCCCCCCAAACGTGTCCGATTCCCCCAAACGTGTCTTTTCTCCCTAAACGTGTCCGAAATGTACAATATTCCCCAAACGTGTCCGAATTCATAACCCCCAAACGTATCCGATAAATGTTATTCGCCAAAACGTGTCCAATATTTAACGCCAGAACGTCTCATGTCTTTTAGCGTTAATACATGTATCTCCTCAATAAAATCGCTGATAACGTTTACGGCAATTTTATGATGGGGACACAGGTGACAAAGTTTTCATTTATTAGCTTTAGTTAATTAAATGTAGGTTTTTAATAAATATCATAATTCAAAATTTAATCTGTAATTGTTAATTAATTTTTGACTGAAATTGCTTATTGTTCAGTTGCAAGTATTTCAAACTCATTTAGAGCGAACCTGCACATAATTATAGAGTTGAATTAATCGGTGACTTTGTAAATTATTTTGTACTTATAAACTCCGATGATGCTTTTTATATTTATCCGAATATTGCCTGGCGGGCGTTAAGCAGCATTTTTTTACTTTTGTTAATAGTTCTCCATCTGAATTTGTGTGTATTTCAAAAACTCATCAAATCATAAACTGGTTATCCGGGGTTTTTTTTATATAAATTTTAGGTTTCCAACATCACTAAAGACACACGATCAAGAGACATAACGTCCAGTGCCAAATATTTCATACATTGGTTTTATAGATTCTTTTTATTAATATGAATGTTATGTGATCAACGCCGGTTATTAGTGGTTACCGTAATTGCAAATTTAATTTGAACTGTATAAATTCACTTTCTAGACTGTTGATAGCGTATTTTCTAGTTGCAAGTACTCTATGCATATTTAGAGCGAAATAGTTTTACATTTGCTGTATAAATTAACTTTAGACTGTTGATAGCGTATTTCCAGTTGCAAGTATTTCATGCATATTTTGAGAACATACATGTTTTAATGAATTTATTGTTCTATACTGTTTAAATTATCTTTAAACTGATGATTGCGTATTGTCCAGTTGCAAGTATTTCATGCATATTTAGAGAGAACATAGGTTACAAGTTTTTATTTTTTTACATTTGTACTGTATAAATTTACTTTAGACTGTTGATCGTCCAGTTGCTGGTGTTTCACAATATTTAGAGAGAACATACAAATTTTAATGTGCAGAGAAAGGGACACTTTCATCCGTTAACTGTACAGTTTAACTAAACATGTTTGCTTACAATTTACATATGACATAGCCGAAATGACGCCCCCACTTTTACCCACTTTTTAGGCCGGTTTAAAAAAGTACCTTATCTATATTTTTAATGAAATGGTAAAATTAGTATACGTTAATGGAATAGCAATAACCAAATAACGCTTGATATGGACACGTTTTTGGAATTGGACACGTTTTGGGGTTTGTTGAGAAATTGACACTTTTGGGCGTTTATACAAATCACACGCTTTGGCGATGTTTTTAACTAGACATTTGGGGGAATCGGACACGTTTGGGGGGAAGGACACGTTTCTGAGTGTTACATAGAATCAAATTCATAACAGTGTGGTCGACTGTAAAACGTTAATTAGTAATTGTACTGAAAAATTTACCTATAACTTGTTTGTCGTTGGCGATGATTTTATGCTCACTCAGTCTATCGGAGGCCTTCAAGTGGGGATTTAAATAATCACTTGTTACACATTTTGATACATAAAATGAAATTTTCTTTTCACAAATCATTTAAGGAATTTGTTTTAAATAATTTTTATACCATCACTTACAACAGTTTCACTTTTAAGAATATTAACGTCCAGAGCTGATATCAATAAATAATAAATAAAAAAAAAAATATTTATTCATGGTAAAAAAAAACACACTTTTAAGTTAATGGGGACCCGCGTTATTTCACAAAATATCTTATTGATTAAGAGAACAAAAACTTCTACGTTGTGATCATTTCAGAGTGGCCTCCTTTTTATTCAATGCTAACCATGTGGGCTTTGTTTGTGAAGAGTTCCGGATAACAAAAAAAAATCTTCTTTTTGTTTTATACCATAAATCGATTCGTTCATTCAGATATTTGTCAGTTTGCCTTGGCTCTTCAAGTCCAACACACAACTTCTCACGAAATTGGTATTTTTCTTACAAAAATTACATCCATGTGATGTATTCTTTTAATGGAGAATGAATGTTGAACCTTATCTTATTTGTTGTCGTTTTTTGTGTGTTTTTTTGTGTGTATCATTGACGTATAAGACAACCTGACTCTTCTTTATTCAAATTTAAAAACATACGAGATGGCAATTATGACACAAAATAACTAAATTAAACTTACAGCAGAAGAAAGATAATGAACATCGCTTTTATAGTCTACTAAATATCGAAGTCACAAAGTGGTCTTTTTAAAAATGATGTAAATTTATAAAGGAGACAACAAACAAAATAGTTCGAATAATTATATTGGAAAAAGTAACGGTGTGTAAATCATAACAATTATTTTATTTCAATTGAAAATCAAACTATTGATTTTTTCCGCTGCGAGCAAATTTTTAATTTTGGTCGCATTTTTAAAATCAATAAATCTTGTATTTTTGTTGGAAGTTGCACTGTGTAGTTTATACTCTTGTATTTTTTAATGCCACACAAATCCAACACAGACAAAAAAAAAATGGTAGGTTCAAGAAATAATTGATGCAAACTATACTTTATTGTAGTTTTAACATGGGTAGGCATTATATTCTTGATTATTTTTGCCCGAGCGATATCGAAAAACTATTATAAAAAGTGTACTAGTTCAGTGAAAATGTACGTCATACTTAACTCCTAAACAAATAAATAAGCAAAAATTAATAAACATACAAGACTACCAAAGGCCAGAGACTCCTTACTTGTATGATTTTGTAAAAAAAAATGCATCTTTTTAAAATAGTCGAAAACAAAATTGTCTGTCCAATGGAAAAGTCGAAGCCCAAAAAAGATGAACGGTGCATTATAGAAACATAGAAGCTGGTTGTAAAAGTTGACGACAAGATCTATTTTATAACTTGAGTATGGCCTAATACTATTAACCTGAAATAAATATATGTATAGCAATTCCCTTGATACGAAAGATCTACATGTTGCCTTCGGCTTTCTTTTTTTTTTGCTCTTTGGTTGGGTTGTTGTCTCAATGACAATTCAATTCTCATTCTTATCATAGATATAACTGCATGTTAAAATAAGAATATGTAGTGTGATAGACAATCAGACAAATTCTTTCCAGGGACCAACAGGGGTTAGCAAGCTATAGGTCCCCGTATGGCCTTCGATCATTAGCAAAATACACACTTTATAGAATGAAAGCTCCTAGAGGTCTTGGCATGAGAAAAAAAACCCACAATAATTGAGCGAGAGAAAAAAAATAGGGATACCGCATGAAAATTGGAAAATGGTCCGCAACATTACTTTAGTCAACTCACTTAGTTGGCGAATTTTAGCCTTTTTCAATGGATGTGATGTATGTTTAAAAAAAATCATGGTTTGTTTGAACATTTTTATAAATCAAGTCTTGGTTTTAAATTATTTGCAAGTAAGTTTAAAGTCATGAACAAATAATCACTCACAGAAAGACGTCAAATCCATCAACAAAAGAAAATCAAAGAGCTGATAGCTCTGAAGTGGAAGAAGGTGAATAAAAAGTAACTTGAATTACCATAAAAGCAGCCCCACTTACCCAGGCTGCTTTGTTCCATTATTGTTAAAATGTATTTTTTTCTTCAAACAAGAAAAGGTCATAAGTACATGGATTTCCCATCCGTACAATCATTTTCTATGTTCAGTTGACTATGAAAATTAGGTAAAATCTTTAATTTGGCAGTAAAATTAAGAAGATCATATCAAGAGGAACACATGTGTACTAAGTTTCAAGTTGATTGGATTTCAACTTCATCAAAAACTACCTCGACCTTAAACTTTATAACCAGAAGCAGGACGGACGGACAGACTAGAAAACATATTGCCCATAAATGGAGCATAAAAATAGTAAGACTTGTTACATACCCGCCAACTTTTGAAAGTTCCCATATGGGTTTTTACTGCACAACAACAATTTTAAAGGTTACAATTTTTAGCGACGTATTTTGCAAGATCTGGATTGTCTAGAAAAAGTGTCATATTTGTATGATGAACTTGCATGCCTTTTCCTTAAGTCTGTTTGCATGATTCTAGTTATATATTAAATCGGTAGAAAAAATATACATGAAGCTAGCAGACCAGGGTTTATTTTCCAGATTAAGAATATTAGATGCTTGTTGAAATTTCCAATTTTGAATAATGCACAAAGATGGACCTTTAACAGGTTGGGAACAACACTCCAAATGAGGGTAACTAACTGGAAGATCATCACAACCCACTGTAAAAAATGAGCACAAAAAAAGTCATTTATATTCATATTATTTGATGAAACTTTTCCCCAAGAACTATGCATCTATTAAGTACTGAATGGTCAAAACATCATGTTTTTTTATCGACATAAATTTTGTCGTAAATGTAACCAAATGATGTAGAAATTGTGTGTTTTCTTCAAATTTCCATCAAATTGTAATGCTTATAGTTCCTTTATTGCCTCTCTATTTGAATAAAATAAAATAATAAGAAGAATCTGTTTCTTGTTTTGTTTTGTTTTTGACAAATGATTGTTCACTGCTTGCAAATGAATCATTATATTTATATATCTTATCTGTATATATTTTTGTTCATGTCTCCATCTCCTTATCATTTGTAAAGGTTTAGACAAATAAGAAAGAAATAAGCTCCACATGTATATTTGCAACATCGTAAATTAATTAAAAAAAATAAAATACACTAGCACTAGTACTGCATGGATTTTAAGCATTATGAAAGTCATATTTGTAGAAAGCTTAAAAAGACTTAAAAACAGTGTAAAATGTCTTGCTATTTCTTAGCTTACACAATAAAATCTAATATATACTAACAGTTACAAATTTAAATTTCAAGATTTTACTAGGAATTAATTAATCTAACTACTAGACCTTTTATTAGTCTAGTTGCACATATTGTATGTTCACTTCTAGTCAGTCAGAAACAAATTTATCATATAAACTTCAATGTAATCCTTGAAAGGAGGTCTAGATTGCTAAAATAATTTATAAATTTTAATTTTTTTATTTGTCAAAATCATTTAAATTCATTTAATCAACATCATTTTATGATTATTTGATTAAAATATTAATCATTTATAGTCTTTTTACAATTTACATTTTTGAAAGCAAAATAACTGAAAACAGGCTAAAACAAAGGGAAGTAACAAAAAAGTATTTCAATATTCCCAATACACATCGTTTTGATAACACAACGGCAGTTAGCCGGAGGTAAACATCGTTGATTACCAGTATGTTTGACACCCAAGCTGTCAAGTGAAGCCATATAATTATACATCTTCTTTGATGTTCAGGTAAAATTTAACACAGGTGTCAATTACACCCGTACAGTAGTAAGAAATGATCAAATATTCATTCATGAAATATTTCATACACGGGAGTTTTTTCTCCTAAACGGGAGAACGGGAGGAGACCCCTGAAAACGGGAGTTTTGTACTCCCGTCGGGAGGTTCACATGTATGTAATACGAAGGGCATCTAATTCACATGACAAAGGAAAACCATGAATAAAGACAACACTTTATATATCCTTTTTATTTATATAAAAACAAAATCTTCTTGTCTGCAGGATTGCAAATTCGTAACTTCAAGGGCGAACTTGTAAACAGGGCGAGTTGTCCCGATACCAAATTCACGCATGCGTAATACAAATATCTACAGTTGAAACATCATGTTACAAGTAAACAAATAGCGTTCATGTGGATGAGATGAAATCTAATAATTTACATAAATAAAAGGGTCATATTTACGATAGTGATTGTTTTACAATCATAATTTACAAATTATATGATTCAGATGCCTAATCATGTGTAAAAATCGGTGTCAGGAATCTTAAGTTGTTTTGAAATTGTAATACACGAAATGAATGCGGCATACGGAGACTCAATGCCAAGGGTCGGCCCCTTAAGTCTTCAGAAGACTTGACGTCTTCTTCCACTAAAAAATGAATAGACGACCGACAACGCACAGAATATCATGTATGTGTTCAGGACCATATGAGTATTTGGACCATACGCATATGTCATGACCATACGCGTATACTCATATGATCCAACCATACACGTATGGTCCGAACATTTGGCGTTTTCAAATACTCATAAGGTCCGGAACATATTTTATTTGCGATCACAAAATGCACGAAGACGTCCATTTCTATGTAAATTGGGTCGATTTTAATATAAATAAGATGAATGCGTTTCTGTTGCCAAGTGTTTTTCACAAGTATAGTAGCAGTATAGCAGAACAGTTTAAGTTTCCTATATACACCAAATAATACATTTTGCCAATACAATAACATAAATGCATGCAAATTTCACAAGGTTTAATCCAAATAGCTTTCTTACTATCCAATAACTTTCAAGTACGAAAAAGACAGGGCAGAAGTATATTTTGTCTATTTGTTTCGTATTTGCACAACTTTTGAAAGTGGATTATGCATTCTTTCTAAAATAAAATTTGACCAGATAAAAGTTAAAAGATGACATAATTCGAACTGTTAAATCGCTTTGACATCCGAAAAAGGTAATCAATCAATACATGCATTGCAACTTTTAAAGCCAGTAAGTCATTCTTTTTTCTGAAAGAACATGGATTTGCGATATCATATTATGAAAATTGATTGTCGAAACATAACAAAATCACAAGTAAAGGACGTTTAATTAATCAAAATAAATCAAAACACAAATTCCTGATTAGTATTTCGAATTATTTTATTTAGGCGTTGAGAACCTTTGGTGACCCCACGGTTTAAATGTCTATACTAAGGACGTCGTGAGCAATGGGCGTTATAGACGAACGTTCACCTAATCTGTCCCAGTCAATGGGATATTAAAGCGCGCCAATCAATGTCCACAGCCACACTGTTATGAATTCGATTCTATTCATTGACAGATGTTGTTTTTTTCTAAAAATGATCCAGTCATTTTTGTTATAAACGGTAGATTGACAAATGAATACGGAATAATTTTGTGTCTTTGTTATTGTGATGATAAAATTGAGAATGGAAATGGGGAATATGTCAAAGGGGCAACAACCTTATCATAGAACAGACAACAGCAGAAGGTCATCAATAGGTCTTCAATGCAGCCAGTTGATGAGTATTCTTAAGACTCTAAATTAAATCAATAGGTAGTTTATTTCAAAGTATTAATAACTTACATGTAAATAATTTTTCTATAGAAGTTTGTATAAAGCCTTAACACAGTTTACAGAAGATCTTACATTTTTTCTCTACATATTTATATATTTTTTAATTGAACAAGTATGGACACAGACGCAAATTGTCAGTGGGGTTAAAGGTCGTTACAAATGTATTGAAAGCTAGACTGGAAATGTGTATTAACAAATTGAGTTGATGTGTACATGTCTTCATTCAAATGCATTGACTGATAAAAAAAAAGGGGGCTTCAACTTCCACCCCTCTCTGTGAATTTGTTGTTTGAGTGTTTGAATATGGAGTTTGTTAATAAATAGCTGCACTGTAAGCGCATGATATGTCTTGATTCCTTTTAAGCTTGTTTAAAGGTTGAACTATTTTGTTTTGTACAATTATTAGTCTATTTGTTTTCTCATTTCATTTGTTTAATATTTGTCATTTTAAGGTCTTTTATAGCTGACTGTGCTGTATGAGCTTTTGTCATTGTTGAAGGCTATTTGGGGACCTGTAGTTGTTAATCTTGTTTTAAATTTTGGAATGTAGCTGAAGTCAACAGACATAGACAATTCACCCAAGTTTTATAAAATGATGTGGAAGTGTTTATGTGAATAATTGAGATGGGAAATGAGGAAAGTGTCAAAGTGACAACAACCCCACCATAGAGTAGACAACAGCTGAAGGCCTCCAATGGGTTTTCAATGTAGCCAGAAACTCCTGCTGTGTCCAAAAACTATAAAATCCCTTCTTTTTTTTAGCATATATAAAAATTCATAACACAGAAATGTATAATCTGAAATTTATTACAATCAAAAGGGACCTTAGGTCAATAGTGTAAACAATTCACCAAAGTTTAATTAAAGGTGATGGATGCATTTTTGTGTTATTGTTCAAAATTGGAAAATTCTCTCTTTTTTAAGGAACAATCTCTCTTCATAACATGGAAATGAAAATTCTAAAATTTATAAAATCGATGTGGAGCTTATGTCAATAGATATAAACATTTCAACAAATTTTCTTGAAAGTAGGGGGAAGTGTTTTCTAGTTATTGTCTGAAGTGTGGATGATGGACTGATAGACAACAGTATACTATATTATGTTGTGTGTGAGACATTGGTATAATAAAATGGTTTCGAATGAATAATGATTAGAAACTGTTTAATGCAGTTATTGAGGGAACGACAGTGAAGAAATTCCTGAGATCAATGCGTTTGAATCCTAAAAATTCAATTTTTGTTGAAATGAAACAAAGTTCAATTTTTGACCCTTTGGATCTTAATGTAGACCAATTTGAAAAAGGGACAATCCTGTGCAATTGAATATTTCTTGCTATTGTGCAATACTGTGCAATTAAAAATTTGTTGCTATTGCACAATACTGTGCAATTGGAGATTTCTTGCTATTGTGCAATACTGTGCAATTGAAGATTTCTTGCTATTGAACAATACTGTGCAATTGAAGATTTCTTGCTATTGCAGAATACTGCGCAATTGAAAATTTCTTGCTATTGCACAATACTTAGTATAATAATTTTTGACCCCGATTTGGACCAACTTGAAAACTGGGCCCATAATCAAAAATCTAAGTACATGTTAAGACTCACCATATCAAAGAACCCCAAGAATTCAATTTTTATTAAAATCAAGCTTATTTTAATTTTGGACCCTTTGGACTTTAATGTAGACCAATTAGAAAACAGGACCTAAAATTAAGAATTTGGACATGGTTAGATTTGGCATATCAAAGAAGCACAATACCGTAATTCATTTTTTTGATGAAATCAAACAAAGTTTAATTTTGGCCCCTTATTCCTTGGGACCAAAACTCCAAAATTAATCCAAACCTACCTTTTGTGGTCATAAACCTTTATAGATTTCTATTAACTTATACTAAAGTTATTGTTCAAAAACCAAGAAAAATGCTTATTTGGGGCCTGTTTTTGGCCCCTAAATCCTACACTGTTGGAACTAAAATTACCAAAATCTATCCCATCCCTCCTTATGTGGCCATAGACCTTATGTTAAAATATCATAGATTTCTGTTTACCAATACTTAAGTTATAGAGCAAAAACCAAAAACAATGCTAATTTGGCCCCTTATTCCTAAACTGTTGAGACCAAAATACCCCAAATCAATCCCACCCTTCCTTTCATGGTCATAAATCTTGTGTCTAAATTTCATATATTTCCATTTTACTTTTACTGAAGTTAGAGTGCGAAAACCGAATATCTTTGGATGAAGACGATGATGCCAACGTGATACCAATGTACAACCAAAAAGTTTTCAATTTTTGCGGTTGTATAAAAATGATGTCAAATCAAATTTTTAATGGAGTTTGCAACAGTAATTATTCAAATACTCATTTTAACACATCATAAAGTATTAAAGTGTAAATGTCATACAGTCATGGTGATGATGCCTCCGCTAGCATATAACGTATAAAGGTACATAAATCAAGAACTGTGAAAGTGAAGCTGCTAAAAATTGAACTTAAACCAAGTTTAGAGGTACCGGTAATAAGCATTGTATACACATTTCACTAAATTTAGTTGAGACAAACTTGAGAAATTTTTCCATTTGTGAAAGGGGATAACCCTAGAATGATAATCAAAGTGCTTGTAATCCCTGAATGGCTATTAAAGACTGCTTAAATTTATCAGTTGGTAGTAAAGTGAATTTTGTTTTGTATATTGTATATATAGCATTATTTTAAGTCGATTCAACTACTATTCTGGACAGAGAAAGATAACTCCAATTTTCAAAGAAGATTTCATAAAGCAATGGTTTTAGGTAATATTAATTCAACAACCATTCTGGACAAAGAAAGATAACTCCAATTTATTGTCTTGAATCTACAAAAATGTTTGTTTTAGGCCCTCAATTCCTCGACTGTTTGCCCCATAACCCACAAAATAGACCCCAAACTTCTACTTACGGTATTAAATATTATGGTACAGTTTCAGAACAATTGAAATACTTATACACAACTTTTTGTACTGACACAAGATAAATGCTTGTTTTGGGCACCTTTAGAACCCTTATTCATAAACCTTAGGGACTATATATATATATAACCGCCCCAAAACAATCCCAAGCTTCCTTTTATGATTATAAATATTATGTTATAATTTAATGGCTTCCTTTTTACTTATACTGAAGTTATTATCTGGAAACCATCTGTCTTGGGAAGACGACGACAGGATACCTACATGTATTTCAACTGCAAAAATTTCTGTGGTTGTATAAAAATTTCAAATATGTACAATGAAATATAGTTTCAAAATTGATAAGCCTAGATAGGCCTTTTAATTTTTTCCCCACATAGTTGAAGGACCATTTACACTCAGGACCGAGTCATAAGTAGGCAGTACAGTCTACAGATGTATTAAAACAACCTAGCATCATATTGCTAGTAGTGAGAGTAGCATTCTCAGGTAAATTTGTTCTTTTTTTTTATAATATGTTTGGTTCAAATCAAAATAGAATGCTTTTATCTCCCTAATACTTACATTGTAAATAGAGGTGGTACTACTTTGACAAATCCTTGTACATGAGAGTTTTCTGTCAAATCTTTATTTCACAAAGAATGAATTGCATAACAATGAACTGAGCTCAAAGCAAAGTACTTTAATAATACACTTAGACAAAGAGCTAAATCCAGTGATATACTTTGTACTACAGGTCCTTCATTAACATCCATTGACCAAAACCATATCTCAACGACATTCCATACTACATGGTTGGATTCGGAAGTCCTGAAAAAGACATGATTTTTTTTAACATATTTTAAGTATATATATACACAGGTTAAAACTTTCTTGTATAATCATTCCGTATCTAGCAACTATCAATTTGCTTAATGCACATATTGATATATGTTGAGTGTACCTCTGTTGGAAATAAAAACACACAAACCTCCACCTAGTTTTAGTCAATGGACAAAACATTCAAAACTATAAAATATTATAGATCTAAGAGACTTGTCAGTGACTATTTACCATTGCCACTGAATCAGTGATATATGTATTGTACACACAATTATATACATGCAAGACTAAAATTATAAAGTACATACATGTTTGTATATAAGACTAAAACTGACATTCAGTCTTTACAACATCTTCATTCCCAAAGTCATTTTCAAATCTGACTTCATGGTAAAATAAGATTCCATATCTACAACCAATTAAAAGGAAAAATCCCTCTGATAGACTAGCATTTAAATCCGATTTCTAAAATGGAAGCTAGGTCACCTTGGAACTTAGAACTAAAAAAAATCAAACAATATATCTGATATATTTCAAATGCATGTACATGAAATAATATAAATCTCTAAAATTCACCATATTGTTCCCTTTTTCATCTTCTGTTAGATACTGTATATCCAGTGGCGGATCCAGAAATTTTCTTAAGTGGGGGCCCACTGACTGACCTAAGAGGGGGCTCGCTCAAGTCATGATTCAGTGATTCCCTATATAAGCAACCAAATTTTTTCTCAAAAAGCAGCCCCCCCCCCTAAATCCGCCTCTGATATCAACCTCTAGATGTCTTTCAATTACATTCAGTTTAGTGTGGGTTGATCTTTGATTGTTGTACATGTTACAACCAGATTCCCGGCAGGGGGCAACTTTGTAAGACCGCAGAGGTTCAAGCTTAGATTTTGAAATAAGGGGGAAAATGTAACCTTTTCAATTTATAAAACAGGTTCAACATCATTTCTATACGTATATAAACATATTCTAAATTGTGGACACACCTTCATTAAATATTCTACTTCAATTAGTGGAGGAGATCAAATTAAAAAGTTGCAATGGTTAAATACTCCAATCACAGTCTTTCCTGCTAAAATCTCATGTGTAGAATGTGATAAACGGTTTTTGGGTCTATATATTGTCCTTGATATTGAGGTTATTTTGACACAGCAAAATATAAAGAAAATGTAAACTATGATCTGGAAATTGACTTCGTTTTCCCAAAATAAGCCCACTTAAACTGAACTTTAAATGCAAAAGACCTCTAAATGGCTAACAGATATTGCTATATAAAAGATTAGTCCTTGATTATACATGTACATGATATTAAAGAATTCATGAAATTTACACTGATTCTGTCAGTTGAATGGACTAGAATGAGATAAGTTATATACATGATAGACATAAAGGTTTTTTCCAACAGTTGTGGTGTAAATTAAATCAGTTGTATTTTATGGATGATATATTTATGTATATACATGTATGTAAATCATTGGCTCTTCAACCAATGATATTTTACAATATCGATTATTTGTTTATTTTTCTAATGTTGGTATTTTTCAGCATACTAAAAATGTTTTAACACAACACGAGCACAAGCTTGATAGGGTGTCCTAACACAGGGTTTCCGCTGGCTGTCCCCATTTTCCCAATTTGCGAAAAAATTATACTTGTGGCGATAAAAATTCGTCATTTGCTAAAGAATTTGGCGAAAGAAATATATAGAGATTTATTTTCCTCCTTCTTGTTTATTTACTTTTTTCGAGTTTCTCGGACTTTAACTTATCAGACAATACTCGGAATTCACCTTGACCTCATTAAGATTTTGACAGAAAATCAATTATCAGCTGATTGCAATTTACAGCTATCCACAACGAAGGACTAATTAATAAAGGTGTTGATTGAATTGTTTGACAAAATGATATGGTTGAATGGCTTCCACTAAATGTCACATACAGGAGTTATTTACCACTTTTCGACTCACGTGTTTGAAGAACTCTTTTGACGTCTCCTTTCCATGTAAAGATAGTTTAGAAAAGAAAGCTGTTGTTGTGACAATAAATGTTAAAGGGCAAGAAAAATCTCCGATTTAAAACTTGAATTATCCTTTGACTTTGATGTAAGTAATTGATCAGGGAGACTACTTTAAAGTCGTTTGAGTGACACGCGTGTTTCAAGCATAGTTTTACGTCTCAACTTTTTCATTTAAGATGGTCAAGATGGTGGTTATGAAGAAGGGGGGTGGGGGGGAATGCATTCTGGCGTCACAATTTCAAATGACATAGGATAACATATGATCTGTCCATATACATGTATGAGGGTAGAAATGGGGGTATCTTATTGAAGTATTCTTGCCAAATGAAGATTAAACAGTAATTCTTAGACATGACCATAAAAGAGGGGGGATAGGACCTTTAACGGGACTCCGGGATCGGGTGTTTTTAAGCTCGGGATTATTCCCCCTCATAAAATTTACACTTTTTTCAAGACGATTAAAAAATCAGCTGAATTTGACAAATCACACTATTTGTTTTCCAAAAATAACCGTAATTGGATGGGGGTTCTGTGTATTCTCATTATTTGAACAACTCTCCTAGGGCCGAGAAAAAAAAGATCCGTGTTTCAGGTAACCTGACCGACCCTGTTTTTTAGCCCCGACCCTAACTTTTTTATTGGATCTTTCAAAAAAAAAAAAAAATAATAATTATCAACCGACCCTGTTTTTGACACAGGCTTCTGATAAATGACATAATATTTTTTCTCTCTTGCTTCCTCTTGCATAGAAAGCCAGTAAAACATTTTATTAATGTCAAAAGGTATTCCAAATAGGTTAAAATCCAAGAAATTTGCACAGCAGGTGCTTCAAAAACATTGCAAATGGCCCAAGACCACAATTAATGACCCTGCTTTTCGTTGTTCACGAATGTTGTTTCTTTTAATTAGCGTGTATTTTTCCTTAATTCTTTTTCTTTCCCTTCCCCACTCATTTGGGTGGAAATGAAAGATGAGAGGTAAAATAATTTTTTGGATGTTGTATTTAAACTCATTTTGATATGGAATGAGTGATTAGGCCAAGTGCAAAAAGGTCATATTTACAGTTTTCGGAACATCTCTTGACTTGTCCATAGGGGTATGGATGTATATTGGCTAAATTTGTAAAAGTGTTGGATATATTTTTAGACTAGTGCTATACATAAGACACACAAAAAATTTGACAAAAGTGCATGGTGCAATTTTTTTAATGATACAAAATGTTCTAAAGAAATGATAGAGAAATTAATTGTGGTCTGTGGCCAAATGGCACACTTCCCGTTTTTGAAACTAATTATGGATCCGGACTTGGAAAAAACATGATAAATACTCAATAACTCAAATATGAAATTTTGAATCATCACCAAAAAGTATACAGATATTAAGATTAATGTAACTAAGAAGTGTTTAAAGTTTTAAGCCATAATCAAGAATTGTTTTTGAGATACGGTGTAACATGTGAAAAAAAACCCCCTGTTTAAGTTACAATGTGCCGTAACTCAAAAAGTTTTAATCTTATTTTCACCAAAAAGTATACAGATCATGCGACCATCATAAGAAACAACTATATTAAGTTTCATGAAATTTAAATAAGTCGTTCTCAAGTTAAGGTGCCACATGTTTACGCTGGACAGACAGACGGACACCTGACATTTGTATACCATAATACGTCCCGTCTTTGACGGACGTATAAAAAGCAGTACTAAGCGTGCATGTTACGCTAGAAACATATTCAAAGAATAAAGTTTTATAACTTCTTAATGTCATATCCAATATTTATCAAAACCTATAGGGGAGTTACATGTATCTTACTTCCTATATTTTTTCGTGGATGTCAATACACCTAATCGCTATTTATTCCATACCGGATAAATTCTAAAATTACACAACTTTTTCATCCAGTTGAAGCTATCTGGGGGCCGTTGAAACAATTCACCATGCACAATACTTTTTAATGAGACCCGTTTTAACTTATTGTAAATACTTTAAACAAAATAATTTTTTACTTCAATTTTCAATTTCGAAAAATAGTGGGTCATACTCTATTAAAGTTTCTTGATGATTGCTTTCTAAAGTTTTCCTCCCTCAGCTCTCTAGTAAAAAACCTTTATTTTCAGTCGCATGACCCTAACAGAAAGTTGTACATACAGTGTATGACTGTTTTTCCCAGATTGGACTAAATAGCGATAATTAAATAAAGTGTAATTTCCGGGATTGTTGAAAACTTGCATATTCATCACTATCTGATTTTGTGGTTTTAACAATCCAGACAGACAAATAGCAATAAGGTGTTTAGGAAAACATGACCTAAAACCTCCTTCATATAAGACAAAAAACATGGGAACTCATACTGAATGGTCAAATGTGTTCAATATGAAAATTTCAATTAAGATGGTAAAATCACAAATCAGCCGTTAATGTAAATGGACTATAAGTATGACTTTTGAGCAAATTTAAAGGGAAATGACGGGGAAGGGGCAAATTAGCTTTCAAGGGGAGCAAATGCTGTTTAAATTGGTAAGCGGGTTTTAAATATAGAGGGAAAGTGGAGTCATCTTTTTAGACTTTAGACTTTAGTTACATGTAAATATAACTTATGTAGACTTACCTTCTAATTCTATAGACTATTAAAAAAAAAACACACACAACTCGGAACTATTTCTAATTCACTTGGACTACTGATATGCAAACCTAAAAACAAAAAGAAAAATATCATAAAATAGTTATTGAAAGATTCATAACACTTTGAAAGGATAATTCAGACACGTGTTACACGGGGAGCATGTTTGTTTACAAATAATAATGTCACGTGATCGCGCACTGACCTCGCCTGCTGCATCGCCCTTACAATTCACTAATACTGTACATAACCATTTTCATGCAAACATGCAACGTTAATGTGATTGGTTATCAAATAATACAAAAATAATGCATGAACCGTTGAAGAAGAAATTGTTTCATCAAATAGATTGGATTTTCACTTTCGACACGAATAGGTCGAGTTGACATTCCTGTCATCCGAGATAGTATTGAGATATATGGGATAAAACGGACCGTCGAAAAGGTCTAGAGTAGCACATCAGTAGAACCCTAACATAAATAAGTAATACTTACCAACATTTCTCTAATTGATAACCTATAGAACTGAAATTTCACAAAAATACAGGTAAATAATTTTGTTGTGATGCTGGTTAAATTGGCGCTAAATAAATATTCTTACTCCTATTGCTTCATGTAAAAAAAAATGTATAGACACTATAGAATTGAATTCGACTACAGTTCAGAATAAAAAAACGTGAATATGCAAAAGCCAGGTAATATGTTAATGATAAAGTGTGTATAAACTTTCGTAAACGAAGTTACCCGTATACTTCACCAAGAATTACATTTGAGCGCAAAGTTCTGTATGTGTGATTTGGTTGGTTTATGTAACATAATTTAGACTGGGATCCTGGCTAATCTTGACCTTACGACGCGCAGCTAGATTGGGCCGGATCCCAGGCTAATGTATTATCGTAGAACTCAGGGTAACGGAATTTCAGTTTGCGTTGCTATTAGATCATTGAGGCCATCTATTTTTATTGCGGGTTCCACATATTTAAATCGGAATTATAGAAAAAATGGAATGTTGTGAGCAGAATCAAAACAGAAATGATGAACACTGCAACATTTCCAGCAAAATATAAATAGGATGGAGGATCTGTGTATTGACATTATTTGTAAAACTCTCCTTATTCATGTGAAGCGTGTGCTTTACATCGAGGCTTATTCTTTACATCGAGGCTTAATATGCTAATCATTGACGCCACAGTACTTCAACCAATCAGACAATGTTTATTTGGGGCATTCGATCGATTTTAACTCGGATTTTGGAATATTTCAATCGAAATTATAGAAAAATGGAATGTTGCTGGTACATATAAAATAGAAAATGATGAATACTTTTAGCTAAAGATAATTTGGATGGGGGTTCTGTGTATTCACATTATTTGCACAACTCTCCTTACTGATGCCATATTTTGGAATTTCCGTGACCTAAATGGTTCGCGAAAATTAATATTTTTATATATAGTATAGTAAACAGGGGATGCAAAATTACACAATTGCCTCTTATGGTCTGCCTATGTTATTACACTATGAATACTATTGTCATTTTTATTTATAAGTACAAGTTTGTAAATGGAAATTCCCGACCGAAAGTACAAATCAATTGAAACTGGATCCAAATGCAAAAACATTGTAACAATTGCGGTCATGAAGTATCTCATCGAGTATGAAACAATTTCAATTGTGTATACTTGATTTTGTATTCCAACACTTAAAGTTACGGTGCCGAGTTACATGTTCAATGAAGTGTTTTGACGGAAGTACTTGTTCTTTGTAAATGAAAAGTATCATGTCGATGAATTTAAAAATGATTTTTCACTAAGGTTCCAATTTTGTTTAACAAAATTTCCATTATCCATTGAAAAATCTTCCTTTTATTTGTTTTATTGTTTATCTCCTCAAATATTTACATTTTCTATTTTTTGGGGGTTCCTTGCCCAGCTTTGACTATACTTATTTGTACTTTCTTGTTTATAGCTTGTTATTTTATTGATTTGGATTTTCAAATATTTTGACCTCGAGCATCACTGAAGACACATTGATTGGCGAAATGCGCATCTAGTGTACAAATATTGGCACCGTTTGTGCTACTACTACCACTGGGTCGATGCTTCTGCTTGTGGACTGATAGTCCCCGAGGCGAGCCGAGTAGCAAGTACGATAGTACTGGCATGAAAATACGGATTTAATAGTAATAGAATTTGCTGTAACAAAATTTGGGAAATAATTCAAATTTAAGGAATTTATCTCTCCATGCATAGCTCTGATTCATAACCCAGCTTTGGCTAAACTTTTTGTTTCCTTTTTGTTTATAGCTCTTCATATAGTTTAATTTCGCTTTGGAATATCATATATCTTGGCCTCGAGCATCACTAAAGAGACATTAATGTCGAAATGCGCATATTTTGCAGAAAATTGGCACTGTTTATTTTATTACCATTCTTGGTGAAGGCTGGTTTTGAAGGCTCTTTCCTCGAAAAAAGCGTATCTATCAATTATGCATATGGTGTAGCTCAATGATTCTTCTTTTAAAGTTAGTTATTACGATCACGTATGTCAAAGGTAATTACACAAGCCTGAGGTCGTCTTACTATTTTTAAGTATATGGACGCTATTTGTGTGTATATATTAGATTTAAATATCTTTAGATCATTCAGCTCCTTAATTAATTGTTCACCAACTGCTTTTCATTTTTATTAGGGGATCTTAACGGTGGTCATCCCAGAAAAACGTTTTGGATGTCCCAAATCTATAAAGTGTCAATTTGATTATATTAAGATATAAATCTTCTAACCTCGGCTGATTCCGCTTCTCTCCGTTCGAATCAAACGAGTTTTGTGACCAATGATGTAAATATAAATCGGAAATATTCGACTGTTCTCGGCGTTGAAACGATAATTGCTGAAGTAATATGATTGGTTCTTGTTCGACTATTTTACTAACTCCTTCGTATAAATGTTTAATTTGCTGCATCAGACTTGAAAAGATCAGCGGTTTATTCAGAGAAAGGTAAGGTCTTTATAACATGTATAACAAAAGTGGGTGTACTATATTTTAAAAGGAAATGTTGACGGCGCTTATTAATGAACCAGATGTATAAATATATACATTGAAAAGATATAAACAAGTCTAAATTGAAAATAAATATAAATAAGACATAGATATACGTGTAATCTTAATTGATATTTTTCTTTGTCATCATTTTTCATTTCTAATGAAATATACCATTTTTTTAAAGTAGTTTCACACATTAGTGCTTTGTTAATAACCTTTACTTGCAAAGAAGACTTCACACAGTTTCCTACATATACTAAATTATAATATAAGTTCAATCTGTAAATCTGAACGCTTAACTTACTAAATTTGCGGTAAAGGAAAAATACAAGAAACTATGCCTGGCAGAATTGCGCAAGCTGTTTACAAACAGCAGTCAAATTTCTTTATACTTGCATATACTTAATTTAGTCCTGGTATCTATGATGAGTTTATTTAGTCCGATAACGAAAATTATTATGATTTATATAGGCACAAAAAATATAATGTACTTATGATCTTTTTTTTTTTCTTTTCCAGCTTTTATTGATTGAACTTTCAGAAGATGAAGACCCTGATAGTGTTATGTTGCCTGGTTGTTGCAATTTTTGCTTCTCCTTTTAAATTCAAATTTAAGGAAGGATCTGCCATTTATGATGCAGTTTCCCATACTGCATCGGTAAGTAGAGTATATATCGGATGTTGAAAATAACTGACAAGTTAGCAAAGGTTTGAACACATATTAGATTTATAAACAAATGGCTTTAAAGACTAAAGAAGTAAATCGAATAAGTTTCATCATATCATTAAAGTCCTGACTAACGAATAATTTTCAATGGATATTTTTTAGTGTTTTTTGAGATCATGTTATTGTGGATAAATTTCATATACTTGAAAGATCATGACACAGAAAAAAATGCTAGTTTCGAAAATAATTAGGTTCAAAATTTGAATTATTTTTGCTTTCTTTAATTTTATGACAATTTCAAGATTATCTTAAACTTGTAATTTTATCATTAAAAAATTCAATAAAATTTATTTTAAAAATGTGTAGACGCCGATTGAATTATTCTGTCCAGAATTTGGCCGGTAAGGAGTTTCTAATATAAAAATTTCATGACATCAAAGAAAAAACTTTCAGCAACGAGCCATTAAACGTAAATGTTCGCGTGTAGAAATATCTTCCCTGAAACTACCCTTTAGAAACAAATTACAAGGTAAGCAAATATTAAGCTCTCACATTTGTCTTGTTAAAACATGTATCTTGATATCACGGATAGCAAAATAGGTAGAAAATTTAACCAATCTTTGAAAATAGAAAATATTTATAAAGTTACCAAAAATGTCGACCTAGATCAAAATGATAAACTTAAAATGTAATTATATCTACTGGTCATATAGAAGTACCATTTCATTGTGTTATTGCTGTCGTCTAAAAACTAATGATAAATAATAGTCTATTGAACGAACAAACATCAACTATAAGTGTATCACCAGCCTAGTAGTCAACACTGCGGTGTTGACATGAATATCAATAATGTGGTCATTATTTTGATAAATTTTCTGTTTACAAACTTTTGAATTTTTCGAAAAACTAAGGATTTTCTTAACCCAGGCATATATTACCTTTGCCGTATTTGGTACAATGTTTTCGGAATTTTGGATCCTCAATACTCTTCAACTTTGTAATTGTTTAGCTTTTTAAATATTTTGATATGAGCGTCACTGATGAGTCTTATGTAGACGAAACGCGCGTCTGGCGTACTAAATTATAATCCTTGTACCTTTGATAACATTTGCGTTGGAGAGGAGTATATACATATTCATGAGAACTTACTGTCAACACATAAATACCTAAGTTAACAAATGTGTATGACTACACAAATCATCTTCACCATTTCACAAGAATTGACAGTTTTTTTTACACTCTCTGTAACGTAAAAATCAGAACTTGATCTTGGGTTTAAATGACACAATTGAATCCATCGAAAAGCAGGTGCATTATAATGATTTGCTGCTTCATATGACCAGATGATATTTTTTGTGGCAAAGGTGTTGTCCATATTTGAACTTCAAATCAAACAACAAATTAAACTTTACCGAAAGCTGAAAGTGATTTTTTGGAAAATAACGGAATCAAATTATAAGTTTCCATGTTTTTTAAATTTCTAACAAATAAGCAAAGTGACTAATAATTTTTATGTTTTTCAAATGCACAATGAGAGCCGAATCATGTATGAAATTTGAAATTACTCAATTACGTAAGAACCAATTTGATTTCTTCTATACACATTTATCGATAAAATACTTATATAATAAAGAAAGTTTGGTTATATCATTACCGAAGAAACATTTAAAAAAATAAGTTGACGGAAAAAAGCAACGAAATTTACCCCAATTTCCTATTTATATATTCATTACATTTGCTAGTAACACGATCGTTAGTAATAAATACTACACTTTTTCCAAACAGATGGTACACAAGAGAGACACTGTAAAGAGAGATGCCATGGCCATGGCCTTTAGATGGATTGATACCGATAGAGATGGACACATTAATGGTAACGAATTTGCCGCATTTTATGCAAATGCACACATACCTGAACTGGACTACAGCCGGAGTCGATGGAGACAAATCTTCAACTTAGCCATACCTCAAATTGACACAAACGGGAATGAAGAGCTAGAAATTGGAGGTAAGTTTAGTGGATTCCTTATATAAAATAGATAGTAGTATAACACCTTGAAAGCACTAACCTGACAAAATACGAAGACGAAGAAAACAAAAGATAACCAAAGCCCTGATTATCAATTAAGCACTAAACGAAAAATAATTATAATAGACATCAACCAAGAACAGATATTTGTTTACAGGCTACTGATTTTGGTCATGCACATAATAAGGTGGGCTAAATTGCTTGTAAGCACACCAAAGAGACGAAAAATGTCAAAATTTTGTTTTACACATGCACAATTTGATGTTGAGTACATTTAAATTAACATTTGTGAACTCACCTTTTTCTTGTACACTGGTATGTTTGTGTTTATTCAAAATGAAAAGATCCCGGGTTATTTATTTCAATGTTCTTACTCAGACTATAATTGGTTAATTGGTTACCATTGTGAGTTGACACATAAGACGACTAGAATCTACCATACAGTGTTGTCATTTATGAGCCAAAATATCAAGGATGTAATCAGAAACTATAAGTCGAAGTGAAACGGGATTGCTCCCCTTAGAACATAAGTACGTTTTAGGGAAGTACTTCTTATTCTTAGTCGCTTTGACCGCCGCATTGTAACACAGAGGTCAAGGGTTCCAGTTGGAGACAACAGCATGATTTTGAAAGTAGAATCACGTTCTCCGGTTACAGAAGAAACGCCATAAGATATGACATTCTACATTGTCCCCAGTCTAAGAGAAGTATTAATTGGTACAGAAGACTCGTTGCGTTAACCATCATTATGCTTACAGCTTATATTTATTCGTTTTTTGGTTTTTTTTTGTAGAATTCCGGTCTTTAGCAGAACATGGATTGAGAGGATATTAAAGACACATTGTGACAACGTTCTACCCGTTGTTCTCATAGCTATTACAGGAACATTGACCTAAAAGTCTGATTCAATATTAATCATTTTCAATCATTTTCAGTTCTGACTTTAAACAAAATTTGTGTCTGTTTTTCTTATCTATTTTTTGTCTGCTTTAACCGAAGCTGCTCTGCCCAAATTATAAACAAATTTAACACATTTTTAATGTATCAATATACATTTTGTCTTTTTATTTACGCGATTTATAATCCAAAGCTGGCTTTTCATGTTGCTTATCATTTGCTCTATAACAAAAAGTTGCCTTCTTGCATTCATACAACTTTAAATATTGATTTTGATACTAAAATTTGAAAGAGGGTTTACTAAAACTTTGATACTTTTAACAGTGTTTGTATCTTTCAAATAATGAACAAGCAAGTTATAGTTTTCAATTATTCAGGAAAAAATAAAATAATGAACTTTTTTCCTTGTTTGTTCACTTTGTTTTTGTAGTTTATATAGTCAGATATAAGAAGATTTGGTATGCGTGCCAATGACACAACACTCCATCCAAGTCACAATTTGTAAAAGTAAACCCTCATAGGTCAATGTACGACCTTCAGTACGAAGACATAGCTCACCGAACAACAAGTATAAAGTGCCCCGATATAACTAGTGTAAGCAATTCAAACATGAAAATCAACAGTATTACCTATATAAAAGATAGAAAACGAAAAACGAGAAATAATTATGAACCACATCAACAAACAATAACCACTGAACAACATATTTCTGATTTAGGACAAACGCATGCAACGGGTTTATACGATTTAACATTTTTCACAGGCGTTGACATTCAGCAACCTCAAACAATAGGGTAACATCACAACATTAAAAGACACACTATAAAATATCAATTTAAATAGCTATAACTAAATCAAAAGGTAGACTTACAACTCTTCAGAAGTTAATGACTTAAAGCCACATATTCATACATATATCTTAAACTAGAACGTATGTATTTTAAAAAATAAACAGCTTATAAGAAATAAGGAGATGTAGTAAGATTGCAGATTAGACAGCTGTCAATATACAGGTCAGTAGTCAAAATTTTATATGTCAAGATAGTCGGTAAAATAAATTAGCCACTTTAGGTGCCAGTGACCTAATAACATATATATATAAGGCTACTAACACACTGCGTCATAATCACTGTCTTAGTTATTAATGATAAATTAATTTAAGAAGATGTGGTATGATAACCAATAAGACAGTTATCCATCCAAGTCACAATGTGTAGAAGTTAACCATTATAGGATTGTTACAATGCAGATGTTCCTTTTCTATTCACTTTTGGTAACGATAAAGTATTTTTTTGTGAATGACAGTGAATAGTTCTACTTTTGGTGTGTTTAACCAATTACTTGTCCCATCTTATCTTTTACTGAAGTACACAAATATTTATTTTGGCTTTTTATGGCCAAACAAAGTACAAGTTACATGTTATTTATTCTTAATGTTTTCACGTTACAAATTTCAATGCTTAAGCTGTCTGTTACATCTTTCGTAGAAGCAGTATCTTTGAATTTGTAGAATCCATAAGTAAACTCAAATAAATCCTGTAAATAAAACAGACATAAGTGCTTTCATTTATGCTTTTCAACTTTGTACTTTATTTGGCCTTTTTAACTTTTTTGGATTCGAGCGTCACTGATGAGTCTTTTGTAGACAAAACGTGCGTCTGGCGTATATACAAAATTAAGTCCTGGTATCTATGATGGGTTAATTTACATGCCTTATGGTTTAGTCGTTGTCAATTGAATTGAATTTGATGCGACAGTCATACAAGTAAAAGGTTTAGCTACCTTTAAAACCAGGTTCAATCCACCATTTTGTTTTCATGAGAAAATGCCTTTACCAAGTCAGGAATATTACAGTAGTTATTTTACAGTAGTTATTTCTGATGTGTTTGAGCTTTTGATTTAGCCATTTAATAAGGGATTCTCCTTTTTATCTCACCTGGCCCAAAGGGCCAATTGAGCTTTTCTCATCACTTTTCGTCCGTCGTCCGTCGTCCGGAAACTTTTACAAAAATCTTCTCCTCTGAAACTACTAGGCCAAATTGGGGTATCTAGTCTAAAAATTGTGTCCGTCGACCCGCCAAAATAATCAAGATGGCCGCCATGGCTAAAAATAGAACATAGGGTAAAATTTATATTTTTGCTTATAACTCTGAAACCAAAGTATTTAGAGCAAATCTGACATGGGGTAAATTTGTTTATTAGGTCATGATCTATCTGCTCTGACATTTTCAGATGAATCAGACAATGGGTTGTTGGGTTGCTGCCGCTGAATTGGTAATTTTAAGGAAATTGTGTCCGTTTTCGGTTATTATCTTAAAAATTATTATAAATAGAGATAAAATTTAAACAGCAATTATGTTCAGCAAGGTAAGATCTACAAATAAGTCAAATGATCAAAATGGTCAGTGAACCCCTTAAAGAGTAATCGCCCTTAATAGTCAATTTATTCCAATTTTTCATAATTTTTTGTTATCTTTTACAAAAATCTTCTTCTCTTAATCTACTGGACCATATTTAACGAAACTTAGCCAAAATCATAATTTGGGTATCTAGTTTAACAATTGTGTGCGGTGACCCGGCCAACCAACAAAGATGGCCACCATGGCTAAAAATAGAACATAGGGGTTAAATGTAGATTTTGGCTTATAACTCTGAAAACAAAGCATTTAAAGCAAATCTTACAAGGGGTTAACTTGTTTATCTAGTAAATATCTATCTATCATGGCATTTTCAGATGAACTGGTTGTTGGGTTGCTGCCCCCCAATTGGCAATTTTAAAAGAAATTTAGCCGTTTTTTATTATTATCTTAAATACTATTATAGATAGAGATAAATTGTAAACAGCCATAATGTTCAGCAGATTAAGATCTACAAATAAGTTATACGATTACCAAAATGGTCAGTTGACCCCTTAAGGAGTTATTCTCCTTTATAGTCATTTTTAAACATTTTTCATTAATTTTTGGTAAATTGTGGTAAGTTTTTACAAAGTTTTTTCATCTGTAACGAAAGGGCCAAGTTCATTACAGAAAGAGAAAATTGTAAGTAACAAAAGTGAGAGAGATTCAGGTTCATAATTAGCCCTTAATTTTTCCTATATCATTAAGAATCATAATCAAAAAATGTTTCTTGCTAGGAAAAGGTAATAGAAAAAATTGATCTTATTGGACTTCATTTTTGGTGTATTCGGTTAGGATGGTACACAAGAGTTGGAGTTCGGTAAAAAAAAAAAAACAATTTTTACACCAAATATTTGTAAAATTTTCACTTGATATTATGATGATTTCAAACTTTTATTGGAAAATGAGAGGCAAAAGATAGCCAAGGAATATTCGAGCTCGTAAGTCGAAACATAACTGACACTGTCATTGTAAAAGGTGAAAAAGACTACCAAAAAAAACAGCTGTCTAAATGTTACAATATACAAAACTTAAGACTAAGCAAAATAAACCCCACCAAGAAAGTTGATCGGAGGTGCAAGGGTAATTCGATTCGGCACCACATATGCCACCCATCGTGATGCTGATGTAAGTACAAATCAATGATTCGGTAGGTAATATGCAAAGGAAAGTGGACGGGATAGGATTGACGACAAATTGAAAATGTTCGTCGTCATATGTGAAACGGAAATTCTATAACTGTCAACACCTGGTGATTGCGTCTGTAACATTTTAAAGAGATGACTTCAATTTCAACACGATAAGCACTTGGTTTAAAATCTTCCTTGTAATATGAAATGATGGGAAATGCAGACTCTTTAATATTGCACAACTGGTGAAATATACTCTATTTAGTGCCTTTGGAATTTTGCTTCATTGAAATTAATTAACAATTAGTTAGCTGAAATAATCTCTTTTGAATGTATGTCTTTTAAATGTTTTTTCTTTTGTTGTGTTGATCTCAAAAAATCCTCAAATACTTCATGGTTGTCGTTTGTCAATATACGTAGATAAATGTGGCAGAAATAACTATAGATGTTGATCCCTTATTGCCAGATAGAAGGGATTTCAACTTATCGCGTGTGTATAAACGTGTGTATTTGTTCTTTAACATTCTACTGTGGCCCTGTTGATTTTTTCATTGTTAACAGAAAAATTAAAGTATAGTATAACTTATATAGCTGACTACGCGGTATTGGCTTTGCTTATTGTTAAAGGGCCGTACGGTGACCTATAACTGATAATTTCTATGTCATTTTGGTCTCTTGTGAATTATTGTCTCATTGACAATTATATCAAATCATCTTTTTTTATATAAACACAAAATTGAATAAATTAGTAATTAACAATTTTAAAAAGCTGTCAATTAGAGCTGTTGGCTAGAATAACCAGTTAGCCTGGTATCTATGTTTGGGTCATATGCAGCATTAGACTATAGGTAACACAACTAATGAAAACAAACAATGAAGTCTATGGTACGTTATACAGGCCAAATCATAAAACCAAATCAAATATTGACGTCTATGGTACGTTATGCAGGCCAAATCATGAAACCGAATCAAATATAGACGTTTATGGTATATTATACATGCCAAATCATAAAACCAAATCAAATATTGACGTCTATGGTATGTTATATAGGCCAAATCATAAAACCAAATCAATTATTGACGTTTGTGGTATATGAGTCAGGCCAAATCATATTTGATACCACAAAACTTCAATATTGATTAGAAGGGACAATTAGCGTGAAAAAAGCCATATGTGAAAGGTAGAAACAGAAGTGAAACAAAATGTTCTATTTCTTTATTTTGACAGTCAAATGATTAAATCTTAGCCAAGACAATTTCGAAGTTGTTGAGCAATGAAAATAGTTGTTAATAGTTGAAACGTTTTCAAATCCGTAAATTATTAGACTAATCTTCTTCATAATTATCATTATTAGTTTTAACTATAAAATTGTAAATGTCATATATTACAATTGATATAAAAACATTTTGGAAAGAGGACAGTCACGTTGCATACTGGTAAGCTTTGTTTATGATTTTTGTAACTGAATTTGTGGATACGAACAGGTTCTACAAGGTTATACTTTACAATAACGTAAAGCAGATGTATTATGCCTATGTACAGTTTAATCAATTTCGAAACTGGGTGTTAAAGAGCAACAATTTAACTTCAACGAAATTATGGTTTTTATGTTTGAGTCAGAATTTTAATTTTACGCACAGTGCGAACAATTTTATATATTTTTCAACGCTATCAATCAAATTATTTTGTTCAAAATTTATCATTATAAGTAATTGGTGAAATCTGGATATAGATTTTTTTTCTCTCTGCTTGAACAGAAATATGTTCTTGTTTTAAAAGCTTCCTTTAGAACAGCAACCCTCTACCAATGAAGTCATGATAAAAAAATACAAGCCCTAAAATATTGTATCAACTGGTAGATACATACTTCATATGCAGGTGCGTGGTAATGATCTTGATAATGTCAGTTTCAGAGACATTTTTGTTTGATTCAAGTTGATTGTTTCAGCATGTTTTATCCCTACATTGGACAAGATACTTTTATCTACGTTGACCATTCTTTCTTTATATGTAACAAAGCAGGACCAACTTCTTTAATTTGTCTTTTGGCATGAATTGGGGAATACTTTTGCCAGTTGCAGGAGTCTTACACTAGGTGTACTCAAACCTGAGATCATAAGAATTATAGTATCCACAACTCATTCACGCCACCACAATTACTTTGAAACCCGTCTTTCGTTTGCTTATAAAGCTCTTGTAAGATACATCAATGTTATGTTATCTGGAAGAACACTTAGGCAGTTTATGGTGTCCAATATATTAATAATAATAATAATAATAATAATAATAATAATAATAATAATAATAATAATAATAATAATAATAATAATAATAATAACAATAATAATAATAATAATAATAATAATGAATTTATAGAGCGCCCTCTATAAAAAAAAATACTCTAAGGCGCTGTACACTCAGCATGGTAATTAAAACAAATAAAACACAAAAGCATAAAACATAAACTGTGATTCAAGTACTAAAATAAAATATATAACAAAAATGCCTACCATAATATAAAAGGTCGATACAAAAATAGCAATCTAGGTTCAAAATCATGCAAAACAAGCAAAAATCCCAAAAAAGGTTTACAAACAAAATGCATTAAAACTTTCTACAAAACTACATGACCTAGTAAAACCCCGTAAAAGAGAAAGGAAAAATTCGGATAAAAAGCAATGTGATAAAAAAGAGTTTTTAGCTTAGATTTAAAACACTCTAAGGACTTGCATTGTTTTAAACTGTTAGGGAGATTATTCAAAAGAGATGCCGCTGTCCAATCGAATTGTCTTTCACCGTACGTCTTTGTCCGCACTTTTGGAACGGTAAGTAATTTAGTTGAGCTTGAACGCAGAGATCGGTTTGGTACGTGCAAATTTACCACTTCCCGAATGTAAGCAGTACCAATGCCATTCAAAGCGCAGTACACATAAGTAAGTATTTTGAATTGTGTTCTGTACGGGTAACCAATGTAAATCGGCAAGAATATTCCCATAATCTAGTCTGGATGTAACTAGACTGTTCACTAATGCTTGCAAGCGGATGTTGTTATAAAGCTGTGAATATGTCCAATGTTAATGTAAGGTGTTGATCAAAGTATACGCCTAGGTTTTCACGCATGATACAATACTTATAGCTGTATTGTCGACTTTGAGTTGGAGATTTGGTACACTTGCCTTCAGATGTTTCGGTGTGAATATGATAAGTTCGGTTTTATCTTGATTAAGTTTTAGCATATTTGTTGACATCTATGAACTAATGTCGGAAAGACACAATTCAAGTTTTGAAATATAATTCTTCCAGTTGTCTAGCGGCTTGATAATTAAAGAAATACCCAGGTCTTCATATGTGTTTGAAGTTCCAAATGAACATTGTCAACACATAATTCATTTATAAAGCTATTCATTCAATGTGATTTATACACTAAAACGGTGTCGCGGAGAAAACCACATATATGCCATGGGAGTAGGATAAAAATGTGTTTGGTACTTTGAAATTTGACATCAAATTCATAGACCAATACAGTTTTTTAAATTCTGATTTGAACCAATAACCTCACAACTTAATCCATTGAAAATAATCAGAAATAATATTTACGTTTTCTTTCTCGCCTTTAACCCATTTCCTGGCATAATCCATCAGTATTTTGAATATGTGTTTCCAATAGATTATGGTGATGGATTTAGGCTCATATGATGTTTCGGGTAACACATTTCGCAAACTAGTTTAAATTGTCGCGATTATGTCAAAATTTGGATCTACTCTGGTATAGCTATATGTTGATATGACATTACCCTGTCTTACGATTGGTTTAGTATTAAACTGGTGGTTTATATATAAACGCATAAAAAGTGTACAACAACACCAATAATAAACAAGAACTATCTTAACAAAAAATATCCGACGTATTTAATTTGAGTATATGTTTTTAAAAAAACGCAGAAATCTCACATGCGTAGGTGCGTTCTTAAAGTCATGTACGTTCGTACAACAAAGTTTACATTAAAAAAATATAATTGTCCCGAATAAACAGCTGTCGTGGATGCAAAGAGCTCTTGGAGAAACAATTATTTTAATAAAAATATAAATCTTTGTAAGATCTAGTTCACATATTTATAGTTTTTCACTTGCTTTCCATCACGTTATATTTAACGAGATGTTTTTTTTTCAAACACAACCAAATCACCCACCATGACAGCATTTTGTCCAATCACAGAAAGGATTTTCGAACATGCGTTTTCTGTTGCCATAGTTAATCGTCCTTAAGTTCAAAGGGCACAACCCGAAACCATACCGACTACGTCGGAAAAGGAAATTAGTTATAAATATTTCGGACAACGAATATCCTTCGTCAGTATGATATTGTTTTGTACAATTTTAAGTCGTTTATATAAGTTATTTATTGTGTACATGCATTGTTACTCGAAACAATAACGCGCCACAGGCATTTGTTTCTGATTTTTTTTTTATTATATTAAGATATAAAGTATTTTTTCTGAGACAAGTGCCTGGGTCACGCGATGAAATATCGTTGTCTAATATTCAGACGTTTAATAGTACTAGTATATAAAGTTATGCAGTTTAAATGTATGTAAATAACGTTTGGAACCAGAGGAAACACGTACGACCTAGTTATTTTTGAAAACAATGAACAAAATGTCGGATACAATCTTATACAAAAGGTAACATATGTAAGTATAGATGACTATGGATATTATAGTCTTGTAAAACAGCTCCTCCTATCTCAGAATACAAAATGATCGCCCTATAATTCTTTATATTGTCCGATTTCAATCCAAAACAAAGACCATTTGTTATTTAAAAATCCTTCTTCTAATTGTTTTCATTCTTTTTACCATTTGTATACTTCATATATTTCAGGTTATACATGATGGTTACTACACAGATGATTGCAGTTTGTATTTTATTGACATGTTGTTTTGCGTTCCCTGGTGCAAAGAAGATGTCCGATTTGAATTTATCTGAAACACTCAAACACACCGTAAAGGTACCACTTTGATACATTTGTCATGTCATGGCATGTGTTTTAATAGGTTCAATAAGTCAGTAAGTCAACGAAAAACGAGTCAGTGAAAAAATATGTGAATTAAGTTTTTTATCCTTCATTGAACTTTTGATGTCGTCCCTAAAGAAACAAATTAAAGATGAAAATAACACATAACAAATTGGAAATTTTAGAAAAACTAAGGCTTTTCTACTTCAGGAATAGACAACCTTAGGTGTATATGGCAAAACTTTTAGGAATTTTTGGTTCGCAATGCTATTCAACTTCGTACTTTATTTGGCCTTTCAAACATTTTTTGATTCGTGCGTCACTGATGAGTCTTTTGCAGTCAAAACGCGCGTCTAGTGTTTATATGGAATCTTAATCCTGGTATCTATGATGGGTTTATTTTCAACCACTGGGTGGATAAATAAACTCATCATAGATACCAGGACTAAATTTTGTATATACGCCAGACGCGCGTTTCGTCTACAAAAGACTCATCAGTGACGCTCGAATCCAAAAATATTAAAAAAGCCAAATAAAATACGAAGTTGAAGAGCATTGAGGACCAAAGTTCCTAAAAGTTTTGCCAAATCCACCTAAGGTTATCTATGCCTGAGGTAGAAAAGCCTTAGTATTTCAAAAATTATCAATTTTGTAAACATATAATTTATGAATATAACCATATCAATGACAATTCATGTCAGCACAAAGTGGATGTCACTGCTGGTGGAGATTTATTTCCCAGAGGGTATCACCAGCCCAGTAGTCAGCACTTCTGTGTTGACTTGAGTTATCATTGATATCTTCATAACTATAAATAAACTGTTTACCTAAGCTTTGAATTTTGGAAAAACTAAAGCTTTTCTACCTCAGGAATAGATTACCTTAGCTGTATATGGCAAAATTTTTAGGAACTTTTGGTTCTCAATGTTATTCAACTTCGTACTTTATTTGGCCTTTTAAACATTTGTTTGTTTCGAGCATCTTTTGTAGACGAAACGCACGTCTAGCGTAAATATGGAATTTTAATCCTGGTATCTATGATGAGTTTATTTGCAACCACTGGGTCGATGCCACTGCTAGAGGAGATTTATTTCACGGAGGGTATATGAAAGACAAGGATGTATAAGAACCGAAACAGTTGAAGAGCTTTATAACCAAAACGTTATCAACAATCTTTTATCGAAAAAAACAATTCTTTCACAAGCCAAAAAAATTAAAATATATCACACTCACGAGCACTGTGTATCATCGCCACCGGAAATTGGGTACTAACGAAGCGGAGAGAAACAGAAAAAAAAATAAACAAGTTAAGAATTCATTCAATTTAAAGCATTTCCACTCATTTGATGTGGGTGCCGCTTAAGAAATGATTTTCTGATATATAATTCTTTAAATTATTAGGCCGATAAGTACAAAATAAATACAAGATTTTGTGTAATACTCCAAAACTTGCCACTTAGTACCGGAAAATTTCGAGGTCTATCGTCCTCTGTAGCCCCATTCTCAAGATATTGAACTGTTTTTCATTATTTTTCCAGACACGATTTTAGATTATTATAGTGTGGCATCATATTCAATGAAATTTGTTGTCAAAAACATGCATTTTAAAGAATATAGACCATAAAAAATAAAGTCTAGGGTACGGCAACTTGCTCGTGTTGATAAATTTACTGTATGGCAACTTGTTTTCAACTGTATGGCAACTTGCTAATTTTAGAATAGTTATTTGCCGCATCCTTTCAAAGAAAATAAAGTATTATGTTCAAATATCTAAGGTGGGGGGTCCTTTTAATGTTAAACTGTTTTTGTCCTTTTCAAAGTTTAAATTTGTTTAAAACTGTTATTTGACTGATAAATTTTAAAAACTGTTAAAACTGTTTTTCGACCCATTGTCTGTAATCTGTTTTGTTAAAATTTGCAATGATGTTAACTGTTTATTTGAAACTGAGATTCTTGTTATCTGTTATTTTATACTTAAAGTGTTCACTGTTTTTGACATTATTTTCTCTGTTAACTGATCTTAACTATTATTTACAAGAATCACATAAAAATTTGCTGTCCATCTCTTACTTAACGGCGTTCCTTCTCAAAGGAGTGACATAAATAGCATAATTATATGTAACTGTACATGTCTTTAAAAAATCTTCAGTGAGAATAGTAAATCCCTTATTAAATTGAGATTGGAAATGAAGAAAATGTCAAAGAAACAGAAGCCCGACCCAATAGAAGAAACAACCCAACGCAGCGAGAAAATTATGCACTAGGGTGGGTGTCAAGTCACAGATAGGAAAAAAACTAAGAATTGACACACATAATTTTTAGACACCCTCTTTCCTCTTTCCCTTCCTTCCTAATAAATAAGGCTTAATATTTGAGTTATGTATGTGTATATTTATGGAAAGAGAAACGTCCATAGATTTGATTTCCAACAGTAATAATGGTGAAATATAATCTCTTTTTTGTTGTTGTAACTATGGCAACAATGAGCAATTATTTGATAACAAATATTGCAAAATAGGGGGTTGAACATGTCACAAAGATCTGAAAAATTTGGTCCAAAGGAAAATTTCAATCAATAAGAGTGATAGTTTTCCTGAAACCATAGACATATATCTATCAAGAGGTAAAAAATCATATGCATTTCTGCTGTTTTTTCCCTTGAAATTGAATTGAAAAGATCGAGCGTCGAATCTTGGTGGTACGGATAGGAACGCTTGGACGGTCAAACTGAACAATGGCTTATAAAACATGCTAAAAAATATCTAAATGTTCATATAAACCCACTAGGAAGGCTATATTATTATTCAACTATCTAAAAATCAATTCAATTGTACAAAAACGTTCATATTTAGAAAATTCACCTATAATGCGAAACTAAACTTGTATGGTATACCTGAAGCTGTCTCCTAAGTGAGCAATACATTAACTACAAAAGGGGTCGAAGTTCAATGTTTGTTTCTTGAAACAAATAAATGAATCAAAATTTAAAAAATGAAATAAATACAAGACTTTATAGCAAAGGTTACGGACTCAAGTTGGATCATGCAGTTGCAACAAATGCGGCAGTGTTAAACATGTTTAGGGATATCTAATGCCCCTCTTTATACGTCTAACCAATGTAGTTATTTCTGGCTTCTATTTGTAATGTATCCAAAACGTTAAAAGGAAAGGCCACTTCTTATCCAGCTAAAACCCTGGTCAGTCCTATGACGAAAATAATTCACGTGTATATGGAATGTTTGATAAGTTATATCGACCCAGAGTACCTTGACGGAATTGTGAAAAATAAAGTACCTTTTCAATTTGCAATTTGTAAAATAACTGAACAGTGTGGCCTGGTAGAAGAGGCCGAAAAAAATAGGAATTGGTTCTCAAATTGAAATCAAATTTGCTAGTCTAAGAAATTCAGAATGAATCTAAAGATAGACCAAGGCTTCTTTATATCAACTCAGGTGGAGATTAAACAGTGCTTCAACTTGTGACACCTTACATGTTACTTTCTGATTTATACACGGGTATTGATGATTTAAAATAAAAATCAGTAAACCTTCGTAATTCCTTTTAATAAAATCATGTAAGCAATGAGTCGTATGAATACCCTGATTGAGATGTAACTATAATTTATAAGAGCCCCCGCAATTAAAAAAATGTTCGCGCCCATAGTATTCACTCATTCTATCTGTTTGTTACACTTTCCTACGTCATGACGATAACCTAAGTTTTCTACGATTGATTGACACAAAACATTTACTCAACAATATACATAACCAGAAGAAGCCTCCCTTTTGGTGTTTGAAGCATTTTCGATTATTCATGACATAGTCTGTTTTTCTTGGAGTCAATCACTCCGTCTGCTTTTCCATCCGTTCAATTGTCTGTCCATGTGTAATTAAAGTTGCTGTTAACTCTTATCAGCATTTTTGATAACTATTATCAGCATTTAATATTTGTTGTTAACTGTTTTTGCCAAAATCGAGGTGTTGTTAACATGTTAACAGACCCCTACCCCCCCCCCCCCCCCCCCCCCCCCCATCATAATTATGCATTAGATAAAATGCATTAGATAGAAACAGACAAAACAATTAATTCGAAATGCAATTCACGATTTGTTTCTCCTTACTTTCGATGAAAACAAAGTATTTTCGTAATTCAAAGTTTATTTTTACAAATGAGTCATTTTAGAAATTAAATAATTAAACAATTTTATGAGTCTGTCCGAATTCTCGATCCTGTGGTTCGGTGGTTGTCGTTGCTTCATCTCTATATTATTTGCTGTTTTCATAATTTGTTTTGTTATGAGTTAGGCCGTTCGCTTTCTTGTTGAGTCCTTCCACATTTTTCGGTTGGTCCTTTGTATAGCCGACTATAAGGGACGAGTTTTCGTTGTTGAAGGCCGTACAATAGCATATAATTGCTAACATAGAGTTTATTTTATCCTGAAGGATAGTTATCTTATTTGCTATCATACCACATCTTAACTGTTTTTATCTAAAAAAAAAAAAAAAAAAACTAGCACCAACAAAAGATGAATGGACGGTTTATTTTAATGAACTCTACACAATTTCACCCTAATAACAAATAAGACAACATTAACAGTCGTTAGTAGTATTACGATATATATATATTAATGTATTTAGGATAATATGGTTGAAAAAAAACCACACTTTTTTTTAATAAAATCAAAAAGCGGAAGGCAACAAGGCCTCCTGAACTGAATTAACGGCATATATTTAATAATATTTGATAAAGTAAGACATGTTGTATGTTTGTAAGCCTGTAAAGCTTTGATATCAACAAAATATCGTCACTTGATATTATCTAAACAGTGATTAATTTCCTCTTAAATTTATAATATATTGCAAGACGCCGTACAGACAAAGGTTGTTATTTTGCAATTCGCCGTACAACGTCCTGCAATTCGCCGTACAACACACAAACAATGTTTTTGTCCATATTCTTCAAAAAACGTGTTTTTGACAACAAATTTCATTGAATATGATGCCACCCTATACTAATCTAAAATCGTGTCTGGAAAAATAATGAAAAACAGTTCAATATCTTGAGAATGGGGCTACAGAGGACGATAGACCTCGAAATTTTCCGGTACTAAGTGGCAAGTTTTAGAGTATTACACAAAATTTGGTATTTATTTTGTACTTATCGGCCTAATAATTTAAAGAATTGTATATCAGAAAATCATTTCTTAAGCGGCACCCTCATCAGATGAGTGGAAATGCTTTAAATTGAACGAATTCCTAACTTGTTTACTTTTTTTTTCTATTTCTCTCCGCTTCGTTAGTTCCCAATTTCCGGTGTCGATGATACACAGTGACGAGGCTAGGTTACATCTATAATAAATTAACTCCTCATTGTCCCTTAAATACGTATCATCGATTGAATCTAATTAACATTATAGCATTATACTTTAAGAGGATGTTTTTTTTTATTCAAACGCATAAAATTAAGAAAGAGAATATAAAGTCTTTAAAGAGTTTTTTGGTTTAGAGGTATCAAGCTAATAAGTTATTACGCTCTTAGTCGTATTTAAGTTTGAAATAAATTAAATATATATGTCTAAGAACTTGTCAAATTCAGATGTGACACAAGACAACAACAGACAAGGTCATGGAACACGGAATAGAGACAGGCAAATGAATACGAGGTTATTGAAAGGGGTTTACAGAATTGAAAACCATGGGCTAATACTGAATAGACATACTTGTTTTGTACTTTGCAGGACATTACCAAAAGAGGAGAATACAAACGAGAAACGTCTAAACTTGAAGCAGAAATTCAGGCGTTCTACCTGACTGATGCTGATGGCAACGGATCCATCACACCTCAAGAATGGGCTAATCTCTTTAGTCCAATGAAAGATGAACGTTTATCAAAATATAGTTATAATTTGTGGTTACGTTCATTTTATAATAAAATCACTGAGCCTGGGGTTGACAAAAATAACAACGGTCTAATTGAACTCGGTGGTAAGTTTAATACCAGTTCTATAGTGTTGCTAAATGTCAAATTGTTTAAACTCCGGAAGTAAGTACTAAGTAGTCCATGTTCGACATGGAGCAACTATATGTACATTATCTTATAGTAATATCAATGTCTAGATTTCTTTTCTGGTTTTATAATATTTTTGGTATACTGTATGTCTCATTGGTGTATATGTGATCCAAACTTTGAAAAAAATATCAAAGGAAATATTTCCTGGAAGAACATTTTTAACAGATGATTTCTTTATACAAATTTGTTCCATCTTTATAAAATAAGAAGTTAATACCGGGTTGAAATAAGTTCCAGGTTTTTGAGATTTGTTCCTAAGGCTTACCTGGTAAATTAATTTCCTTCTCTGTGAAATATGTTCCACTGGTTAAACAAGTTATCTCATATACTGAGTATTTGTTATCAGTGAGTTTATCTTTATCTTCCAAGTGCATTATAAAAATAAGAATATCAATAATTACAAAGTAAAAAATGTAGATCTTATGTTTAATTAACTACTCCGTAAAAAATATCAAAATGACACTTTTCAGTAAGAAAAGAGTAGAAAATGAAAAAAATCATTCATAAAAGGTAAAGATGAACATATGCACTAATTTGAAAAGGACAAAGTGACTGATCATATCAAAAGACATGTAGAAGCAAAAGACGCACTCTTTTGAAACTGTGCCTTGGCCTAAGCAAACAATTTTATATTCATATATACAATTCCGTGACCTAAGTACATATTTGACTAGAACAGGGGGCCATGACAGTTAACACATCTTATTTAAAACCAAGGTGAAAATGCCACAAAAAAATACAAATTATTATATGTAACCTTTTATTTCTGATCATCTTCCTATTGTTACATTCGTGCCTTCAATTGCAAACGTATTCCATCCAAGCACACCCAGTACAGCATTCAGCTTGCATTATAATTTAAATGTAACAAGAACATGTTACGCGGTTGACAATGTTTTCTCGGTGTAACAATCATAATGTCCTACCATGCTTATCTTTTACTGATAAATTGAACTTAAAAGAATTGTCTATGGCGTCACGTACATAAAAACGTTACGGGTATAAGAAAAATTAACAAAAGTGAAACACTTATTTTTGGGGGGTTATTTTTGACAGTCAAATAATAAAAGCTTAGCCAAAACATAGAACTTATGCATTCAATTTATTGTCCTATGAATTGTCGATGATTTTAAACTACACTCATCCCTTTGCATATTCAAGCAAATATTTTTTTTTAGATTGTTTAAAATATTTTTGTACTTAAATGAATTTGACTAACATTTATTTGTCCCGTTTATTCATTTTGCTCTGGTTTTCTAATGTTTAAGTGTTTGTTCCTGTTTAAAAAAAAATTCAGCAAATCGTCTCGCACGTACAGCATTTAAAAAGTGTTTTATTTTTTGTCAATTAAGACCGAATTTCTGTTATCCGTCAATGTTTTTCAAATATTTCTAGCTATATTGATCTTTAAATACATGTTTATTTCGAGGACAGTTTGGTGTTAGTTGTGTAGTTTAGCTTGGGCTTTTAAACTTTGAATAACACATTCAATGGCATTCTATGTAACTTTTTTTTTAAATCTGGACTTTTGAGCATTTTTTATTATATAGATATAAGAAGGGGTGGTATGAGTGCCAATCAGACAACTATCCATCCAAGTCACCATTTAAACAAAGTAAACATTACAGGTCGAGGTATCGTCTTCAACACGGAGCCTTGGCCCACATCGAACAGCATGCGATACAACGCCGGAATGTATCATGTGCTTTGTGTATCGAAGTTATTCTATTTTTAAATTATGCTAATAAGAACTGCAAATTGGTAGTATGAAACAATCTTAATTCATGTTATGTAAAATACATTTACTTCTTTCAGAATACCTGCTGTTATAATGTGGACAGAAAATTCTCATAACCATAGATGTTGAAGCATTAGACAGACAGTTGAAATAAGTTTATGAAACAAGTTTTTCTTTAAATATTTATTCATATATTTGGTTTTATCTTATAATTTTTTATTCATTTTTTTTCGGGGGAGAGGGTATTTAATAAAAACAAATATGGTATTTAAACTGCCTCACTAATCCCAAAACAAAACGATAGACGAAGTTTACCTTAACTTACACTCAAATCAATCCATGTGTTCTTAGACAGTAGATGTGTTTGTGTCCTGTTAAATTGTTCCTTTTAAAAGTTTTGGATTCTCATAAATTCTATGTATAATTTTTGGACTAGTTTGAATCTCGGTCTATTTCTGTAATTTATTCTTACATACTTTCGATTTTTTAACCCTGTATGCGTACATTGCCTATGTAAATTTTAAAATTGTTTGTATGCACATTAAACGACAAATTTATGTGACGTATATAATTTTTCTGACGTCAGACACTCAAATAAATCCATGTGTTCGTAGATAGGTTTTTGTGTCCTGTTAAATTGTTCCTTTTAAAAGTTTTGGATTCTCATAAATTCTATGTATAACTTTTGGACTAGTTTGATTTCTGTAATTTATTCTTACATACTTTTGATTTTTTAACCCTGTATGCGCTCATTGCCTATGTAAATTTTAAAATTGTTTATAATCCTGGTACTTTTGATAACTATTGTATGCACATTGAACGACAAATGTATGTGACGTATATAATTTTTCTGACGTCAAACATCAAATCAATCCATGTTTTCGTAGATAGTAGATGTTTTTGTGTCCTGTTAAATTGTTATACGATGATGACTGATGTACCCATATTTTGACTATTTTATTAATTGTGACTGTTTATTTAACGCATCATGTAAATGTAACGGAATTTGATGAGACTGTTATTAAAGTGAGAGGGTAAGCGCTATAGAACCAGGTTTAATCCACCATTTTCTACATTTGAAAATGCCTGTACCAAGTCAGGAATATGACAGTTCTTGTCCATTCGTTTTTGATGCGTTTTGTTTTTTGATTTTGCCATGTGATTATGGACTTTCCAAATTGATTTTCCTCTGAGTTCAGTAGGTTTGTGATTTTACGTTTTACGGTGCGAGGATTCTCTCTATAGTTTTTTGAAAGAAACAACGGTGGCGCATTTAGGGCTCAACTTCACCAAAAGCTACAAATTGCTCGGGGAATGTATGTATACTGCTAGATTTATCGTTCGTTTCGAATTTTCGAGACGTGTCTTCTTCTGCTCGGACGTTGTGATCGACACGTTCGCTCTAGCCGAGTATTACTAGTAAGTCATTATTCCAAGGGAGATTAAGTTGTCATATATATATTTGAAATATGCTGCATACTACTTAAACGATATAATGAAGTATATCCCTTGCTGGGGATTTAATAATCAATTGCCGTTATATTAGATTTTCTTTATAGACTTTCATACAATATTGTTGTGGTTTAGTTTTATAATACTATCACAGTCGAGTGGGGCAGCATCTATAAGAATGCAGGAAGCAATACCTGCATTGAAACGATGCACGAATTTTACCTGTTCGTATCAAGCGAAGATTCTCTCTTGCTTTTTAAAAACACTAATGACAGTGTATTTAGTTTTCAACTTCATCAATGCTATACAATTGACAGAGAATGGGAATGTACATTACTAGAGTTATCGTTCGTACCACAATTTGAAACACCAACGATACGCGTGTACTTTGATTCGGATTTCGTAGACCACACGTACGTCAGAGGATCGACTCTGTCCATACTTCAATCGGCAGAGATTTTGAACGAAGATATAGCAAACATCGTGTATGAAAAATTCATTTACCTCAGAGTAACCAGATCCGATTTGTTTCAAATCAAATTCGTCTTGAGGAGAGACGACAATCTTAAAATATGTCGCCTGAATGACAACCACCTGAATTGCTTTTGAAAAAAAACTATAGGAGAACATTGAATACACATGCAAAAAATGTTCGGTTACAACCTATGTCGTAGCATTTATTCTTGGTCTTGATCTTCGACGACATATGAAAAACAAGCATGCTCAGCAGCAGCAGCAGCACTAACCACAACCACAAAAACAACAGCAACAGCAGCAGAAGAAACAACAACGAAAATAACATCAGCAACAGCAGCAGCAGCAACAGCAACAGCAATAGCAGCAACAACATCAACAACAACAACAACAAAAGCAGCAGTAACAGCCGCAACAGGAACAGTACCTTTATGTGAAAGAACACTACAAAGTACCTTAGCAGCAACACTATCAAAGACAAGACTTTGTTTTTTAATTCTTTTTATAAACCAAAAATTAATTCAATTTATTGAAAAATATACAAATGTTGTAAACCAACCTTTTTTCCCTTGAATAACCGCTTGCTCTGGTATCATGTTGATACAAAAAAGAAGATGTGGTTTGATTGCCAATGAGACTACTCTTCACAAGTGACCAAATGACACAGAAATTAATAACTATTTAGGTCACCGTATAGCCTTCAACAAAGTAAAGCCCATATATATAGCGCATTGTCAGCTATAAAAGACCATGAAAAGAGAACTCAAACGAAAAAACTAACGGTATAATTTATGTACAGAAAATGAACGAAAAACAAATATGAAACACATCAAAAAACGACATCCACTGAAATAGTAAAAAAATCACTGATGATTGTTATTATGATTTCGAATATTAATTGGAAAAATAGAAGCAGAAGATAGCCAATGGTCATTTAAACTCATAAGTCAAAATAAAAAATGACAATGCCTTTGTAAAAGGCAAAAAATCGACCTAAAGATAAAAAGTAGTCTGAAAACACATAATAGAAACTTTAGGAGTAAGCCGATATAGCCAACAAAACTTTGGGTGATCGCAGGTAATCCACATGGTTTCATATCCTACTCCACATATGCCACCTATCGTGATCCTGATGTAAGTACAAATCATGTGTAGGTCTAATTCGTTCGTAAATATGCGGAATAAAGTGGACGTGATTGGGTTTACGACAGTTTGAAAATTCTGTCGTCATCATTTGGGAGACAGTTGTTCTATGACGGGCAACAAACTGGTGATTGCGTCCGTAAACTTTCTAAGAGATGTCTTCAACTTCAACACTTAAAACGCTTGGTATAAAATCTTCCGTCTTCATTTTCAACACTTAGAACGCTTGGTTTAAAATTTTCCGTCTTCAACTTCAACACTTAGAACTCTTTGTTCAAAATCTTCATTTTTTACAGCAAAATAAAAATGACAGGAAATGCATATCGTCAAAACTTGGAGATTTATACTTTGGTATTTTGCTTCATAGAAATGGATCAATTAATAAATATGTAGCTAAACTCATCTCTTTCGATGTGTTGTTCTCAACAAATCCTTATTGTCAACTTCTAGATGAAAGTTATAATGTTGCAGACATAACTATAGATGCTGTATCCTTTATTTCAAGTTAGATGCGTTAATCTAGTCCTTAGTCAGGAATCTGATGTACAGTAGTTGTCGTTTGTTTATGTGATTTATACGAATTTCTCGTTTCTCTCTTTTTTTTATATAGATTAGACCGTTGGTTTTCCCGTTTGAATGGTTTTACACTAGTGGTTTTAGGGCCCTTTATAGCTTGTTGTTCGGTGTGAGCCCAGGCTCCGTGTTGAAGGCCGTACATTGACCTATAATGGTTTACTTTTTTAAGTTGTTATTTGAATGGAGAGTTGTCTCATTGGCACTCACACCACATCTTCCTATATCTACCAGCTACTTGTGCTTTAACATTTAACTGTGGCACTGTTAAACCTGTATATCTTCATTGTCAACATGAAAAATAAAGTATAGTTATAATTTATATAGCTGACAATGCGGTATAGGCGTTTTGTCATTGTTGAAGGCCCTATAGTGACTATAGTTATGGCATTTGGTCTCTTATGACGTGCTGTATCATTGACAATCACATCTTCCTTCTTATATAAACCAAAAATTAAATTTTATTCAAAAATATACAAATGTTGTAAAAAGGAAAATCACAAAAATACTGAACTTAGAGGAAAGTCAATATGGAAAGTCCATAATCTGGAAGATCATGAAGAAGAATCGATACGTCTGATAATTCACTAGTTTGAAAACGTTTATACTATTTTATCATTGCTCTACGACTTCGAAATTGTTTCTACCTTTCACATATGGCTATTTCACACTTCTTCGGTCTGGCACAATGACAAAGTCAGTTTCAGAGACATTTTTGTAAATCAACTCTGTTTTTCTTGAATAACCAGTTACCCTAGTGTCTATTGTGGGTTTATATTCAGCCTAACAACTAGGAAACAAACTAATACAGCACAACTATGGTAATTTATTCAGGCAGAATCATATTTGATGCCACAAAGCTTTGATATTGATTTGAAGGAACAATTAGTGTGTAATAGCCATATGTGAAAGGTAGAACCAATTTCGAAGTCGTAGAGCAATGATAATAGCTGTTAATAGTATAAACGTTTTCAAATCAGTGAATAATCAGACAAATCTTCTTCATAATTATCAGTATTAGTTTTAAATATAAAATTGTAAATGTCATATATTACAATTGTTATAAAAGAAATTAGAAAGAGGACACGTTGCGTACTGGTAAGTTCAGCCTCTTGCCTTTTGTTAGTCTTGTCTGATTTTTATTTTTGTTTATTTATATGTAGAGGTTTTAGTATGACGTTAATTTTCAATTCACTAGGACACGTTTTTGGAAAGGGGGCTGATGAATCTTGCCTTCGGGCGCTGGATTTTGTCGCTCTGATGAAGACCCATTGTTTGCCGTCGGCTGTGTTTGCTCTTTGTTCGAGTTTTATTTGGTACAGCAAGATCTAGTGCTTTGAAGTTATACTTTACAATAACGAAAAGTAGATGCATTATGCCTTTTTACGATTTCAAAACTGAGTGTTAGGGAGCATCTATTTACCTTCAACGGAATTATGTTTTTTTGTTTGAGTCAGAATTTTATTTTCGTGCCAAGCGCTAACAATTTTATTTAGTTGTTTTGTCAACGCTTTCAATCAATTATTTTGTCAGAATATATTTTTTCTCTGCTCAAACATAAAATTCTTTTTTTGTTTGTTTGAAAGCTTCCTTGTGAAATGCAACCATCTTTCAATGAAATAGTAACAAGAAATACAAGCCATTAACTATTGTATCAACTGGGAAATATACCGGGTATTCTTCGGATGCAGGTCTGGCACAATGACAATGTCAGTTTCAGAGACATTTTTGTTTGAATCAGAATTATTCTTACAGTATTATTAATCCTTACATGAAACAAAATACTAGTTCTTAAATTTTCGTTGGCCATTCATTCTTTTTTATGTAACAAGGCAGATCCAACTCCTTCGATTTGTCTTTTAGTACGAATTTAAGAATACTTTTGAAAGTTGAAAGAGTCTTACATTGTTTGTACTCAGAACTTATTTCATAATAATTTTCGTATCCACATCTGAATCACGTCACCACATAGAATTTCACAATTACTTTGAAGCACAGCTTTGATTTAATAATAAAATTGGTATTTTTAATTTTGAAGAAAGCACTAGGAAGACCCAGCAATATAACGTTATCTGTAAGGGCACTTGTGAAGTTTATGGACATGTTTCGGAGGACTTGTTTCAACAGACCGTCGGCATTCCAATGAGAACTAATTGTGCCCTTCTACATGCCGACTTGTTTCTTTATTAATATGAGGCTGACTTCATACAGGATCTTCTTAAGAAGAAAGATAAGAAGTTAGCAACATCCTTTAACTCTACTTTTCGCTATATAGATGACGTTCTTTCACTAAATAATTCAAAATTTGGTGACTATGTTGAACGCATCTATCCCATCGAACAAGAGTTCAGGATACAACATGAACAGTTAACTTCGTACTTTATTTTGCCTTTAATTCGAGCGTCACTGATGAGTCTTTTGTAGACGAAACGTGCGTTAAAATTTAGTCCTGGTATCTATGATGAGTTTATTTAAGTCGGCCTCATATCTTGACTTACATCTAAAAACTTGACAATGAGGGTCGGTTGAAACAAAATTTTACGACAAAAGAGAAGATTTCAGCTTTCCAATTGTGAAATTTCCATTTCTAAGTAGCAAAATTCCAGCAGCACCTGCATACGGGGTACATATCTCCCAATTGATACGATATTCCCGTGCTTGCATTTCCTGTCATGATTTTTTAGATAGAGGGTTACTGCTCAAAAGAAAGCTATTAAACCAAGAGTTACAAATGGTGAAGTTAAAATTATCCCTTCGTAAATTTTGCGGACGCCATCACGAGTTGGTTGACCGTTATAGAATAACCGTTTCACAAATGATATCGGATATGTTCCTTACGTCGTAACTGCAATACCTTTCCCTTTCCTGAATGTGACTTACCGAATTATACTATTTACCGGATTTGTTATTACATAAGCAACACGGCGGGTGCCACATGTGGAGCAAGATCTGCCTACCCTTACGGAGCACCTCAGATCACCCCTAGTTGTTGGTGGGGTTTGTGTTTATTTTTCTATGTTGTGTCACATGTTCTATTGTTTGTCTGTTTGTCATTTTTCATTTTTAGCCAGGCGTTGTCAGTTTATTTTCGGTGTATGAGTTTGACTTCCTTCTGGTATCTTTCGTCCCTCTTTTATGATGTCAATCATATTAAAGAAATATCAAAGTATCATTTTTGGTTGATTTCCACAGGAACATATAACAGATCTATGATTATCCAGGACAAAACGGCCTTGTGAATGTGATTTTAATTGCATATTTATTTATTCATTTTCATTTATTTTAATGGTTGTATCAACAACACCAGCCTTATTCCATTACGATATAATCGGAAGTTATATTTACATTTTCTTTCTCGCATTTAACGCTTTGGCTGGCATAATCCGTTAGTATTTTGAAGTTGTGTTTCCAAAAAACAAAGTTGGTCAGTATAAATGAGGGAGGATATGGGTCCTGATCCCGAAATACCAGGCTTCAAAAAACACAATCCCGAGGTCCCCAATTTAAATAAGACAGGATTACAATGAAAGGAATGCCGGATATACTTTTTTTTACAAAAGGTAACATATGTTAGTTTAAATAACTATTGAAATATCGTCTTGTGAAAGTGTTTCTCCTTCCTTAGAATATCAAATGAATGCCATCTAGATCTTTTATTGTATGATATCAATTCAAAACAAAAACAATTTGTTAGTTAAAAATCTGTTATCTAATCGTTTTCATTCCTTTTGCCATTTGTATACTTATTATATTATAGGTACTACAGGATGGTTACTATACCGATGATATTAGTTTGTGTTTTATTGACATGTTGTTTTGCGTTTCCTGGTGCGGAGAAGATGTCCGATATGAATTTATCTGAAACAGTCAAACACGCCGTAAAGGTACCACCTTAAATATTTTTATCATGTCAGGTGTTTTATATGTCAGCAAGTAAACGGCAAAAGTATTCACAGCACATATTATTAAGGGATACTTAATGCCTTCAGCAACCGACACAACAGGTCATAAATCGTCCCGATTCTACAGCTGTAATGTTACATGAATCAAACACAAATAACCAAAGATCTTTCATCAAACACCTAAATTCATTTTTAATAAAAAAAAGTTTCAAATATCACACTTACGAGACTAGGTTACCATCTATAATGTATTTAATACTCACTCTCCTAACATGTGTATCAAGGATTGTATTTAATGGGGTCTATAACAAAAGTTGAACAGGAAATTGTGTATCCGATGTATAGACAGGAGTAAATGGAACTAAAGGCTTTAAATATCATGTGTAACTCACCTTGGGTTATGTGCATTATTCATCTAAAGACACTATCCGAAGTTTAAACAAAAGAAATTTCCTGATTAAAATGTCTTTTTTATTGAACTTGTATTGTTGATCGTTTGGTCTGTTTAGATTTTCTCTAGCTTCTTAAGGTTTTGCTCAAAACACAGTTAAATACTCTTTTAAGGGCAGTCACTCGTATAGCTATATCGTCAAATTTGGACTGTGTGCTGATATTGCATGCCTTGCTAACCATTTGTTTGTTATTCAAAGTGTCTATTTATAAATTGAAAATGTCATTTTCTAGCACCAATTCAAAAGGCCTAAACGTAATGACAATTGTATAAGCTTGAGCTGTATACACAAATATCTATAGGAAATTAATATCTGACACAAGACAACAAATGACTCAATGAAATATGAATACGAGGTAGTGATACTGTTTGAAAACAATGGGCTAAAACCAAATAGACATACTTGTTTTGTACTTTGCAGGAGATTAACAAAAGAGGGGCATACAAACGTAAAATGTCTAAACTTGAAGCAGAAATTGAGGCGTTCTCCTGGACTGATGCTGATGGCAACGGATCCATCTCACCTCAAGAATGGGCTAATTTCTACAGTACGTTGGAAGATGAACGTTTACCAAAATATAGTTATAATTTGTGGTTACGTTCATTTTATAATCAGATCACAGAGCCTGGTTTTGACAAAAATAACAACGGTCTAATGGAACTTGGTGGAAGGTTTAATAGCAGTTCTATAGTGTTTCAAAATGTCAAATTGTTTAAACTCTGGAAGTTACTGTGGATTCATTTATTTTCGTGGGTACCAATTTTCGTGGATAAGGGGAAAATTGTATGTTCATGGATATGTAATCTCGTGGTTTTGATGATGTCTGCATACAAGCCTATAGAAAATGTGTCATTCGTTGAACGTTTAACTGTTTTACCTGTACCCACGAAATCCACGAAAATTGGTATCCAACAAACAATAATGAATCCACAGTAGTACTAACTAGTTCATGTTTGACATGGAGCAAATATATGTACATTATCTAATAGTAATATCAAAGTTTAGAGCTCTTTTCTGGTTTTTTAATATTTTTGATTGAATATATGTCTTGATAATGTATATGTGAGCCAAACTTTGTTCCTGTGAAGAAAGTTTCAGTGGAACTTTTACCACAGGTAATATATTCAGGGAGAACTTTTAATTGAAGGTGAAATTAGTACGGGGCTGGTGAAATTGTTCATCAACTGATGAAATAAGTTCCGGGTTCATGAGATTTGTTCCTAACTTGGTGAAATAAGTTCCTTTCTCTGTGAAATATGTTCCACTGGTTAAACAAGTTATCTTATATTTGTCATAATTGAGTTTAAATTTATTATTCAAGTGCATTATAAAAATAAGTATATCAATAATTAAAAATGTAAATCTTATAAAAAAAAATATACTCAGTGAAAAATGTCAAAATGACACTTTTCAGTAAGAAAAGAGTAGAATATGAAAAAAAATAATCAGAAAAGGTATACTAGTAGTTAAAGATGAACAAATGCGTTTACTGAAAAGGACAAAGTGACTGGTCAATTATATCAAAAGACATGAAGAAGCAAACGACGCACTCTTTTGAAACTGTGCCTTGGCTATATGACTAGAACAGGGGGTCATGACAGTTAACAAATCTTATCAGCAAACCAAGGAGGAATACCATGCATGCACAAAAAAAACATTAATACAAATTATGATACTATCGCTTTTACTTCTTATCATTTAAAAACATTACAAATCCCATTGACCATTTTAGTTCTAGCCCCATCTTGATCATTTAAAAGATTATATGTTTTTTTTGCTTGTTGTGAGGGGTTTAGACTGTACAATAAGTTCAACAGATCATTTGATTATTTTTTTTTATTTTGGAATCATACCCTTAGCCCAAACGGAGAATCTAGGTCTGATTTATTTACCCCTGGATTTTCGAAGGAGAGCATTTACGCCAGATGTCGACATATTGATTTTGCCAACACGGGTCCTTGACTCACATGGAACAGCAAGACTTAGTTATAAAGGGCCGGAATTTATAATGTGTTTTGTGTATCGAAGCTATTCTATGTTTAAAATATGATCATAAGAACTGCAAATTGGTAGTATAAAACAATGTCAATTCATTTCATGTAAAATACATTTACTGTGTGTCTGTTTTTATTTTTTCTATTCATTTGTTGGGAGCGGTATTTGTTGTGAGACTGTCATTAAAGTGAGAGGGTTAGCGCTATATAGAACCAGGTTTAATCCACCATTTTCTACATTTGAAAATGCCTGTACCAAGTCAGGAATATGACAGTTCTTGTCCATTCGTTTTTGATGCGTTTTGTTATTTGATTTTGCCATGTGATTAATGACTTTCCGAATTGATTTTCCTCTAAGTTCAGTATTTTTGTGATTTTACTTTTTGGTTCTTTACGTTATTTTTTTTTCTTTTACTTTCAGAATATCTGCTGATATAATGTGAACAGAAAATTTGTATATGCAGTTAACCATAGATGTTGAAGCATCAGACAGAAAGTCGAAATTAATTTATGAAACAAGATTTTTTCTTTTGATAATAAATTCATATATTTAGTTTTTTTATGATTATAAAATTACTTAGCCAGGGACATTTTTATTGCCTCACTGATCCCCTGGCTTGGAATACGGTATCGTGCTGCTTGATGAAACAACGAACTTTATAAATAATTTTCATTGACAAGAGATATTCTTTGAAAAAAATCGTTGTTAAATTATCGGTATTCTTAAAGCCTATGGATAGCATCTTAACTGATTGTATTTTATTTAGGTAAGCATTTAGAGGCCCGTGTTGGTGTTTGGTGTTGGTGTTGGTCCTGAAAGCAATATGTTAAATTATCCTGGCCTTATGCCGTAATATTTAAGACTTTTATTATTACTATACGGCATAAGGCCAAGAGATAAAGAGATATGTATTTTCTTTACATTAAATGCGACTCGAGGTTAATTTTGGCATCTAATAAAATAAGGCCACGATCTCTGAAATAAAAGTCTTTTAATGTTGGACAAGCACAGAAACAAAATTGAGAAAGGAAATGGGGAATGTGTCAAAGCGACAACAACCCGACCATAGAGCAGACAACAGCCGAAGGCAACCAATGGGTCTCTAATGTAGCGAGAAACTCCCGCACCCGGAGGCGTCCTTCAGTTGGCCCCTTATATGCATACTAGTACAGTGATAATGGACGTCATACTAAACTCCGAATTTTACACAAAACTAAAATAAAAAATCATACAAGACTAACAAAGGCCAGAGGTTCCTGACTTGGGACAGGTGGAAAATTGCGGCGGGGTTAAACATGTTTATGATATCTCAACCATACCCCTATACCTTTAGCCAATGTACAAAAGTAAACGCATAACAAAACGCACATTAAAATTCAGTTCAAGAGAAGTCCGAGTCCGATATCAGAAGATGTCGCAAAAGAAAATAAATAAAATGACAATAATACATAAATAACAACAGACTACTAGCAGTTAACTGACATGCCAGCTCCAGACCTCAATTAAACTGATTGAAAGATTATGTCTTCATCATATGTATATTAGGCACAATCCCTCCCGTTAGGGGTTTAGTATCATACTATCATTAAATATATGAGAAGAACATAACCCGTGTCATGCCAACAGTTGTTTTTTTAAACAATAAATGTGTAAAGTTCCGATGCAAAGAGCCTATAGAGGAATCAATATTAAAGCCAAAATATGCAATCTTTAATGACCTGACAACAGTATCGTAACTATATCCCTTCTTTATAAGTCTGTTTAAAGGTTTTGTAAGCTTTTGAGGTGAATACTGACATTTTGTGCTTTGTAAAGAATATTACCATAAAAGATTGGATGTGAAATACCTGAACGTATAAGATGTCTGCATGTTGAGTTACCTTTACGAATTATTTCCTTATATCGATGATAAAATTTAGTGAATGTTTTGACTAGTTTGTGATATCGAAAACCTTGGTGTAATAATTTTTCAGCAATACACAAATTTCTCTCGCTAAAATATATTACGTTGTTACAAACACGAGCGAATCGTACAAGCTGAGATATATAAACACCATAAGATTGTGACAAGGGAACGTCACCATCTAAAAATGAACAATTAACGATAGGAAATGAAAAATCATCTCTTTTATCATAAATTTTTGTATAAAGCTTCCCGTTAATGATATAGATATCAAGATCGAGGACATGGCAGTGGTAAATTTTTGTATCAAATGTTGTTTTGATGGTTCTTTGTTTATTTAAGTCATAAATTGTAACTCATAACAATACAAAAACAGGTCCGCAATAAGTGGTGCACAGTGAGTCCCCATTGGAATTCCAATAACTTGACGATATACGATTCACTAAAGCGAACAAAAATGTAATCATGTAAAAATTCAAGCGCATATATAGTATCAAAGCATGTACAATTGACACAGGTTTGTTTAATAGCTACTAAAAAATTACCTAAAGGAGTTTGAACATATGTACTCGCATTCTGACTGTTTCGATGCCCAGTTAATTAGGGATGCGATTTTTTTCTTAATAAGAATATGAGGCAAAGTGGTATATAGGGTAGAAAATCAAAACTTTGAATAGATTCAAAATCACCAATATAAATGCATGCAATTTATCAAGTACTTCCAACGAGTTTTTGACACTCCAAAAGTAATTAATTCCACTATTTTCAAAAGCCTTATTTGAACAATTTATTATCAGTTGTTTTATTGTACAAAGTGAACTAGTAAGTAAAATAGACAATTTAGTAGTGAAACAATGGCTTGAAGATGAAATAAGCTTCGGAAGCCAGTACATAGTTGGAACTTTCATGATTGTATGTGCATGGTTCTGCTTGTAAAGGAGTAGTTTGTGTATGTTACAGATGTCGTTTTCTGAAAAGGAAATGAGTTGAAAAAGAGAGGGACGAAAGATACCAAAGGGACAGTCAAACTCATAAATCTAAAACAAACTGAAAACGCCATGGCTAAAAATGAAAAAGACAAACAAACAATGGTACACATGACACAACATAGAAAACTAAGGAATAAACAACACGAGCCCCACCAAAAACTAGGGGTGATCTCTGGTGATCCGGAAGGGTAGGCAGATCCTGCTCCACATGTGGCACCCGTCGTGTTGCTTAGGTAGCAATACACAGTTAGGAAAAAAACTTAAAATTGACACTCATAATTTTTAAACACCCTCTTTCCCCTCCTGTCTAACAAAGAAGGCTTTATATGTGTGTTATGCATGTATATACTTGTAGAAAGAGAATCTTCCATAGATTTGATTTCTAATGGTCATAAGGGTGAGATATAATCCCTTTTGGGTGTAACCATGGCAACAATCTGCATTTCTCAGATACAAAATATAGCAAAAAAGGGGGTGAACATGTCACAAAAGTCTCCAAAATTTGGTCTAAAGGAAAATTTCAATGAATTACAGTGATACCTTTCCTAAATCAATAGGTTTATATCTATCAAGTGGACCAAAAAAAAATCATATGCCTTCCTGCTCGTTTTTCCCATAAAATTGAATTGAAAAGATCGAGCGCAAAATCTTTGTTGATAAACACTACAATAATTTATGGACCTATGAACGGTACGGATAGGAAAATACGGACTGTCAATCATTGAAATGGCCTATAAAACATGTTAAAATCAATCTAAATGTTCATATAAACCCACTAAGAAGGCTATATTATTCTTCAATTATCTAAAAATCAATTTCATTGTACAAAAACTTTCATATTTAAAAAATTCACAGGGTCCATAAGGCGAAACTAAACTTCTAAATGTGTATTAATTTAATTGCTACCTTATGTGATAACAAATCCGGTAAATAGTCCAATTTGGTAGGTCACATTTATTAAAGGGAAGGGGATTGTAGTTACGACGTAAAGAACATATCCGATATCATTTGTGAAACGGTTATTCCATAACGGTCAACCAACTCGTGATGGCGTCCGTAAATTTTCGAAGGGATGATTTCAACTTCACCATTTGGAACTCTTGGTTTAATAGCTTGCTTGTGAGCAGCAACCCTCTATCAAGAAAATCATGATAGAAAATGCAAGCCAGGAATGTTGAATGGTGAATTCGTGATTTCCTTTTGCAGAACATCAATATAAAAGTTTCGTCAAACAAATAATGATATTATTAGCAGCTTATTCGCAAAAACAAATTCCTTGGCTAGTTCTTTAAGTTTATGTTTGATACGAAAATTCGCAGTATTAGTATATATTTAAATTTCATTGTGACGTCTTTAGATTTGCAACTAAAACTGTTTGATGTATTGGTGTCTCCTGTATTAACATATTCATCTAAGATTTGGGGTTTTGAAAATAACAAAAATTATAGAAGAAATACATTTACTGTTTTGAAAGAAAATTTCAGGAATCAGAACACGCACACCTACTTTTATGATGAATGGCGAACTTGTGCGATACCCTTTTAATAGAAATACAGATATAATTAAAAGAAATGTGTTTCTGGAACCAACTAGTTAATTGGAAATTCAGAGAAATTGTCTGGTAAAATGAACAAATTACTGTTCAAATTATATGAAAATGGCAATAAAACATGCTCTGGGTTTATATTAAATCCATATTTGATGAAACGGGGTTTAGTGAAATATCAGGTTTAATCAAGAATATGTAAATCTTGAATTTTTTAAAACAGTTGTTAGACCGAGATTGCACTATCAATCTATACAAATGGGGTTTTCAGATATAACTAATTCTACAAGAGGGGGATATAATTATTCTAAATTTGAGACAGAGTTTATCTGTTACGGTAAAATCCTGTAAATATACTGACCGACTTTAGAAACGCAACACTAGATTATTTTTTTTGTTATTTTTGAACGAATGTGTCACCGTCAAAAGCAATGACTACCGAGGGGGGCAAGGTGTTTAACTGTTATGGCCCTTTTTAATTCTTTGGTATCTGTTATTCTGAAAATATATTTACTGTTAGCTGTTATTGTCCTATTCTTTGTTAGCTGGTATAGGACTATTATCTATTTTGTTATCCGTTATTATGAGAATCTATTTGCTGTTAACTATTATTGAAAATTGGAATGTTGGCATTTTGACAGCCAATTTTCCGTAGATTTAAATTGAATATGATTGAAAATTGTGATTTGAACAGTTGAATGGATAATAGTCTTATTGGCACGCTTACCACATCTTCTTACAATTTATATATATTGGGGTCTTTCTGCTGGTAATATCGGGTGGCCCTGTATTTGCAGAAGAATTTCAGTAAGATACATCACATAAACATACTAAAATCAAATGGACCCAGGACCATTGCAGTATACATTATTATTATTCTTTGTAATACATTCCGTTGTCTGTGAACCTGCAGCATTTTGTACAAATTATAATTCACTTATTACTTGTACAATAACTTATAGTATTGATTTTGATATAAAAAAAAAAAAAAGCATTGGTACACCATATAGATTTTTTTTTATTCAATGACCACATAATAATTTTCATACTGTACTATTAATGTGCTGGTGGTGTTGCCACAGGTTTGTGTATGCGCCTAGTGCAGTTGGGAGTCTAGTGCAGTTGGGAGTTTTTAAAAACTGCCGCTGGATAGCTTATATTCATAGGTGAAAAGAAAGCCGAGTGCGTAAGTCTTTCCTGCCAGTACTTAGCCTCTACACCACAAGACTTCTACAGTGCCTCCCCGCGACAGCACACGGTAACTAGGACCTTGTGTCCTAGGCCTTACTGTAGAGGATCTCGGAGAAGCAAGGACCCTAGAGATGAAGTGTGTAGGCCCATCGGCGTGTGGATACGCCCTAGCACTCATCAACCTTGCCCCAGCTATGGGTTAATTGCCGGCTAGATGAAAGTCGTCAGCCTTGAAAGGCAATTCATATAGGAGAAGAAAACTCTGATATAAAATACCGGGTAGATTTGACTCGTCAGCCTTGGTCGGCAATGGATCTATAGGAAAAAAAACTTGAGTAAAGATTCTCTGGTTCTCCAGGTTGGGGATTGAGCGATAGGCCAACAACCTATCCTTGTAAAAAACTTTAAAGTTACAGAAACGCGAAATGGAAGCATTCGCGCCCTATGCGACACATGGCGCTAACGGGAGTTGTAAGTTGTAAGTACTATTACACCACTGTCCCTGATTAGGGCAGGATTGGACACCAACTAGCATGCTTAAGTTGACGCAGTCACATTCTGTATGTGCTTATGTATATGTCAAAGTCAGGAGCCTGGATTCAGTGGTTGAAGTTTGTTACTGTGTAACAAAGTTTCTCGTTCACTATTTTATGGCAAATTAGGCAGTTAGTTTTCTCCTTTGTACTGTTTTACATTACTATGTGGTATGGGTTTGAATTATGGCTTTGGAAATTATACAACCTCTTTTTCTTTTAGAATTTATATTATAAGAGCTTACATGAAAGAGAACCCTGACCACCATTCTTTTTAAAGGCTTTTTAACTGATTCACATGGCGAAAATTGAAGCTCAGAAACCAGTGATGCAAAAACAGATTTGTCTTCAGTTTAATTTTTCGACAAAAACCTTTTTAAAAATCCTACAGCTTCTCCAATGCTATACCCAAATTTTTCATATTCTATAATTTCACATAAGATTGGTGTTTCTCTTGGTGTCATCCAAATTTTCACTAGGTCCAATTTCTATTATCAGAATAACCAAAACTGGCATGCGTGTGTCAGTTACATGTCCTGTCTCCACTGATCTGGGTATTTTTGTATTTTGCAAGTAGGTTTTATCATGAGGTCATTAAATACAAAAAAATATATTGTGAATCAATGTTTTTTTTATTACTTGTGAAGTATATATATATTACTTTTCAGAAATAAAAAATCTAAAAATCAAATTAATAATACAGTGTCACTGGCTGCACTACTTTCAAAAATGAAATAAAAAACCTAAATCATTAAAAATTGATTCCTCAAATGCCATAGATTAAAAATATCCGTATATCAAAAACAGAAACTAGTAATTTCGTTCAGAAAACTTCAACATCCATACTATAACTTATTGTACAAGTTACGGAAAAAATCAACCTAGGCAGAACTGCCTCAACGGCCGAAACGTCTTGTTCACACATTACAATTTCCTAGGTCCATACCACAAGTTATATACTAAGATCTACGAGTCATCTACTTGGTTGGTCCTCGACAGCTTTATTTTCACATTTCATTTACTGTTATATGTTATCGTCCCTTTTCAATTCCTTGTTATCTGTTTTTCACCAAATCAATTCACTGTTTTGATGTTATGATGATTCCCCTTGAAATCTTATAATTCACGGTGAATGCCGGTGTCCTATAGCCATTCTTCCCCCATGCCAACCCCCCCCCCCTCCACAAGGGAAATATTGGCTCATGTCAGCCTTTCCCCGGGGAAAAAAACTGGCATTGGGAAAGAATGGCTATATAACACCGGCGCTTTATGACAGTACCTTGGACCGCAGCCCAAGAGGTTTTGTCCATCGATACACCAGGGCCGTAACTATCCTCTTTTAATAGTGAGGCGAAATATTTTTGGCGAGGGATCTGGGGCCGCTCAATGCCCCCAGAAGCTCTTAGAAAAATAACGCAAAATCGTGCATTCTGAGCGTTTTCCGGACTCTTTCTTATGTTGAAACGCAATTCATTTAGCTATTTTTTTTTTACAATATTCTGGTCTCAAAGCAAAAACATAGATTCGTTGTAATTTAAGACTTTTAGATATCAGGGACAACATTAATAGACCGATATGTAGGATAAAGCAAAATCATAATTCTCATAATCATTAAAACCGGATCTGTCTGTCTGTTCTTGTCTTGTATTGTGCTTAGACTTTGGTGATTTTATTTATGACTAGATTTAAAAATAGTGACAGTGCAGTATTATACTTTAAGAACAATAGTATTGCTTAAGGCGACACTAAGGAGTTGACCTTGTTTTACGGTATTAATGATTCTTTTATTGTTGAAAACCCCCCAGCAACTATCAAGATGATGAACAGGAATAAAAACTTTGACAATTGATCATTTGTATATTTCTATGTATTGACTTTGTGTGCGATTAGGTTCTGTGCATGTTTACTCCATATTCCTTTTTTTCTGTTTTAAAAAGTGTCTGAACACGACTTAATGCAATTTAACCCTTCAATGTAAAAGGTCATATCGGGCGATACATTGATGTTTTTTTCAAATGATTTGATACCGGGAAATTGGTGGTCTTACTTTAATTCAAACCATGTCAGATTATTTTAGTAGTTTTATCTACAAAAACAGAGCCAGTTTTGTATTCTTTGATGTCAAGTTCAATTGAAATAAAAGTGAGGTAAGTGTTCTTGAGACAATAGTCCTCAAGTTAAATGAAACCAATTTTCAGACATTTCAAGTATATTTGAATAATATTTTTACTTTTATTATTAGAATATTTGGGAAGTGTTTCCCGATTTTTTTGGGGAAAAAAGATGAATTTATGAAGAATCTGGTGCCATCTCATACTTCGATTAGACCTGCTGAGTTATTTATTTTCAATACATTGCAAATCAGGTAATTTATTTTCAACTGACACAGAACAAACCATTTATTTTTGTGATTATCAAGGCTGGTTTTTTTTTCAAAATCCTCCTCCCCCCCAGAATATCAAATGGTTGTCCCCTTAGTCAAAAGCGTTTTGTTAAAAATATACTTTTTTACTGTTTTGGTCTTTTGTAAATTTATTGTATGTGTTGTATTTATCCCTTCTACAACGAAATTTGTTTTATATGCACACGTATAAAAATTGCGGTTTTTTCAATGTATCCAACGCTTTAAAAAATATACGGTCAATTGTAAATCACTGCACGAATTCGAACTACCTCTTTTCATTTATGATCATTTATCCCATTCGGTGCCAAAATATTTAATGTTCTTATTCAAAATCTTTCCCGAGTGAGTCTTTCCTCCCTATACCAAGCACTGTTGTGGTCAATGATTGTACTGTTCAGTCGATAGCAATCTGCCTTAGTGTGGCCAGGAGATCCGAGTGACAGTCAAATGTCGACTGAGAGGGAGGTCTGGCTTGCATTGGTAGTCGCTAAGATGACCGTTCATTCGTTTGTGAAACGGCTGTTCTGACTCGCCAACATACTGTTTACCACATTTACACTGTAAGAGATACACAACATTTGAAGTCTTGTAATTACCATTGCAAAATATGGTGTATTCTGTACCAGAGGAGTGACTGTTATAAGTCTGGGTATACAGTTTTTGTTTGCAAGTCAGATATCGTTTGTTTCCGCAACCCTTACAAGAGCCCATAGATGAAGAGCCTACTTGAGAGGATAAATCAGATCTCACAAGCAAGTCTTTAAGGATTTTTGACCTACGGAAAACCAGTACAGGTGGCTCGGGATATGTAATATACAACTCGTCTAAACATCAACCTAACAATGTTAGATCTGTAAAAAGAAAATTTTTGGTTCTTCCCTCGCCGGGATTCGAACCCATGCTACTAAGATATTGTCAAACAAATCATAAATCTATGGCAGTTTTGTTTTTGTCAGTTTCTCCAAATCTATATATATATGGCAGATTTCGATAATACGTAATTTTAAGTAACGTCATGTTACGTCCAAGCCATCGCTAACAGTGACGGTTTCGTTATATAATTAAATATTTCTTCAGAATTCGAAATTACGTTTACTGAAATCAATGCAGATGAGAGAATATATATACGTAGCAGCAAAATCGAGGGTGCAGGCAATTTCACAACAAATGTACATGTATAGGTTTTTGGTGTTTTCGCTATTTTTGTTTCGTGTTTATAAATTGATTCTTGTTTCCGCTCCTTGTTTCGGCTTGTTCTCGTGTTTCCTGTGGTGTCTTCACCACATTAATTGTACAATTTTTCACTGTGCATCTTTTAAATCTGGAATCTTATAAAAAGAAATCACTTATTAGTTCTTTGTTTTTTAAAACTCCTTAACTGTTTCGGGGATACTCAACCGTAGTGAAATATACCCGGGGCATATTTACGTTGCTTAGAGCCGCAATTTGATTGGTTAATGAAATGATTTTGTCACGCATGTCAAATTTAACTCTTTCCCTTAATTCGAGAAATACTGAGTAAGTGAGACGTGTTTTAAGTTTGAAGTTAAAAAGATAGAATTTATGGCAAATACAAACATTGAATTGACAATGAAATAGTTAAACAGTTCATAAAAAGACCCATCATTTAAATTTAGTACAAGTTATGAGTGGGTAAAAATATCATAATCTAGAGTACAATGCAAATCCCTGAGATTAAAGAGTATAATTATGTACTTCAAATTTTCCTGTGAATTTTATACTGCTGTCGATGTCAATCTCTGTATATGCTATAAGAAATCACCCCTAGACATTAATACATATTTGAGTGATAAATGATCCAATAAACGTATAAACACTATGTATAGAATAAAAGGTAGTTTATACTGGCTTGCTAATGTTTTCTTCATGGCTTTCTTTAATTATCCCCTCACCCCACATAGCAACAGCTTTATGTATAGTTGACCTGGGACTGAGCTTCGGAGAATGTTGGGTGGAATGACTCATTATGAGGCAACGTCCAGGAACTAGAATTTAAGAACTCAGAGGTCTTGGAGGAGACTAGGGTCTGATGAAAGGGAGAGGAAGACTCCAGGCACTTGTAATTAAGGGCAAGGAAGGGAGTAGGGAATAGCTAACTCAAAACAAGTCCAGGGACTTATTTTTAAGGGCATGGGGGTCCAGGGACTTATTTTTAAGGGCATGGGGGTCCAGGGACTTGTTTTTATGGGATTGGGGAGGATTACCCCATGGGAGTCCAGGATCTTGTTTTTAAGGGATGGTGGTTGGGGAGGGTTACCCCATGGGAGTCCAGGGACTTGTTTTTGTGGGATTGGGGGTCGGGGAGGATTACCCCATGGGAGTCCAGGATCTTGTTTTTTAAACGGATGGTGGTTGGGGAGGGTTACCCCATGGGAGTCCAGGGACTTGTTTTTAAGGGATTGGGGGTCAGAGAGGGTTACCACCATGGGAGTCCAGGGACTTGTTTTTAATGGATGGGGGTCGGGGAGGGTTACCCCATGGGAATCCAGGTACTTGTTTTAAGGGATTGGGGTCTGGTAGGGTTACCCCATGGGAGTCCATGGACTTGTTTTTAAGGGTTTTGGGGTCAGGGAGGGTTACCCCATGGGAATCCAGGGACTTGTTTTAAGGGCTTGGGGTCAGGGAGGGTTAACCCATGAGAGTCCAGTGTATTTAAGGTCTTAGAGGTCAGGGAGGGCTACCCCACGGCCTAGTGTAATAGAGATGAAGAAGTTGCTGGGTAAGGAGGGGAAGTAAGTAATGTGTTGGTGTTGTAATTTCACACTGTTCTGATACTGTATAGTTGCTTTAAAGATTGTGAAGTACAAATAACCCTGTCACTACTTTTGGATGAAATGCATTATAAACTTCAAAATAATGAACACTTCCTTTTTCTGAATTTAAATAAATAACACTTTCTTTTCTGGATTTTAAATAAATAATTCCTTTTCTAGTTTTCAGATTTATAACCATTCCTTTTTCTGAATTTAAATAAATAATTCTTCCTTTTTTAAAACTCAAATAATTCTTCCTTTTTAAATTATAATTAAATAAACCTTCCTATTTCAAAATTTAAATAAATAATACTTCCTTTTTTAAAATTATAAATAAATAAACCTTTGTTTTTTTTTTTTATTAAATTTTAATAAATAACCATTTCTTTTTTTAAATTTGAATAAATAATCATTTTTTTTCCAAATTTAAATAAATAACCTTCTTTTTTTCTAAATTTGACATAATGACCCATTTTTTTTGTGTGCTGGTGGTGTTGCCACAGGTTTGTGTATGCGTCTAGTGTGGTTGGGAGTCAAAGACTCTTAAACTGCCGCTGGATAGCTTATATTCATAGGTGAAAAGAAAGCTGAGTGCGTAAGTCTTTCCTTCCAGTATATAGCCTCTACACTAACAAGACTTCTACAGTGCCTCCCCGTGACAGCACACGGTAACTAGGATCTAGTGTCCTAGGCTTGACTGTAGAGGATCTCGAAGTAGCAAGGACCCTAGAGATGAAGTGTGTAGGCCGATCGACATGCGGACATCCTTAGCACTCATCACCCTTGCCCCAGTTATGGGTCAAATAGCCAGCTGAATGATGGTCATCAGCCTGCCTTGAAAGGATGTCTAGGAGAAGAAAACTCTTGATATGAAATTTTTGGTAGATTTGACTGTCAGCCTTGGTCTGCAATTGATTTAAAGGAAATAAAGGATGAGTAAAGATTCTCTCAGCCAGGTTCTCCAGGTTTGGGATTGAGAAATATGTCAACAACCTATCCTTGTAAAAAGGAAGAATGATTATATACTGATTAATCTCCCAGATGAGGAACATCACAACTGGGTCTGCATGAAGCTTTGACATTCAAAAGACAATAGGTAAATATGCATAAGCCAAGGTACATGTAGTAGATGTCCAGTCATTTCATTTTAGTAGCTGATTTTGATGTATAAATTCACATTTGGATATAGTATTACATAATTCCACAAGATAATTAACATGGAGCACCAAAAATATTCATTGATATTCTGTTTAAGGGTAGAAAAGGGATAAAGGAGTAGGTCCAGTAAGACCCCTTTTTGGCCCCAAAATATAGCAGTTTTACAAAATTGTTAAAATGTAAACTTTTAGTTATTCATTGGACAGTCGAATTCTTCTGCTACATAAATATGGGCTGTTTTTGACAATACAATGCACATATATCGGGTACTAGCACCATTAAGTCATGCTATATATAATATCAACCTAACAAAATGTAGAATTTTAACAATGGTGCTCCTGAAAGAATAGGAAGGGTACACAGTTCCTGCTCCACAGGTCACAATTAACAGTTATGACCAAAATATGTATTGCAAATAAGAATTCATAGGTGGAAAAAAAATCATGCATAAACTAAAAATAAAAAACTATAAAAATTCACAAGAATTAGCCTAGTAAATTAAGAAGTATTATTATGCCATGATAATTAATATGCATGTATATTTATTAGATAAAATGTTATGTATTAGTAAGTTATAAGTTATTATTTATTATAGTGACATGTGAATCATAACATACATCTAAACAATTACATGTATATACATAGCAATTTGATATTTACACCTGGCCCATTGGACCTATATGTCACTTTAGCAATATTGTATCTAATTTAACTGCTATGATTAGATGTAAATCAATTGACTAAATTCCATATACATGTATAGATATGGAAATAAGATTGGTATAATTGCCAATGAGACAACTGACTCCACCAGAGACTAAAAGATATATAAGTTAACAACTATTGGTCAACATACGGCCTTCTGACAATAAGTGTTTTAAAATTATCACAGTTATGGATTCAATTTTTTTTTCAGTTATCCTGGATATTTTAAAAACACGTAAATGATTTACTGAAGGAAAATTGAAGGAAAGAAGGACCTGGATGTAAAATAATACCAACTTAAGGTATGTATGTTGACGGTTACATTAAATCCTAGTTTCAAGGTAATATTAAAGATAATGAACATTCTAGTTTATTACTTCTATAATAATACAATACCTTATTACAGATATAAGAATATGAAGATGTGGTATGATTGCAATTTTGAAAACTCTCCACAAGAAACCAAATGACATATAAATTAACAGCTATAGGTCACAATTTTGCCTTCAAAAATGAGTAAAACCCATACAACATAGTCAGCTATAAATGGGCTAAAAAATGAAAATTGTAAGAAAAAAAAAATCAATCGAAAACAAACTGCCTTATTCATGTCCAAAATAATGAACAAAACACAGCAACAAACATTAACCACTGAATTACAGGCACATACAGAGTGTGGCAGGGTTAAACTAGTTTGAAGGCATATTGTCCTTATCAAATCTTTGGTTGAATGAAAATTTTCAATCCATGGTGCCTGAAAAAATTGACATGTTTATTTTAAACAAATCTGAAGTAAAATATAAGTACAATGGTGGCATTTCATACTTAAAAGATGCCATAAGATTTAATACAATTCTGAACTGCTTCATATGAAGAATTTTGTTAGCCTCTATCTCCTGGTTACCCCATATATGGATAAAATGTAAATATCTTCTGACATCAACATTTTTATATTATTTTGTGAATTTTAGTTTATGTTTTGAATGAAATGTTATTTTCTATTTGTAGACAAAGTGTGCTTGTTAATTTAGAAATCAACTGAAGCAAAAGAAGAAGAATGGATTCTGTTGATCTGAGGAACTAAGTGGAAACACTTATTGACAAAAAAATATGTAGTATAATACAATTATGTTTAAAGAGAGAGATAGAAAAAGGGTGAGAGCCAGTTGTAAAGATGTATTCTTTTAAACCAGATATGTTGATTACATTCGAATTTCATAGGCCTATATGGTCTTAGTTAATACACGTACTAGGTGTTTAATGTGAGACTTTGATGTGACGTTTGAGAACAATCTGCTGCCATTGGTTTAAATCTATTTTTATGCCCTTTCAGTTAGGGGGGGATATTGTTTTACTCCTGTCCTTAAGCTCTATCATCCTTTTATAGGTATATAGATATAAGAAGATGTGAAATTGGTGGCAATGAGACAACTCTCATCCAATTTACATGTAGTATAGATAACTACTCCTAGAGTTTAAGGAGTTATCTCCCATATTTGTAGGTACTTTTGATATTTTGATATTTCATGATATGGCTTATGTAAATAGAAGATTTAACTTGTTTTTGAATTTAACAAACTGAGCATAAGTTGTGAGGAATGGAAACTAGCAGGCCGGGTTTAAGGGTTATGGGGAGGGAATACACTTGTTTATCTTTTCATATGAGCTAGTTTTGTTCACTGCATGGAAGGCCTGCAATAAATTAGAATGTATTAGTTTTATATATGATTGTTATATATTTGTTGTTAGATATGCTATATAAGATGCAAAAAAGTAAGATGACATTATTATAGTTCTGTCAATAAAATTAGCTTGTAAACAGAGGTCTAGATAATGCATTAAGTTGATTGGTCTGACATTGGAATTTCAAATTATATTTATGTCCTCATCATCTACAAAAGTGCTTCCATTCTCAATATTATCTGATATTAAACACTCCTTCCTCCCAATTATGACTTCATTTTTAGTTTAATGAGCTATCTCCCATATTTGTAGGTACTTTGGTAACAGTATTTCATGATAAGGCTAATGCAAATAGGAGACAACCCTTGTTTTTTGTAGAAAAGAAGATTTAACTTGTTTTCAAATTTAATGGTAAATCCTGTGACTTCGTAAATTTGTTCTTAGCTTTAATATATTTAACACCCTGTCCATGAAATTGAACATTGCTCCTCTTGATTTTAGTAAGTTAATTCTTTTGTAATAGTTTAAAAGAAATGTCAAATAGTATTTCATAATGCATTAGAAGGAATGGTATATTTTATAGAATGCTAGTATTGTTTTACTTGTATGTTTAAAAGTAGTCACAAAAAATGTCATATATTATTTGTTTTACTATTTACTATTATAAAGTGGAATAACATGAACTTATTTCCCTATTTGCTAGTTTAAAACTATTGTAAAGTTGAAATTTCTGTAACAATTAAACTCCTATGATTCTTCCCTACAATGTATGATTTTTAGCTCACCTGGCCCAAAGGGCCAAGTGAGCTTTTCTCATCACTTGGCGTCCGGCGTCCAGCGTCCGTCGTCGTCCGGCGTTAGCTTTTACAAAAATCTTCTCCTCTGAAACTACTGGGCCAAATCAAACCAAACTTGGCCACAATCATCATTGGGGTATCTAGTTTAAAAAATGTGTGGCGTGACCCGGTCATCCAACCAAGATGGCCACCACGGCTAAAAATAGAACATAGGGGTAAAATGCAGTTTTTGGCTTATAACTCAAAAACCAAAGCATTTAGAGGAAATCTGACATGGGGTAAAAATGTTTATCAGGTCAATATCTATCTGCCCTGAAATTTTCAGATGAATCGGTTAACCTGTTGTTGGGTTACTGCCCCTGAATTGGTAATTTTGAGGAAATTTTGCTGTTTTTGGTTATTATCTTGAATATTATTATAGATAGAGATAAACTGTAAACAGTAATAATGTTCAGCAAAGTTAGATTTACAAATAAGTCAACATGACCGAAATGGTCAGTTGACCCCTTTAGGAGTTATTGCCCTTTATAGTCAATTTTTAACCATTTTTCATAAAGCTAAGTAATCTTTTACAAAAATCCTCTGAAACTACTGAGCCAAATTAATCCAAACTTGGCCACAATCATCTTTGGGGTATCTAGTTTAAAAAATGTGTGGCGTGACCCGGTCATCCAACCAAGATGGCCGCCACGGCTAAAAATAGAACATAGGGGTAAAATGCAGTTTTTGGCTTATAACTCAAAAACCAAAGCATTTTGAGGAAATTTGACATGGGATAAAAATGTTTATCAGGTCAATATCTATCTTCCCTGAAATTTTCAGATGAATTGGACAATCGGTTGTTGGCTTGCTGCCCTCCAATTGGTAATTTTTAAAGAAATTTTGCCGTTTTTGGTTATTATCTTGAATACTATTATAGATAGAGATAAACTGTAAACAGCAATAATGTTCAGCAAAGTAAGATCTACAAATAAGTCAACATGACCTAAATGGTCAATTGACCCCTTAAGGAGTTATTGCCCTTTATAGTCAATTTTTAACAATTTTCATTAATTCGGTAAATTTATGTAAATTTTTACCAAATATTTTTCTCTGTTACTAATGGGCAAGGTTCATTATAGATATAATTGTAAGAAGCAAGAACGTTCAGTAAAGTAAGAACTTCAAACACATCACCATCACCAAAATACAATTTTGTCATGAATCCATTTGTGTCCTTTGTTTAATATGTACATAGACCAAGGTGAGCGACACAGGCTCTTTAGAGCCTCTAGTTTTTTAAAGCGGGGTGTATTTTTTTTTCAATATTGCCATATTCTTATGTCGTAAGTATCAGTATTATATAAGGTGATTGCTACATAAATCATTTTTCATTTTAATAAAGAACATTTATTTGAACTTTTTTATGTTTCGTTAAAATATTCTTAAAAAAATATTTTGTTCCGCTTTTTGTCGAGCCTGCAACTTTTGTTGCAGAAAGCTCGACATAGGGATAGTGATCCAGCGGCGGCGGCGTTAGCTAACTTCTTAAAAGCTTTATATGTTAGAAGCTGGAAGACCTGGATGCTTCATACTTTGTATATAGATGCCTCATGATACGAAGTTTCCGTCAGTCACATGTCCAATGTCCTTGACCTCATTTTCATGGTTCAGTGACCACTTGAAAAAAAAGTTCAGATTTTTTGTAATGTTTAATTCTCTCTTATTATAAGTAATATGATTATTATATTTGGTATGTGCATACCTTGCAAGGTCCTCATACCCGTCAGACAGTTTTCACTTGACCTCAACCTCATTTCATGGATCAGTGAACAAGGTTAAGTTTTGGTGGTTAAGTCCATATCTCAGATACTATAAGCAATAGGGCTAGTATATTCGGCGTATGGAAGGACTGTAAGGTGTACATGTCCAACTGGCAGGTGTCATCTAACCTTGACCTCATTTTCATGGTTCAGTGGTTATAGTTAAGTTTTTGTGTTTTGGTCTGTTTCTCTTATACTTTATGCAATAGGTCTACTATATTTCTTGTATGGAATGCCTGTAAGGTGTACATGTCTAGCGGGCAGATGTCATTTGACCTTGACCTCATTTTCATGGTTCAGTGGTTATAGTTAAGTTTTTGTGTTTTGGTCTGGTTTTCTTATACTTTATGCAATAGGTCTACTATATTTGTTGTATGGAATGATTGTAAGGTGTATATGTCTAGCGGGCATATGTTATTTGACCTTGACCTCATTTTCATGGTTCAGTGGTTATAGTTAAGTTTTTGAATTTTTGAGTTTTGGTCTTTTTATCTAAAATTATATGCCAAAGGTCAACTATTTGGTGTATGGAAATATTTTAGGATCTATATGTCAGTCCTGCACGTTTTATTTGACCATGACCTTAATTTCACGGTTCATTGCACAGTGTTAAGTTTTTGTGTTTTGGTCTATTTTTCTTTAACTATAAGTAATAGGTCAACTATATTTAATGTGTGGAAGCATTGTTAGCTGTACATGTCTGCCTGGCATGGTTCATCTGACCTTGACCTCATTTTCATGGTTCATTGGTCTTTGTTTAGCTATCTTGGTTAATGTTAAGTTTATATGACAGTTGTAATAAAGCTTTATACTTAGGACTATCAACATAATATCAATGATTAAGTAAAGAAGGCGAGACATTTCAGTGTGTGCACTCTTGTTAGAAATAATCTAAGTGTTTCAGTTATTTTGAGAGGAAGAGTTTTGAGTTTAAATCCCTGGCTGGGTCAGACCACACAAAACGAAAAGCTGGTATTTGCTTGTAATAATATTTCAGGTTATATTTATCCCTTCAGAATAATATTTGAGGGTATTGTGATTCTATAGATATAAGAAGATGTGGTATGAGTGCCAATGAGACAACTCTCCATCTGCTGAATTATGTTTGGGGTATTGTGATTCCTGTCAATTTTGAGGTTCACTTTTAATTCAATGGTAATTAATTAATCATTTTGAATTGGGGTTTTTTTCGCTTGTTTTTTTACATAGATCAGGCCATAATGGTTTCTGCATTTGAAATTGTATCATGTTTTGTTATATTGGCGCTATCTATTACAACTTGCTTACAGTGACCTATATTTTTTAACACCTACAGCATGAAAGATGTACCTACTAATTTGTACTATTAGTATATAATATTAACATTGTCTGTCATTTGACCCTTGTGTAACCTCGGATCAAGAATATCATGACCTGTTGTTTTGTGCACAATATATAACTTTAAAATGAAGGTACATTGTCTTAAGACAATAATCAACATTTGATTGTTATTTCAAAGCTATGTGGAGGTAATCTGACTAGCATTTGTATGACATAAATGTGACATTTTTCATGACTTGCAAGGAAAAATTAATAAGATACCATTAGTTATTATCGTTTATTGGGAAAGACTGTACTTAAAGTGACACTTTCATAGCCTTTTTTTTTTGGTTTTACTCTATTGTTGAGTTACTGTCGCATTGTATTTACCCAAAAGTCGACATTCTTCTTTGAGCATTTTGAAAACCTTCAAGGATAACTATAACTGGACTATTTAGTACATTTGAACTTGTATAAAAGAAATATTTCACTTCTTGCCACAGGAAACTTTGATGCAATGTTTTTATTGTGGTAGGTTTTTCATAAGTTATTTTACAAACATTATATAAACTTGTCAGTAATAGCATTGGATACTTGATTACATGTATGGGAAGTTAAGTCGCCATCTGTGTTTAGGGTTCACAGATACTATACCTCCCATTTAGGTATAGTAACGTCCCCACCCATACATATCAAGTATCTGCTAGTACTGGTATGAACTGAGGGAGATAGATCACTCAGTTGGACCCTGACCGTCAGACCAAGGGTGACTTGGTCAGACTGCGACCGAGTCGTGGTCTAAACCTTTTCTTTGTACCATGCATGAACTGAGTGAGATTGATCACTCAGTTGGACCGTCACCAAGGGTGACTTAGTCAGACTGCGACCGAGTCGCGGTCTAAGTACCATACATCTGCTAGTACTGATATGAACTGAGTGAGTTCGATCACTCAGTTGGACCTTGATAAAGGGAGACTTGGTCAAACCGTGTACCATGTATCAGTTTTACTGGTACAAGTTTTTATTCAAATTTTAATTGGGGATGTTTTTAATTTTTATCCAAATTTTAATTGGGTAAGTTTTTATCTTTTTATCCACATTTTAATTGGGAATGTTTTTATCTTTTAATCCAATTTTTATTGGTGATGTTTTTATCTTTTAACCAATTTTTTATTGGGGATGTTTTTATCTTTTTATTCATATTTTAATTGGGGATGTTTTTATCTTTTAATCAAATTTTTAATTAGAATGTTTTTATCGTTTAATCAAATTTTAATTTGGGATGTTTTTATCTTTTATTCAAATTTTAATTAGGGATGTTTTTATCTTTTATTCAAATTTTAATTGGGCATATGTTTTTATCTTTTATCCATATTTTAATTGGGGATGTTTTAATCTTTTTATCCATATTTTAATTAGGGATATTTTTTATCTTTTTATCCATATTTTAATTGGGGATGTTTTTATGTTTTTATCCATATTTTAATTGGGGATGATTTTAACTTTTTATCCAAATTTTATTAAATGTTTTTATCTTTTATTCAAATTTTAATTGGGGAAGGTTTAAATTTTTATTATTATTTTAATTGGGGTGTGTTTTTTACTTTTTATCTAAATTTTAATTGGATGTTTTTTTTTAATTTGTTAAATGGGTCAGGTTTATTCATATTGGCTGTATAAGTCATGCTTTAGTCAAATCAGAGACTGTAAAATTGGTACTCCGAAAGGAAGAGACTGGTGGTTCCTGCGGCCATTTGTTTTCGGTGAACTAGCACCTTAAAGTCCAGATAACCCTCAAGCCAGCTGGCTAGTACATTAGCAGACAGGTACTTTTTACCATTTGGCGATTTTTACTTTTGGACTTTTACTTTCCTATTGTAATTTTTTTTTATAATTGTTTTCATTTTTTCTAAAACATTTTTTACACCTTTCTATTAAATACATATTTTGGCTGCAAAATGGTTATCCAAGGATAATTTCTTTAAACAAAATTAATACATCACACATTTTGGCTTATTATTTGTAACTTTGGCTGTTACCTTAATTTTTAAAATAATGATAACCATTTAATATTGAAATAGAAACTACAGCTCCAAATTAGCTCAATATTAAAAAAAATGAAAAGTTTAGATCTTCTTTTAGGTATTGAAATTTTTCATTCTTCCATGCCTGGTACTTCATGATTAAAATCTTTTCATCAACTAACACTTTCATGGGGATATTTAACACACAGAGTAGGCTAATATAGGTAGTTAAGGTTGATATGGATATAAAAGAGAAATGGAGGGTGGATGAGGGTAAATAATGGGAGTGGTATGTATGGATATATGTTCTATAGGGAGAAAAAGAAAAAAATGAGTAGATGAGGGTTATATTGAGAGTTGTATGTAAAGTAGTTAGGGAGAGAATGTTAATTTCTTTATAAGGGCTTTATGTACTGGTATAATGGAAGTGCAGTTTTCTATTTTCTCTTGTGTAGTTCTTATTTTCTTCAAAAATCTGGAGTAAACATTTTAACTTCTAAAAGTACTGCTGTCAAAAATTAACAAGTTAACAGCCTTTCTTGTTACTGATTATGTGCTGCTTATATATAAACATTGTAGCACTTCTCAGTGACTTGATAGGGTTGCAGCTTTTCATCAATTTTAACAGCATTATCTTAGTAATATAGATGCAGTGATAAACACACTTACACTTAGTTAATGTTTCTTTCATTCTGAGAAAATTTGCTTTCAAGTCTTTTTATAAATTTCTTGGTCTAATGTTTCTTCTGTATCTTTGCTGTCAAGTTTGTAGTTTATTCTCATGTGGTTTTTATCAGTCTTAGAATGCAGTATTATACATGTTGATCTGTTCATTGATGGTCATTAACAAATTTTGTCTACTTGTATCGTTGTCGGAAGGACAGTAAGACGAGTTTCTGAAGTCATACAGTATGGTTGCAGCACGTTTATGTTTTCATGTTTGCAGTATTCATAAGGGCTAATTCAGGTTTTTATTTCTCAGTCTTGGTAATATGGAGATGCAACATTTTTTAACTGATTTAAGTGAGGCAAAGGATTGAAAGAACTGTTTCACAAAGCAAAAAAACTGAAACAAACTCTCATATGGGTCCAAAATTTCGCTTTAAAAAATTCGTGCTGCTTCAAAAATTCGGCATGTTAAATAACCACAGGTAAGTCAGATATTGATTTTTTGTAAAGAGAAAAAAGTATGATAAGCATGAAAAGTAGTTGTAAGAGAATCAAACAAAATTTGGTAAAAAAATCAATTAAAGTCGTTCAGTATAGAAACTATGTATCTGCAAACTGAGAACATGCAATCTCAAATTTCCGATAGAATTAGCTGCATGGTATTATATACCAAGAGATGCAAGATTGTGCAATCTCTGTAAACAAGCTGTTGGAAATGAATTTCATTATATTTTCTGCTGTGATTAATTGAAAGATAGTCGAACTTCATATATAGCGGGTTATATAAATGTACCCAGTCAGTCAAAAATGAATAAAATGTTGATTATAGGTAATACACAAGTTCTTACTCGCCTCTCACAGAAGATTGTAAAACTCTTATAGTGTCAAACTGAAAAAGTCATTTTGCTTCATGATCTAGCTAGTACCCTCGTGGCCAAGTACTGGTAAACATATGTATTTACATTCCATTTATAATTCAACACTCTATTTACACGTGGTGCTGACGTGGTACAAGAACAGAATCGAGTACACTCAAAACATAAATACTTGAAGCTTGGGTATTACCTTCGAAATATGTGTTAAATATACAGTAATACAATTATGTATAGTTACTTTGTCCGTTATCAAAGGTGGATTTAGGGGGCAAGGGGCCTGGTCCCACTTTTCGGGGACAAATTTGGTTGCTTTCATAGGAAATCACTGATGCCTGACCGGAGCGGGCCCCCTCTCATATAAATTTCTAAATCCGCCACTGGTTATATATGTTCTAATAACTTGAAATCTTAAAGTTCAATATATAAGATATTCTCAGTGTCTTCTGTAATTATACTGTACTATATATTACTGATGCTCCAAGATATGTACTCAGTGTCTTTTTTATGTTGGGATGTTGCGTCCGAGTTTGTTAAATAAAGTAAAGGTTCCTAATCTTCCTTACATGTAGCTGTATTTGGCAAGACATTTTGAATTGTTTATTTGGTTTAGACGGTCGTCACTGATAAGTCTTTAGTAGAACCTTCCGTGTTGCTGGTGGTGGACTGTCCAGTCATTGAATTGTTGCTGGTGGTGGACTGTCCAGTCATTGAATTTATATTTTCCGAAAGTCAATGCATTGGGGGCATTATAACATGAAATTAAGTCCATCAATTATTTAATTTCATTGTAAACCCTCAGACAATAATTGGTCCTAGAGACTTTTGATGGTTCTGTTGCACATCAAATTGGTTTCAAACTGTCTTCTGATCGGCATTTCAACCACCAATAAGTCAGCACTTTTGTATTGACATGGAATATAATTATCTGTTAATTTTATGTCAAGTTACTATCTGAATTATTCGATAATATAAGTGTTCATATCCCCACCAGACATTGTCTTTGTCGTATTCATCACTTAAAATAAGTTTTACTCCTTTTTCTCCTAACAAGGTCAGTTTTCCTGCATGGTATCTGTGATGAGTTTATTTTAGGGATGACAACGAGTACTCGGGTACTCGCTCGAAAGGCTGAGTACTCGAGTACTGCCAGTTTTAGTACTAGGATACTCTTTTGCCTGTTATACATCTTCAGATATGTCTTTTCACATTTCCGTTGAAATATCCTCTTCGTAATACCAAATAAAAATCAATGAACAACATAAGTTTATCCTGGGGCTACTATTCGTCATGGCGAAAAAAAAAGAAAGAAAATCCGAGTGCAAAAAAACACAGAAAAAGTCAGACTGAGCAACACGAAAATGCACCAAGTAATTTGAAGTTGTATTATAAAACATACCAACGCCTCATGAACAGATGATACCTCTACTGTGTCAAGACTTTTTATGCAAGCATTTATGATTTTAATGGAACACGTACACAAACAATAACTGCTATTATGATAGGTGATTTGCAGAAACAGCGATCGGTAATTCATTGTTTTATTGACGTTAACAACATAGAATCAAGCTATATTTAAATAGACATTGAACGACGAAATTTCTTTTTTGTGACGTTTGCATTCCTGAATTCCAACACTTAAAAAAAGTGTTTTTTAATTTTTTTTTTTGATAGATGTATTTTTGTGTTCTTTTGGTAACTGTTTGTCTTGAGATTGTTATGACTGCTGTAACCATATTTTAATGATTATGTGTGTTTTGTTCACACATTGTTGTAAAAAATAATGGAATATAATGCAACTGTCATAAAAGAGAGAGGTTTACCACTACAATCCACCATTTTCTAAATTTGAAAATGCTTGTATCAAGTGGGGAATATGACAGTTTTGTCCATTGGTTTGATGTGTTTTATCCTTTGATTTTGCAATTTGATAAGGGACATTCTGTTTTAAATTTTCCAAGGAGTTCAGTATTTTTGTGATTTGACTTTTTTCGTTAAAATGTTAAAAATCACTGCATTCCTCTTTAAATCTTTTCAAGGAATGTTTAGGATTCATCTGAATACTTGCGAGAACTTTTTTGACCGAGTATTGGAGTATTAAATTTGAGATCTTTTGTCATTACCCATCAATTTATACTGGAACAAAGGCATGCTATGTGGACCATGTTTTGTTAGATTTGTAAAAATGTCTGAACCTCTAATGGTTTGTGGGTATGTTGTGTTATTAAGTGCTGGTTTTTTTTTCGTGTAATAAACAACAGTTCAAACACTGAAATGTCTGAACTGCTTCACTGTCCATTAATTTTATGTTGAATGATAAAGGTTTTACAAAACACAAATGTACTAAAAGTAGCACATGAACTCAACATTTTCAAACATCTGTGACAGTGCAGTCAAGGTCAGACAAATCCTGTCAGACAGATATGTTCATACACCAATTGACCTATTGCTTGTAGTCTTTGAAAAACACAAAACACAAACAAAAAAACATGAAGTCAAGGTTAGATGAAATCTGCCAGTCTAATAACATGTACCTATCTCAAATTGAACCATGAAAAATTAGGTATTGGACAATGGGCAGATGGAAACTTCATCAGAAACCCTTGCAAGAATAATAAGAAACCTTGAATATGTTATTTCATGGAAGTGGAATGCAACATAAAATTTGGTATTGTTTTTTTTTCCTTGTTTCAATGCATGTTTGCACCTGTTGCAAGTCAGGAATCTGATGTACAGAAGTTGTCGTTTGTTATGTAAGTTTATATGTGTTTCTCGTTTTTTTTAATGTTTTGAATGGTTTTATACTAGTAATTTTGGGGCCCTTAATAGCTTGTTGTTCAGTGTGAGCCAAGGCTCTGTGTTGAAGGCCGTACATTGACCTATAATGGTTTACTTTTTTTAAATTGCTATTTGGATGGAGAGTTGTCTCATTGGCACTCATACCACATCTTCCTATATCTATGTTCTGTTTTTAAAAGTTTGAATAAATGTTTTATATCCCTATTTACCTTCATAGGAAAAGCACATTTGTAAAACCATTGACAAGTAGCTCTGTTTAAATAAAGTAATACAGTAATGGTTCTAAAAGATATGTATTTACATAATAATAAAAACAACAGTCTGCACATCTTTGTACTGTTTGTGTTTAAAACATAGAAAATTTCACATTTCATCTCTGCACTTCGAAGATTGTAACATTCACAACTATTCCAAATAAAATCATCTATTTGACGCAACACTCTTTGACCTGCTTCTACTCCGTGACCTTGATCTTGAGGGTGACCTATCTTCTCCACCATTGTTGACATTCTCAAGAGGTGACCTACTTCTAGACCGGCTATGGGATTTAGACCTGCTTTTACTTTTGGATCTGGATTTACTACGAGATTCGCTCTTCTTTGAACTTCTCCTCCTTTTGCTGTCATGACTACGATCTCTGCTGCTTCTTGATCCTGACCTATGTCTGCTGCGTGAGCGACTACGAGATGATCTCCTCTTCCTGTCTCTGGACCTTGATCGGGATCTGAAAATCAAAGGATATGATGTAAAATATACCTGTACTGAATAGAAATTTAAACCAGTAAGAACAACTTTTTCTCCGTAAAAATTGGTTTAAAGATAAAAATCTTTTTTGAATGAGAAATTCAGTCAGAAAAATTAAGGATAAACACATTTTTTTCAAAAGAACTTTTGGGTAGAATGATATTGACAAATTTGGGTAGCAGGTTCTTTACACCAAGAGCTAATTAATTATCCATTAAAATTGAAAAGACATCCAACTAGGTGTAAAATTTCGTGAAATGTAACATTTTATTTGTTAAACAGCATGATAGAAAATTTCTTTTATTAGGAAAACTTGTGAACAGTATATATGTCGTGTACATGTTATTATTTTGTACAGGTTATTACTTGTACAAACATTTTGTACAAGTAATTACTTGTATGAGGTCATCATACAGGTTATTACCTGTACAAATACAACTGTACAAGTAATTTCTTGTCTAATTTTTATTGAGAAAAAGATAATAACTTGTACAAATTGAAATTATTATTCTACCTTGGCCTATTTCCTGACTACAAAAAACTTTCCCTTTTAACAAATAATTTATTATAAGTGTATCTAAAGTTCATATAAACTTGAAATATTTCAGATTTTTTTTATTTGATAAATATAGTAGCCAATTTGTACAGTTGAGTAGGGTAATAAAGGATAAAAATAAAAATGTCAAATAAAATCTTCTAATTATTCAGTATTCACTTGTGAAAGATACAGAGATACTTCAAGTTATGTAAAGTAAGCCAAGTTAAGTTCCAAAAAGACAGCACTTCAAAAATATTTTTTAAGATGATCTAAGATGGCATGATGTTTTGAATGTGGCAAGAATTAAATTACTAAACTCATTTGGAAAGGAGACGAAATTATTTGTTATTGTCAAGTTGATCAACTTTACCCTCTGGTTAGAACAGCACACTCTGGAGGCATACAAATAATAATTATAAGGAGTTCTGGATTCTCACTCACATGTGTGGATAATTTGAAAATGGTCGCGCCTCCTATCATTCCTACTACAGTCTTTAATGCTTGTTGTAGTCAAGTTAAAGTCAAAGATATTACTGTCAGGTAGACCATGTTGATTATCAATCATGTACTATCAGGATCAATGTACCAAATTCAGTGGACTGCGCCTGAAAAACGCAGGAGTAGCTTACAAACTCACTGACTTTGTTTTTACTTTTTGGAGCTCCACATATCCTGCATGGTGTTAATTGAAGAGAATTTCTTCTTTGCCAAGAACTTCAATTTATGTATGAAAGACCACTTGCACCTCAACGTGTCCATTAAAATATAGAACGCTGACTTAAAAGAGTATGATGATTACATGAACACAGTAGAACTACTGACAATGGTTTGAATGATTAAGAATTGTGCAATTCCATAAAAAAATATAATAATAATAATAATTATAATTAAAATTCAACTGTCAGGAAACAATTGAATATTTCCCTGCATTGAATAAAATAAAAAATGAAAATAATTGGAAGAAGAGTTTCATTTCATTTATTCCTTACAATGACTTTGTCACTTTGCACCAGTAGTCCGTATTTTAGTAGCACCTAGTTGTTCAACCCAATATGCTCAAAGTGTCATGTTAGCTGAAGTTATTTACAAATTTCATAAAAAGAAACAAATAAAACTAAAAGATAGCGAGTTGTATAAGTTATTATCTTTTTCTCAACAGAAACTGTACAGGTAATTACTCGTACAATTATATTTGTACAAGTAATAACTTGTATAATGGCATCATACAAGTAATTACTCTTACAAAGTTTTTGAACAGGTGATAACCTGTACAAAATAATAAAATGTACACAACATATACATGATCTGTGACAACAGGTGCTTCATCATTTCTGTATTTAAGATATTTGTGTCTGTAGGAGTCAGTACTTAAACTGCTTGTTGATTTATAAGACAGAGATGTTGCATAGCAGAGTAGGCTTACTTAATTTTTTTATTGTAGGATGTATTCATTATTCTCTGGTCATTGACCATGTTGTCAATTTAATTTTTGTTAACAAATTTTTTATTCATCATGCACTTATACAAAATTTTTATAGACATATGATAAATATAAAAACCTGCTGCATTTGTTTGCACTTATTCTTAATCTGTTTTTCAGTGGTTCATGTTTGTTCATGAATGTGGTTTCTTGTTTTTCCTTTTGTGTATAGTTTAGACAGTTTGTTTATATATTTAAATGTTTTAAAACTAGTCATTTTTTGAGGGACCATAAAAATTTGCTGTTCAGAATGAGCCAAAGCTCTGTGTTGAAGGCTTTACTTTGACCTAGAATAAATAACTTTTTACAAATTATGACTTGGATAGAAGGTTGTCTCAATTGCACTCATACCACATCTTCTTGTATATACAGATATGTTTTATGACTGCATGTTCACACAACATTTCATGACTGTTAGTACCTTCTCCTCCTCCTGGGTGATGGTGATCTATACCTGCCACCCCCACCACCCCCACCGCCGCCTCCTCCTCCGCCACCACCATTCCTGCCACCAGGTCTACGGAAACCATAATACCGATCGTCAGGACAATCTCTGGCCCAGTGACCTGTTCTGTGACATCTGTAACACTCATCATAGCCTTGTTGCTAAAATAAAGATTGTATTGGTTAAATCCTACTTTCAAACCATAAATGGTTTCATTACAACCACTGTTTAACATTTTTCATTTTGGAAAATACTTGCATCATAACAATATGACATCCCCCCATCCATCTAAATCCGATTGTTCAAGCAAAAATCATTACTCATTGTTTAAATAATGTATATAGTGTAGGAGTAAATACTATGTTTTATCACTTTTTATTTCTCTCCTCCACGGGAATTTCCCTTTTACTTGAGTAATAATTACTCTGCATCAACAGATGTTAATTTCTTTTTTAGTCATATAACTTTACAAATTGTGGAGAGTAATATTTATCAATTCTGAACAAAGAATTATTTCAAGTTTGGTTGGCCAGTTCACCAGTTTTTGAAAAAAAAACACCCAAAAAAATCTCAATTTGTTTCATTATAGCCTTCCAGACCCCTTCATGTGAAAGTGACTTACCCTACTGACAACAGGACAACGAGGACTGCCTTTTGACAAAACCCTTCATGTGAAATTGACTTACCCTACTGACAACAGGGCGACGTGGACTGCCTTTTGACAGAACCATTCATGTGAAAGTGACTTACCCTACTGACAACAGGACAAAAGGACTGCCTTTTGACAGAAGCTTTCATGTGAAAGTGACTTACCCTACTGACAACAGGACAACGAGGACTGCCTTTTGACAGAACCCTTCATGTGAAAGTGACTTACCCTACTGACAACAGGGCGACGAGGACTTCCTTTTGACCATTCCACAATAATACTTGAGCCACATATCTCTCTACCATTTTCATACTTAATTGCATCCTGCAAAAGAAATGTACAAGTTTTAGTTTTTCTTCACAAACTTTATAATTTTCAAAAAGGAGGATTTTTTTTTATTGAATTCAGTAATTCACCAAAATTGAATCTAAAACTCATTCCAGGATTTTTCATTACAACCAAAAATATGGGTAAAAGGCAAAAAACCGTCATCAGACTGTTTAACTTGTATATGATGTTAATGAAAAACATGTTACAACTCTTTTCCCTTCCTACTAGAATACCATTTGATTTATCTTATAAAAATAAATAATTCCTTGTTTAAATAAAATAAATGAATGTTATAAAGTTAAAAAGTTAAATATTTGTTTTCAATAAACTAACAATTACATTCATCAATGCACATCAGATATTGATAAAAAGTCTGATTTATGTCAGTCAAAATAATTTGTATTGCAAACCATGTATGACTGAACATGCAAATCCAGTTCAATAAATATTGTATAAGGGGAACATTCAAAATGTAAAATAAATGAAACAAAAGCAAAAAATAAGCATAAAGATTTGTGTGTTTATCTGTAATATATAACTATGATGTAATATGCCTTGTGTAAAGATTACATCTATATAACCATGACGATAGTTCAGGGAGAGAGAAGAAATAATCGAAGAAAAAAATGTTATTAAATTTCGTCAAAAGAAAGTTTTAGTTTTCCAAATTTCTTATTGCATCTGTTTTTAGTCCTATCATACAGAAATTGGCTACAATTTAACCTAGAGATGGATACATGTATGTATGCTATCTGTATTATGATTTCTTTGTGAAAATCTAAGTTATCGATCAGTTTGTATTGTAGCAGTAAAGACTCCTCCATATCAATTATAAGCTACATCATCAAATTATTCATGGATTTTGATTTTTTTTTACATGATCTGTTTTGATTTCTTGGAATGTAATGACATCACTTTAGCAAATTTAAAACTAAAATTAAAAGACATTCAACACTTAAATGATTTCAATAAATGAACTCAGAGCAAAAATTACTATATTTATATAACTACAAGAAGAAAAGCCAATTTCTGTATTTATAAGACATACTTATAAAATCATAAAATTCTCTGAAGTTTCTGATGCTTTTAACCAAAATTTACTGATCTTTTAAAGAAAGAAAGAAATTAAAAAGTTGATATATATAAAACTAGCGACATACTGTTTAAACCTGGATCTGGTTTCGATGGATACCAACACTTGGGGCATGACCTTTGGTTCAGTCAAAATGTGACCATGGTTCGGTCGACCTGATTGGATGGTTAGTTTCTGAACACCTGATTGGATGGTTTGAATCGGACCATGGTTTGGTCGATGAGTAATGAATGGTTTTGCTGGGACTGATTAAAACAAGGTATTAAGGCTCCAGTCTTTGAAGGAGCTAAACTTTGCCATGGCTCAAATGGAAGGCAACATGGTGTACCACAGACGAACATTTATCATGGAAGGCAACATGGTCTTCCTTTAAGGTTTGGCATGGATGCTGTTCATTGGGCAGGACTGACGCTGGTCATGGTCACATGGTTAGGACACACTGCTAATGTTGCAGAAAATTATTATCAAACATGTATTTCTAATGTTTTTAATATTTCTTCATCTATTTATAAACATGTTGACAAAAAATCATTTGAAAAGTTTATCCTTGCTTTTAACAACAGCTTAAACAGTAATATTTCGAAGAACTAATGACTTTTCTTTTCAATATGTATAGATAGATGAAGAACCTTATTGTCATATCTATATAAAAACATTTACTTCAATGCAAAGATTTATAACTTAAATGAATTACACATCTTAACAAACAACTTATCAAGGTGTACCTGAAAAAAAGATCAATTTTAACATATAAGCACGTAATTGCAAATACTTTTTATCTTTACATCCAGGTCAATCACTTCAAAATTTAAAGAAAAATGAAAAAATTGTAATTTCAAAATAAGAAAAAAAAATATTACCTGTTTTCTTGAGGCATTTACTTACTATGCATTCCATAAAATTCAAATAAGGCAAAAAATGGAGACTTTGCTCTAGCATTTTTACACACAAGACTACAATGTATTAACAGATATCCAATGATCACCAAAGATTCCACTTTTCAATATCGAATTGTGAATTTTAAGAGGTATTTTTTAAATGTAGTTGTGCCTCATCATATACCTATGTATATATGGATTCAAAGGTTTTCCAGTAGAATTAATGTAGCTTTTATGAGCAACTTATCATTAAAAGTCAAGTATATTAAGAATGATTTTGCCTCTGTATAAAAATGCTAAAAACATTATTCTCTTGAGAACCAAAGAAAATTACCTCTGCATCTCTGCGATCTTCATAATCAACAAACCCATAAGCTAAAATGTAATAGGCACAAAATACAATACATGTCATATTATCTTATACAAATATAAACCAGTCATGCCAGTGATATTTTGATTTTTTGTTCCCTCTAGTAGCTATAGAATAAGTAAATTTAAAGGTTAAGATAGTTTCCTTAGTCTTAAATCTTAGGTACAATTCACTTTAAAAAAAAAAAGATAGGAAATAAGCTACCTGTTGTTGAACAAACAATACTGCTTTTTCAAAATCCTTCACGTTTATTTTTTTTTCTTTTGATCTCGGATTTTCCTTGACTTGCTTTAATGCTGTCTCACTCATTGGTTAATGGTCGTATAAAAATAGCTGTTAATATAATTTCCTAATTTAAATATTGTTTTGTCATCATATTCAACTGGTACAAAAAAGTTAAAAAAATTATGGTTTTGGTCCCTTTAAAGTGGATTATGTGGTATGGGCTTTCATCATTGATGAAGACCATAAGGTGACCTATAGCTGTTTTATATCTGTGTCATTTGGTCTCTTGTGGAGAGCTGTCTCATTGACAATCATACCACATCTTCTTTTTTAATATAATTGATCACAATGTCTATCATTCTGTTATAAAGTCAGCTGTAACATTTTTTATCTTCTGTAATTAATTGTCTTACCCATTTCAGCACCTGTAAATATAAAAGCAGTTTACTTTAATAAGAATTGTCATTATATATTTACAAGGTCTAATTGGAGTTATCTATTTGTACTTGACTTACCTAGTCTATGATGTGTAATGTAAGGCCAAAAAAAATATATGTTTGTTTAAGGTTACATCCTCAAAATAAATAGGGTAGGTACAAGTTGTAGGTCGGCATTTCCATTTTATTATTTTCTTTCATTTTATTTTTTGGCGCCATGATTTTGAGTTGTGCGGTTGGTCTTCCTGTGGTCCGAGTTGTCCGTAGGCAAGCTTACCCTTAATTATTTTTAATGTTTGGAATATTTCCCTTTGATATTGATTGGAATAAAATTTCGGCAAAATGATTATTTCATCATACCTGTTGTGAATTTCCTTATAACAGCTATGTTATTCATAATTACGAACATAATGTATCAAGCAACACTATCTTCACTTTTAACATGAGTTCAGTTTAATATTCATTTTACGAGGGAAATAAAATGGCTTAGGGTCTGCGCTCAAAATAGGGTCGGTCGGGTAACCCAAAACACACATTTTTTTTTTTTGGCCTAATCTAAAATTAGTCAGAATAATAGAAGTTTAGAACTCTATCCTTATCATACTTATACTGAACAATCTTACATAGGCATAATCTGAAAATCTATGACTATTTTATTGAAAACTTCAGCAAATTATTATACAAAATGTCAAAAATTTTCAGCTGCCTTAGTCTTAAGTCACAATCGCAGCTACTCATTTAGCAAATTGCAGTCCAAATTGTATGCACCAAGACTGTATAAATTATTTCTGACAAACATAATGATAATTTACACGTAGGGCATAGCTGCGGTATCGTAGCTCTTTAGGTCCTTTTGTTATTTTTTGACTATTAGCGGACCATTTTTGTTATTTTTTGACCATATGGTCCGCAAATAGTCAAAAAATAACATAAGGACCTATGAGCTACGGTTCCGCAGCTACGTAGGGCAATACTCGGCTTTTTAGTAAATGTTTGTTTTAAATTAAATTGCAAACTTCTGCGATACCATTGATTTTTTTTTTGGCAGTATTCTTTACATTTTGACGGGACATAATTTCATATATATTGGATGATGCATCAAGTAATCGGTGTTAAAACAAACAAACAATATAAAATAATATGAATGCCGCCATTTTGAATAACATTACCGGCCAAAACATGTTTTGGTTCAGGGTTGAACGTAAAGATTTTATGCGTTTACCGTATTTCACTTCACATCTAGTCATTCGTCCATATGGTTCAAAAACATCTTCCATGTCTCTTACTCTGGTAGATTTACTTAATCTACCGATAAAAAGCTGGCCTTCTGCACGCCGCGACATCTTTCTTTTCTTTCTGGTGAATGCCCGGATGAAATGAAAAGGTGCAAGACAGCTCGGCCTGGAGTTAACTCGGACCGTTTACAAAAGACAGCTCGGGGGGGGGGGGGGGGGGGGTTAACTTCCTATTATTGGGTATACGTGGATGTGCCAAAAATATGGGTCATAATTTTGCGATATTTTATATAAGAACGACCCTCCTTTTTAGTGACATCCTATATTAAAATGCATTTACGTTTGATAAGTTAACTGTATCATAGTATTGACTTTGGCCAGAGACATATAATACTATTATATGTCTCTGATTTGGGGCATGATCTACCGTCATACGGCCAGAGGCGTAGCATCCTAATTTATATTGGTACGGCAGAAAATCATGATGGGTCGCGAAGCGACGCATCCCGCCTTGTAGAGGCGGTTATGCGGCAAGGGGTTCGGGGGCCGCTCAAGGCCCCCGAGAAAATTTTAATAAATAGAGCAAAATCCTGCATTCTGACAACCTCCAGACACTTAAATTTGGTTCTCTAAAACCCTAGTTTTATGGGCAACAATTTAAATATGACTCTTTTTTTTTAAATCAAAATATAAAAATTTATGATAAAAAGTTGCATTCTGACCGTCTCCTGACACTTAAATTTAGTTCCTAAAAAACTTGTTTTATGTGCAATTATATTACTCTCTTGTGTTAAAATCAATTTCAAAATATAGAAAACAGAATTTGAAACATGAATCGTGTCGAAAAGGCAGCAATTAAACTTTATCAAAAAAGTTGAAGGCCGTTGAACATCTTAGCTAAACTAAATACACGCACTTTAACTTTGTGTTGGACACCTTGCCAGGCCTTGGCATGCTCCTACAATACTTTTGATTGTTTTTTGTTTTTGAAAATTTTTGACAGAAAAAAAAAGCGCCATTCCGAATATGCATAGCGGTTGTAGGAAATTATTAAACTATCAAATCTTCGCTAAAAGTATTCAGGGAGTAAAGGGAACTATGAACAGACCGATGAACAAATTTTCAAAATTCCTTTTACAAAGACCAATAAATAAACATGATGGCTAACTTTCAGAATTTCTCATACAATATCAAGTAAGGGTAAGACAAACGACGAATCTATGACACTGCGAAAAAAAAATCTATTTTCATTGTGAATATGGTTTCATCGCAATAACGATCAATAAGTTTATGACGACAATGCTAGAACTGCTAAAGCGATAATATAGTAGCAACATAACAATGTTCAAACAACTTAGAACAAACAAAGTAAGAACGTTTCCAAAGAGTGACATCCCAATTTACAAGTCATTTATAAAGGCATCGTGATTACAGATTAGTTTGTATATATGTATTACCATCACTGCTAGCGATCCGATGGATAAATCTGTTGTAGAGTTGTCACTCGTTCAGACGTACTTAAATATTCTAAACATCAACCCAACAATGTTAGAACTGTAAATTTGCGTTAGCAAATTTTTTGTTTTTCCCTCACCAGAATTCGAACTGAGATATCGTGGTACCAAATTGCATTGCACTATGATCGGCGCGCTAGACCAGTCGACCACTTTGGCTCTTATCTAAAGTGATAAACTAGAAAATATGCAACTTGAAGTGGCTATGCTAGTTACTGGCGGTACTAAGCTATCACCCATAAACAAATTATACAATGAAACAGGATGGGAGTTACTATCAGAAAGACGACGGTAAAAAACATGAAATGTTTCACAATAAGACCCCTGATTATTTAAGCGATATTTTCCTCACAACTGTTTAATATTCATAACTATGACACAAGACGAACGAATGACACTACCAAATTATTATTTATATGGAGAAAGGAAAGGACAAATACTTCATGCCAGACTTCGGATGGATTGCAGTAATCTAAACGAACATGTATTTAGAGAAATCTTGAAGAAATTAAAAACTGTATTTGTGGTAGAATCGAAAGCAGTAAGCATTGTCTTCTCGAGTGTACTCCCTTGTCCGAAAAAGTACAATAAAAACTATTCCGTTCCCATAAAAAATAAAACACTACTGTTTGGCAAAATAACCTCAGTCAAGAGGAAAATCTACTTGTGTTTAAACAAGTTCAACAATTTTAGTAGATTCAAAGCCATTTGGAATATATAGTATTTCATGGTTAGGATCGTAATTGGGTGAGACAGTCTTGACAAAGTCCTGGACACACACCAACCCGGTACATATCATATAGGAAAGATCAAACAAAAAAATCAACTTTTCATTTGCAGTTATTTGCCTTTTTTTTACAGGGAGACTGATTAATATATGAAGAGAAATACTGATTCGAATCGAATCCCTAAGTAATGTATTTCTGTAATTATATGCATATGACATGTATACATGTACATGTTTTTTTTATATGATATGTTTTAAAGAAAAAGAAACAGGTATTTCAAGGGGAAAGGTTGGTAACTGGAAAAAATACATAACAGTTAGATGCAGAGAGTTCGGGGAATATAATGGAATAGCATTTTCTAATAGCATTAAACGTGTTTGTAAACCGTCGAAGATCAGACTTGGGGCTTCAGTAACTAAAATTAAAAAATATCACAGTGACTAGGACTGGTCTATCATTATGTACTTTATTTCTAAGGATCATGCAAAGGTTGGCACGTCTACTATTTGAATGCTAGATTTATATCCACGGCGAATATTCGTAACACTTGCTTTCAGATTTTAGCGTCACGGAACGCTAAATACTTTTAGTTTTTTTTTCGATATCACACAGTAGATTGCAGATTTGTAGAGTGTAAAACTCCAAAATTACGAGAAAAAATATATACAACCAAGTGTCGCACGGAACTTTTGAACATTTAGTTTATTATATATAAAATTCACACTATAACTGTTAAATGAAGAAAAAAAATCGTTATTTTCCAATAAAAAATGTGTTAAATTACAAGTGAAAATCGCATTCAGTTTTTTTCGTATGTTTTGTTCAAAATGCAACATTCTTTGCAAACACTTCTTAAAATCTTGAAGGAAAACAAAAAGCCATATATACAACGCACATTAGCAAAAATGAAAGACACGATCACAAAAATTTACCATAGCACAAATGATATCACACATTCACAATGGCGGGATGTATAAGTACCGAGCCACGTCAAATAGATATTACCAAAACATGACTATTGATAAAACAGTAAAAATGTGTTACTGTATATGGTGTTGTTGAAGTTGGATTATATTCCGATCGTCTTGGTGCCTAGAAGCAGAATGTGCATTTTAACAATGTGCAGATCGTTTATTTGTCTCTGTAGCGGATAGATCGGCACGCAATAAAATTGGGACAACTCGTTTATATTTTAGTCATGATTACTTAAACTTTATGGTGCATGCATACAGAGTAACTGACAATATTTTTGTTGCAAAAAATAAAATAGCAAAAATACCGAACCCCGCCCAGGAACATTCAAAACGAAAATACCGTTATCAAATGGTAAAGTCAAAAGCTCAAACACATCAAACGAATGAATAACAACTTTCATATTCCTGACTTGGTACAGGTATTTTCTAAAGTAGAAAATGCTGGACTAAAACTGGTTTTATAGCTTGCTAAACTTTAATCTTGTATGCCAGTCGCACAAAATTCCATGCTTGCCGCACAACGTTTGTTTCTCCATTTGAGAGTTCTAACTTTGATTCTTCCATGCCATTTGTGTTTAAACCAGAACAATTGTAGAAGGCAGTAACATGCTATTGATAGTACTATGACTGTTCATGACCATATGCATGGTCAATTTAGATCTTTTGTAAGTAAAAAAAAATCCTTACTTTGATTAATACAGGGCAATTATTCGTTATCGTATATACTACGTATATGAGTTTTCGAACTTTGCTTATGAATGTATACCGTATATTGCTATGACTTCTACATGGACCTTTCTATCATATTTTTTTCTGTAAAATCTTTAGTTTCTTTATTTCCGTTGAAAACCCTTATTTTTTTATATTTTTTATAAATTTTAGGTACGACATGCCGTACCAACGAACATTATTGGTATGGCGAGTGCCGTACCTGCCGTACCGGCTGCTACGCCCCTGAATACGATATATAAATATGCTATTGAAAATCTTACATTATAAAAATATATGTGCACCAAACGATGTCAATGCATATATAAAAACTTAAGAGTAGCTGGTATATTTATGAACTATGAGTGATGATGAGTTAGTGCATATGTAAGCATGGGTCATATTTTAAATATAAAATATATAATTGTATAGGTAATTCTTTCTTAAATATTTATATAACTATAGGTACTGAATTTCAGTGAATGTTATATCGTAAAATGGGTACGTTTTTTGAGGCAGAAATGGCACACCCCTTCCAAAAAGCTATCGAAGTTACCCCCCGTGGCTCGGTCGTCCATAAAGACAACTTGGGCCATCTGTAAAGTCAATTCGAAATGAACAGTGACATCTATCTATGATACTAGATACGAAATAAATATATAAAGGTCGACCTCTGATGAGGGTTTACCTGGGATTATTCCCGAAAGAACCCGAAACATTGCATATTAAATTCTAAAGAATTAAGCAATAAAAAGTACGTAGTGTCAGGTCAGAAATATTGATACCATACCATGAATAAGTGGGTTTATGGTCAATTTATAAAACGTTTTGGGGACTGACAGGCTTTTTTTTTTAAATTATTTTTTTACTTTAGAAGCATTACTTCTTAATTCTCTATTTATTTTGCTTATTTAATTATTGTTATCGTACTCCATTGTTTACAAAGTAAATTCACTAACCCAATATTTTCGATCCGCCCCTTTTAAAAGCTGCACTGTCCAGTCCTTTTTTCTCTATTCTGTAATACCCCATATCCGACAGTTAGGTATTGACTATTGTTTATTCAAACAGGTTAAACAGATATGCATTACGTAACTTATATCCGTAACAATTGCCAACCTCACCTGTGAACCCAGTAGGTGAGCCCATGGATGTACACAGATTCGGCGCATGTTACGCAACAGCGCGTATTGCCGATGTCTTACATATCACCACCCGGGGGCATGACACCTGTAGCTTTCAACTTCAAAGGTAAATCAAGCGTTGTAGAGAACGTGTGCCGATACCTGTAACTTCTATATCAATGTTGATGACTTTTAATTTATTATGTCCAATTTCAGTGTACACACCTGCACACGTGAACAGGTAGTAAGGTACACACAGGAGGTACAAAATACCAATTTTTAATATTGAGATATATTTGGCTATACAATTATACACAAATATGACTAAACTATATAAAAAAAAATTATAAAGGGAACCAAAAAATATTTGCGAAGAAAGAAAAAAAAAAATCTTCAGCCTTTCTCTGCTTTTTATAAGCTCCCTGCGTATAGGTATAGGTGGACTGGGCTCAGCTGTTGTTGGTTGTTTCAATGGAATATCAGGTACTGCATTTGGAGTTTTGGCTTCATGGTAGGACATCCCTCGAGATTCTTCTTAACTTCTGGGTCACGATCGTAACAAACATTTGTAAAGTGGGCGGAACAAAGTCTATGACTAGTGCTTGGTAGGAAGTCCTATCTCTTCCTGGGTTAGACGATGATCTACTCGGGAAACGAAACAAAAAATTCAAACTGTCTTATGCTTTCTGTTGCATCCACTGGTAGCACACAGAACCATTTTTAATCACTGTCATGCTTTTTATTTTAAAGATATTTGAGGGGGGCAAGGGGTTTAACTGTTATGCTGTTATGGGGCATTTTAATTCTTTGTTATCTGTTATTCTGAAAATATATTTACTGTTAGCTGTTATTGACTTATTCTTTGTTAGCTGTTATAGGACTATTATCTATTTTGTCATCTGTTATTGTGAGAATCTATTTGCTGTTAACTGTTATTGAAAATTGGAATGTTAGCATTTTGACAGCAAATCTTCCGTAGAATTTGAAGATAATTGAAAATTGTGATTTGAATGGATAATAGTCTCATTGACACTCTTACCACATCTTCTTACAATGTATATCTATTGGGTCTTTCTACTGCTAATATCGGGTGGCCCTGTATTTGCAGAAGAATTTCAGTAACATACATCACATAAACATATTAAAATCAATTGGACCCAGGTCCATTCCAGTATTATAGGGTTATTGCATGAATATTGGGGAATATTGTCCCGAGTAGAATTTTATATTGCACAAGCTTGCGAGTGCAATATATGTTCTACGAGGGACAATATTCCCCAATATTCATGCAATAACCCTTTTATTGTATAGCAATATAATATTTGAAGTAAAAAATTGGTTTAAACTAAGATTTAAACGTTGATGACGTCATGAATTTTGAAGATTTATTGAACTAGTGCAATATTAGAATTTATTGCACGCTAACTTTTGGTTACGTTCTGTGGGAAATATTATATTGCTATACAATAAATATTATTATTATACTTTGTATTAAATTCCATTGTCTGTGAACATGTAGCATTTTGTACAAATTATAATTCACTTATTACTTGTACAATAACTTATAGTATGGATTTTGTTATAAAAAAGCATTGGTACACCCTATAGATTATTTGTATTCAATGACCACATAATAATCTTTATGATGTCTGTTACACCACTGTCCCTGATTAGGGGAGGATTGGACACCAACTAGCATGCTAACGTTGACCCAATCACATTCTGTATGTGCCTACTTCCAAGTCAGGAGCCTGGATTCAGTGGTTGTAGTTTGTTACTGTGTTACTAAGTTTCTTGTTCACTATTTTGTGGATAAATTAGGCAGTTAGTTTTCTCCTTTGAATTATTTTACATTACTAAGTGGTATGGGTTTGAATTATGGCTTTTGAAATTATACAACATCTTTTTCTTTTAGCATTTATATTATAAGTGCTACTCCCTCTCTTTTCATTTACATGAAAGAGAACCTTGACCACCATATTTTTAAAAGTTTTTTAACTGCTTCACATGGCGAAAATTGAAGCTCTGAAACCCTTGATGCAAATAAAGATGTGTCTTCAGTTTAATTTTTCGATAAATACCCTTTTTAAAATCCTACAGCTTCTCCCATGCTGTACCCAAATTTTCCATATTCTATAATTTCACATAAGAGGCATGATTGGTGTTTCACTTGGTGTCATTCAAATTTTCACTAGGTCCAAATTCTATTATACTATCAGAATTGTCACTTGAGGCAATTTCTATTATCAGAAGAACCATAACTGGCATGCGTGTTTCAGTTACATGTCCTGTCTCAACTGATCTGGGTATTTTTGTATTTTATAAGTAAGTTTTATCAGGAGGTCATCAAGTTAAATGAAAAAATAATATTGTGCATCAATTTTTTTTTATTACTTGTAAAGTATATATATTGCTTTTCAGAAGAAAACAAGAATGTGTCCAAAGTACGCGGATGCCCCACTCCCACTATCATTTTCCATGTTCAATGGACCGTGAAATTGGATAAAAAATATAATTAGGCATTAAAATTAGAAAGATAATATCATAGGAAACATGTGTACTAAGTTTCAAGTTGATTGGACTTCAACTTCATCAAAAACTACCTTGACCAAAAACTTTAACCTGATACATGGACTTTCATTTTCTATGTTCAGTGGACCGTGAAATTGGGTCAAAAGTTTAATTTGGCTTTAAAATTAGAAAGATCATATCATAAGGAACATGTGTACTAAGTTTCAAGTTGATTGGACTTCAACTTCATCAAAAACTACCTTGACCAAAAACTTAAACCTGAAGCGGAACAGACGGACGAACGGACGGACGAACGAACGAACGGACAGACGGACGGACGCACAGACCAGAAAACATAATGCCCCTCTACTATCGTAGGTGGGGCATAAAAATCTAAAAATCAAATTGATAATAAATTGTCACTGGCTGCACTATTTTCAAAAATTAAATAAAAAAACCTAAATCATTAACAATTGATCCCTCAAATGCCCTAGATTAAAAATATCCCTATATCAAAAACAGAACTATAGTAATTTCGTTCAGAAAAATTCAACAATCATACTATAACTTATTGTACAAGTTACGGAAAAAAATCAACCAAGGCAGAACTGCCTCAACGGCCGAAACGTCTTGTTTACACAAATTAAAATTTTCTAGGTCCATACCACAAGTTATATACTAAGATCTACGAGTCATCTACTGGATTGGTCCTGGGCAGATTTATTTTCATATTTCATTTACTGTTATCTGTTATTATCCCTTTTCAATTCCTTGTTATCTGTTTTCCACCAAATCAATTCACTGTTTTGCTGTTATGGGGACCCCCCTTGCCCCCCTCATATTTGAAAATGAAATTGCGCTAATTATGCCTATACACCCGTCAGTCAAATATGATTGATGTAACCACTGACGTCACAGCCTCGTTCTGAGTGACTTCCGGGATTGAAATATGCATAATTAGTAGGTCGACAGATCGATACATTTAGATTCATTATTTATCCATTTAAACGATAATTATATTGCTTTCGATGGTAATTATGTATAAATAAATATTTATTTACCAAAAAAAAAATATAAAAAAATCATGTCACATCTCCTTTAATAAGTTATATAAGTTTCAGTTAAGCAAATATTTAGTTTCTCAATCTGTAAAATGAGGATAGCAATTCACATCCAGAAAGGTTTTTCTTTCCGTATTATAAAGGGTACATTTAAATAAAAAAATGTTCTTCGTCTTCAACCGAGTTCATTGAACATCTCTGATCTTAACAGTGTAATATTTTTTCCATGTTCATCAATTTTTCGTTCGTAACGGCCTCTCTCGATGCGGAGACAATGATTGCTAATCCTAAATCTAGTTAGTATAACTCTCCTATCTCTGTTCTTGATATTGAAGTAATCTTCAAAAGTGAAATTATGTTTAAATTTAAAGTAGTTGCTCAATTTACTGTGATCATTTTATTTTATTAAGTCTCTTTGATGACTCCAATATGTTAAAAAATCAGTTTCGAAACGTTTTCTAAGTAAAATTTTGAATTTATTTTTACTGAGTTTTTTACAAAGTGTTAAATTTAAACCAAGTTTTTCACTAAAAAAACGTGCCCATGTATCCGCGGACACAAAATGCATTCTAACTATATTTTGCACCGAAAATAGTACACATCTAGTATGTATGTAACTATATAAACAGCTGGACACAGTGCTATTCCTATATAAATTTTCTTAAAATGCGGGGCTACAGGCGGACACAAGTGGACACAACGTTATTTCTATATAAAACTTATAAAATCTGCTGGCTACAGGTGGACACAGTGCTATTCCAATATAATTTTTTTATATATGCGGGGCTACAGGCGGACTCAAGTGGACATAGCGTTATTTCTATATAAAACTTATAAAATCTGCTGGATACAGGTGGACACAGCTGGACACAGTGCTATTCCCGGTATATAAAACTTCGTGATATGGGGGCTACAGGCGGACACAAGTGGACACAGCGTTATTTCTATATAAAACTTATAAAATCTGCTGGATACAGGTGGACACAGCTGGACACAGTGCTATTCCCGGTATATAAAACTTCGTGATATGGGGGCTACAGGCGGACACAAGTGGACACAACGCTATTTCTATATAAAACTTATAAAATCTGCTAGCTATATTACAGCTGGACACAGTACTATTTCAATATAAAACTTCTAGAAATGAGGGGACACAGGCGGACACAACGCAATTTCTATATAAAACTTTATGAAAAAGGGGATACAAGCGGACACAGTACTATTCCTATATAAAACTTCTTGTTATGGGGGCTACAGGCGGACACAAGTGGACACAACGTTATTTCTATATAAAACTTATAAAATCTGCTGGCTACAGGTGGACACAGGGCTTCTCCTATATAAAACTTCTTATTATGGGGGACACAGGCGGACACAAATGGACACAACGCAATTTCTATATAAAACTGATGCTGCCTTCAACAATGAAAAAAGCCCCTACAGCCTATCAATTGTAAAAGGCCCTGGAATGACAAGGTAAAAGAATTAAAACTAGAAAACTAATGGCCTAGCTAATTTATGCATTAATATTGTGCAATAATCGGGGAATTTGTTTCCAGTTTTTGAAGAAAAAAATATTTTGTTTGTGACCCTGAGATAAAACAATTGTTTGTTTCACCCTAAGCTGCAACTATATGTAATGCTCAAGGTGAAAGAAAAAAATTGTTTTCGACTTGTCACGAAAAAAATAGATTGTTTTTCGCCAGAGACGAAAAAAAGTTTGTCCGAAAAAAAAATTAAATTTGGCAGGTGGGTCCAAATACGAGCCGTCGGATCAAGCCATTTCTAAAAGGGGGTTCCCAATCAAGGTGAAAGAGGGTCCAACCCTCGGACCTTCCCCTCCCTAATCCGTCATTCGGAGGTAAACATGATAAGCAGTTCAGGATCTATCTCTTACGAAATTATCCAAAAATTCACAATACTTGTTTTGGTGTGTTTGCCAATGGAATGTCTTGGTTTTAAGCTAGCTCACCGTGCCAAAAGTCCCCATGTGAGCTTTTGCCACCACTTCGAGTCCGTCGTCTGTCGACCCCATAAATTATTTCAAGAATCTTTACCTCTGAAATCATTTGACGAAATACCATCAAACTTTAACTGAATGTGACTTAGGGTATTTAGTTTATATCCATCAACAAATTTGACCGCCGTGGCTAAAAATAGAACACAGAGGTCAAATGCAGTTTAAATGCCCCAATTATGAGCATTATGTTTTCTGGTATGTGCGTCTATTCGTTCGTCCGTCCGTCTGTCCCGTTCCAGGTTAAAGGTTTTGGTCACGATAGTTCTTGATGAAGTTGAAGTCCAATCAACTTGATACTTAGTACATATGTTCCCTATGATATAATCTTACTAATTTTAATGCCAAATTTTGTTCTGTTTTCACACAAACATTAATATACAGTATATATACATAAGGCCGTTAGTTTTCTCATTTGAATTGTTTTACATTGTTATTTCGGGGCTTTTTATGTCTGACTATGCGGTATGGGTTTTGCTCATTGTCAAAGGCTCTACGGTGACCTATAATTGTTAATTTCTGTGTCATTTTGGTCTCTTGTGGAAAGTTTACTCATTGGCGATCATTCCACGTCCTCTATGCATTTATGTTTTATTATACTTCAAGATAAAATGCCATATTTTGATTGGCTAAGACGAGGGTGTTAATTTACTCTATCTCATGGCTGAGCGGGTGACAATTTTTTTGAATGTTACCCTCTCGTCTAGACCAATCAGAAATCGACAATTTAAAGGACAATGAATTAAATTTACACCAAAGAACTAAATACAATGCTAAAGTTCTACGTTTTGGCTCAGATTTTATTATTCGACTTAAAATAAATTAAATAAAAAATCTTGCTTGACTTTGTTGTTTTTTTCTAATACCCTATTCTGTAACGTTGTTAGCACGTGACGTCATAAATTTTTTTTTTAAATAAAAGTAATCTGTTACAGACAATAATGATACGACATTCAGTATAATAAATTAAATAACACATAGCTGAGAGGGTGATAGAGCAGATTGGTACCCCTCGAAAAAGCATTGTCAACCTTGACTTCGACGCGGTTGACAATGTTTTCTCAGGGTATAACAATCTGCTCTATCACCCTCTCAACTATGTGTTATTTATATAGTATATATTGTACACTATCACATCAATTATCCTTATCTTGTGACTGTCCTTATGCAAATCAACATGTACGCCCGCCCAATCAGATGATAACAAAATTTGATATCACAAACGTAACTATAAAAACTTCAAAAATTTAATACTGAATGTATACAATGCACACTTTTATCAAAACGTAAAATAAAACTGAAACATAACATTTTTATCACAATAAATTGATTGAGGAATGACTGGTTGATTTGGATCGACTGATTGATTGCATGATTGGTGATTAACGCCACTTAAAGTCTTTCATCACTATTGTGGTGGATAGCTTATAATGGTGGAGGAATCACCCGAGAAACTTCAATAGGAGAACTGACAATCCTATTCAATCAATGGCACCTGTCACATGCGGGACTCAATCTATTTACCTGAGTTGATATTCTTGTGATACACATGGTAGTTCATGAGTTTGACTTTTTAGAACACCTGGATACTTAGGATGTGAGGTCCCCGTGTTTGGATTGTAAAACAGGCACGGTATACTGAAGAATGATTATTATAAAGTAAACTACATTGTATTTCGTTTTCACTGTATCTTCTCTGTTAAGTAAATGGTCGGTGTTACTACTTGTTATGAGATTGAAACTAGTTTGTTTGACTTTTCAAATGTTTTGTTTGATTGTCGCTTGCTTAATGTTCAGTTGCCTTTTTTAATGCAAATTTAGGGCCACATTTTAAATGTACAAATTATCATAGTCGGTAGGGGGCGACGGCACACAAACACACTTCAAAACTGGTTTTGTAGAAAACTGACACTGATTATCACAGGCACTTGTCTCAAAAAAAAATTAATTCCTATATACCTTTTAATGTTATATTTTAAAGGTATATAGGAATTTATTTTTTTGAGACAAGTGCCTGTGCTGATTATGCAAGATGCAAGGATGAAATTTGAAAAAAAGGCAGGACAGGATTTTGAGTAAAAAAGGCAGGATGACAACTGTTGTAAAAAAGTCAGGATAAGCTAAGAAAAAAAAAGGCAAGACCGAATAGACAGAAAAATAAAAAGGCAGGACCGAATAGACAGAAAAATAAAAAGGCAGGACAGAGATTACAAATAAAAAAAAAAGGCAGGACACAATTTTTCATCCTAGCCCCCCCCCCCCCCCCCCATAAAAATAAAATGGTAGCTCCCTTACGAATGTTCGACAAACCAAGACGTTCATGGCCGATGCCACTGAATTGACAAGAATGAAGTGTTAGTATGTACATGTATGTTCGACAAACCAAGTTCATAGAAACCAATGGTGGTAATGTTATGATCAGTTTACTGTTGTCAGGGAAACAGTGAGTTGTGTATTAATTATTTCTTTGTTGTATTGGTGGTAACATTGGTGGAGGAATTGACGAATTTAAAGATGAATAAGTTGGTGGTGGTGGCGGTCTGGTCTGATCTAAAGCCGCATAACTTGGTGGCGGTGGTGGCATTACTACAGATGACGTATGATATCCCATTCCATAACCTCCATGGGAAAACATGTAAGGTGGTTGGGCACTCGGTGTGGCGTACATTTGTTGTCCTGCAACTGGAATTAAAAATCAGCATATATATATATACTTAGAATCCATCATTTATTTTAGAGTTGCAAGTATTGGTTTTTTTTTAGTATCAAGAGATTTTTAACTTTTATTTGTGGTCTTGAAAAGTCCTTCATAATAGCAAGGAAATCAATAAAAATTAATATACTATAGTCACTCTAAAATCGTTTACTTCTTTTACATCATTTGCACTTGTACACAATTTACCATGATATTGGATTTGATATAAAGAACAAGACCCCAATTTGTTGTCTTCGTCGAGTAAACAGCCTACTTAAATTAATGTGTATGTTCTTTCAATACGCTTTGCTTGAACTGAAATTGCATAACCACTCAGGATCACGAGTTCAAAATAGTCTCAATAAAGTTGGTCAAAAGTGATTTAATCCAGACAGACTCTATGAATATATAAGCATACATTAAAGTTTGCCGTAACTATCATGGTAAAATGTTAAGTGAATGTTGGAATTATGAGGAAGGAACAAGTTGAATGTCAATATTCCAGGATGTCGACCATTTTTCTTCTATTTATATAAGTTTTTTATTGTCCTGTACTGTGTAATAGTATTTCGCTCTCATCCCATATGGAATTTACTGACCCCGTTTATATGATATTAGGTCACTAACACACTATGTAACTAATAATATATAAATTAAGAGTCAAAGTACAAGAGCACACGCTTTATAATAGCAATCTCCGTGGTGTGAGTAGGTTAGCATTTTACGTGGAACACAATACTATATACATACTATTTGTATTGGAATGTATCACTGCTATTCCATTGTTTGGATGCACGACCCTTCCTCTTTGTCCAGCTGTCTTTGTACAGGAAGCACAGATTGCCATGATAACACTAATTACAAATGCCAAGAAGATTATTGAGCCTATTATAAGTCCTACAAAAGCTCCAATAGAACTGAAAATTAACAGGAAATGTCGTAAGCTTTACTTTTATCTGGAAAAATTGAGCTGGGAATACACACATGTCTGTTGTTATAAAATACTAAAATAGAACAAAACAAAAAAACATCCATTGAGAAGAGCGCTTATTACATTTTTTTAAGAAAATAATTCACCCCTTTTTTGTGCGTTCAGAAAAGTGTTAAGATGCTTAAAAATATGCAAAACATGGACTATGTGTATATTTGTCTCTTTAGCCATCATACCATGTTTCCTTATTTGTACAGAGGTCAAACTACACTGTAAAGATTTTGTAAAAGATATTGACGTGCAGTAATAAAAAAAACAAAAAAACAAATTGACAACTGTTATATTCCTGACTTGTTACAGACATTTTCTAATGTAGAAAATGATGGTTTGAACCTGGGTTTATAGTTAGCCAAACCTCTCACTTGCATGACAGTCGCATCAAATCGTGTTTCTCGTTATTCGATTTCATTCTTTAAATCCTATCTGTCAAACTGTAAATTATAGTAAACAGTATTCCTAGCAGTTTGGCTAAAATTATAAGGGAGTGCCCAAGAGATCTATCCTGGGTACATTATTAACAAATGTTAATTATAAAAAAGAAAGGTTTTTGTACAATAATGCAGACAACAAAACGTTACTTTATTGTTACCCTGACTATGCATGAAATTTTAATTTCCACTTTAAAATCAGGATCAATAAAACTAAATGCAAGCAAATTCTGACAAAATTAAAGTTATGGCAGTTGAGAAAAAGACAATCAATATATTCGTATGCGAAATGCTGATCTAATTCTTTCATGTGTACCAACGGAAAAACTTCATGGCCATGTCACTGAAATTGAATAAATCTGAATACTCATATCAGTAAATTTAGCATATGTCAATGTCGGCCTTTTGATATGGCATTTGTGTGATAGAAAAAAATAAAACCTAAAAGACTAGAAAATGCTTCAGCATTATGTTATCAGTTAATATACGAAAACATGAGAAAGAAATTCGTATATAACAGGGTATTATTTGAACTTGCCTTGGAATTATTTTTAATTATGGAATTTGCATAATTTCTCGTGCTTGAAATTTTTAATAAATTCCAAGGAATTTACTGATAAAATTGAGAATGGAAATGGGGAATGTGTTAAAGGGACAACAACCCGACCAAATAAAAAAAAAAACAACAGCAGAAGGTCACCAACAGGTCTTCAATGTAGCGAGAACTTTCCCCGCACCCGGAGGCGTCCTTCAGCTGGCCTAAACAAATATATACTAGTTCAGTGATAATGAACGCCTTCTAATTTCCAAATTGTACACAAGAAACTAAAATTAAAATAATACAAGACTAACAAAGGCCAGAGGCTCCTGACTTGGGACAGGCGCAAAAATGCGGCGGGGTTAAACATGTTTGTGAGATCTCAACCCTCCCCTATACCTCTAACCAATGTAGAAAAGTAAACACATAACAATACGCACATTAAAATTCAGTTCAAGAGAAGTTCCATATATTGTATTAGGTCACTAGCACATAACTAATAATATATACTGCGAATCTGACAAAAGAGGGGCGACAGATACCAGATGGACAGTCAAATTCATAGATCGAAATTATAACTGTTGCAAATAAAACATTTAGGTAAACAGTTTTTGCTGTACCGGTTTCACTCATCATTGAAGGCTGCATGGTGAATTATTGCAGTTTAAAACCTCGTTCTTGCGTCTTTTGTGGATTGCTGTCTCATAGGCAATACTAATTTCATGAAATCACTTTATAGATCAAGTTTCGATTGGAAATAACATAACAGTATTTGTTACTAACGGGTATATAATATGTGTTCCAATAAGATAATAATCCGACCAAAGAGCAGACAACAACAGAAGGCCACTGATGGGTCTTGAACATATATTAAAGCATCGTCTATAAAATAAAATATCAGAACAATCAGTCTGTAAGGTGGAACAAATGTACGTTCACACTATCACATACTCTTACTGATTTGTTTACGGCTTAAGCATACTCACAATGGTCCGATAGCAGCATAGCTGTAATACGAGTAGTAGTAGTAGAAGTTGCTGTAATAGGAGTCACAGTACTCATTGCGTGAGAATGGAAATTGGGAATATGATCTCATTCTGAGCGTCAATGATAATAGGTCTTCTGTAGAAAACAGATGTTCCCTTAAATACTTTATTTAGTAGTCTCCTATATTTGAGTTAACAACAAAGCAAAGAAAAAGAGGAGTCCTCTCTATTTTGGTAGGTCATTTATCTTTATACTATTTTATTGTGATTTCCTGTAATGGTATATTCTTTTCATTTCAGCACTCCATATTCTCTATTCTTTTTTTCCTCTCCATTCTTTATAGTTTTGCTATTTATTCTGTTCTCTCTTTTCCCCATCTAGATCCTCTTTCCCGTTTACATGCAGTCAAAACATTTCTATTCAGACATTTATAGAATAAGAACATGATCAACATCTTGAGTATTTGGAATTTCGTCTTGGGTCCTTTTTTTGTTAAACGGTGGACAATCTTTGGTGATATCTGTTAAATATTGACCGCATTTTATTCTAAGGACGATTTAGAGCTTGACATTTTTTTTTAAAGATACCTGTATATTCGAAAGAATATTTTTTGATTGCATGAGTTAAGTCTGCCTATTGATATTTTATCGTGTGTTTTTCTATGTTGTGATGTTATGCTATTGTTTCAGAAAAAGGGAGAAGGTTTGGATCCATTAAAACGTTTAATCCCGCTGCAAATTTTTGCACCTGTTCTAAGTCAGGAATCTGATGTATAGTAGTTGTCGTTTGTTTATGTTATATATACGTGTTTCTCGTTTCTCGTTTTGTTTGTGTAGATTAGACCGTTGGTTTTCCCGTTTGAATGGTTTTACACTAGTAATTTTGGGGCCCTTTATAGCTTGTTGTTCGGTGTGAGCCAAGACTCCGTGTTGAAGGCCGTACTTTAACCTATAATGGTTTACTTTTTAAATTGTTATTTGGATGGACAGTTGTCTCATTGTCACTCACACCAAATCTTCCTATATATATATATTAAATTCTAGATATTTTTGTTTAGAGGGCTCCGTGTTGTTGCTGTTTTATTAACCTTTGCCATAATGTCTTTTTATGAGGGATCCGTGTTGTTGCTGTTTTATTAACCTTTGTCTTTTTATGAGGGTCTGGATAGGGTGTCCTTTATTTCTGTATTCTTTAATATTTTAGGTATGGGCTTTGCTCATTGTTGAAGGCCGTATGGTGATGTTATATTTGTTATTCTCGTGGTGTTTTGTCTGTTGCTTGGTCCGTTTCTGTGAGTGTTGCGTTTCGGTGTTGTGTCGTTGTTCTCCTCTTATATTTAATGCGTTTCCCTCGGTTTTAGTTTGTTACCCCGATTTTGTTTTTTGTCCATGGATTTATGAGTTTTGAACAGCGGTATACTACTGTTGCCTTTATCTATAGTTGTGAATCTCTGTGTCATTTTGGTCTCTTATGGAGAGTTGTCTCATTGGCAATCATACCACATCTTTTTTTTTATATTTATATTCTCTATAATTCAATATTATGTTATTATTGATTTACGTCCAGCGACCAATATAACAAAAATCATCAAGGCTATTATTATGAGGTCTGTTTCTGCTCTCAATTTTATTAGACCGATACTCTCAGAACATGTATTGTTTTCTCGCAACAGAGGTTTTAGGGTTCAGTATAAGGGTTTGTATGATAAAATTGAAGTCTGGACGGACTTGATTTTTTTTCATATATTTTTGAAGAACTTTCCTTTTAAATCTTTCTTTCAACCGTAGATGATAACACATTCTGCTCAAATATTAAAAAGAAAAAAAAAACACAAAAAAACACCGAACTCCGATGAAATTCAAAACGGAAAATCTATAAACAACATGGTAAATTCAAAAGCTGAAACACATCAAACGAATGGTTAACAACTGTCATATACCTGACTTTGTACATGCATAAACGGAATATGGATTTTGTATAACGAGCCCAGGGGCGAATCCAGCCATTTTAAAAAGGGGGGTTCCTAACCCAGGACAAAAGGGGGGGGGGGGGGTCCAATTACATGTCCCCATTCAAATTCTTTGATCGTTCAAAAAAAGGGGGGTTCCAACCCCCGGAACCCCCCGCCCCTCTGGATCCTCGCCTGGAGCCCAACACACTTTTCTAATTATTCCGTTAGGAAACAATCATGCAATCCACTTTTATTCTACAGCTTTATTTTCATTGTAACAGGTATTTTAAGTTAATAAAAAATCTTACCAATGTTAAAGAAAAACAAAAGAAAATTCAGCCATTTTTCCATTTTCCTTCAACTTCCTATATTTATTGTTCAATCAAAACAAATACATGGCTTTGTTCCAACCTTTTATTATACTGAAGTCACGAATTTAAAGTTTTAAAATAAGTTCAAAGTTTGATATACAAATCAATATGGTGTAACCATTATGACGTTCAGTTATCAAAACCGATGAATACTCAGTAACTGAGCAAACGCACCAAATCTGTTGAATAACTACAAAATGTATTTGTAAAAATTTCCCTTATAGAAATCGTTTCTTAATGAATGCAACTCGAAACAAACATATCATTTAGTCTTAGATGCACGAGTTTGTATAACTTTTAGTAGTAAGTAGCTTTCAACTAGCTGTCAGTTACTGCGAGTACTCTCAGATTTGTACTTAAGTGTCTGTTTACGTTGTTGTTGGGATGAACAAGTACACGACCCGTGCCTACTCTGTTTTATCTAAGTCGTCATTGGCGGATCCAGGGGGGGGGGGGGGGTCCGGGGGTTGGAACCCCCCTTTTTTGTCGATCAATTATACGGTTATACGCTGTGACGTGTCTGAGGTTAGTAAGAGGGTCTGGATCTCGCGAACATGTTTAATCCCGCAACATTGTGTATATATATATATGTGCCCTCCCAGGTCAAGAGCATGCAATTCAGTGTTTGTCGTTTGTTGCCGTGTTACATTTTTGGTTTTCGTTCATTTTTCGTACGTTAGTTTGCTCGTTTGAATTGTTTGACATTTGTCATTTCAGGGTCTTTTGTAGCTGACTATATATACGGTATGGTCTTTTCTCATTGTTGAAGACCGTTCGGTGACCTAAATTAAACTTCTGTGTCATTTGGTCTTTTGTGAAGAATTGTTTTATAGGTAATCATACCACATCTTCTTTTTTTTTTTTAATATTTTCTTTCTAGAAATTAAATGTCTGAATTATATGTCGTGTCGTCTATGGAAAAAGACATCATTTATGTCATCGTCTACTTATTTGTTTGCTAGAAATTATAATTGAACGTTCAAACATTTTTAAAACATATGGTTTCACACAAAGCTGCTGATTGGTCAGAATCTTATTGTAGTCATAACTACAGATACATTTATTCCGATAAAAACATTTTAAAACCAAGAGAAAGAAATGCACGAAATCCTTAGTTACTGGTTGGAATGGTTAAAGTTAAAATTTTATCATATCGGAAAACATAATTATGATATATTGGATAACATAATATTTGGCTGAAAGACAACAAGAAGTCCAATACGCTAACATTAAATCTGATAAATCGTTTGTAAAGTATGAAGTGCCTCAAGGTTCTATTTTAGGGCGCTTCATACAAAATGTACTTCGGTCAACGCTTTTACACCCCAATAAATTTACAAAAAAGAGCATTCAATTCTTAAATACTTATGTTCAACGTATACAGAAAGGCGAAAATAATGGAATATAACAGAAAACAAAATAATAACGGACCTTGAAATAAAAAGAGAGGGCTTACAAATATGGTCCTGTCTCCATGTACCTATATATGACTTTTTTCTTAAATTCTCCAGAATTTTTTTTACAAAAAATTAGCCTAAAATAGTTAACATATATACTTAATTTCGACCTCATTTTACTAAAAAAAAAGAGTAGCAGATGAAGGTATATTTTTTATTACATATTTGAATTAATCAGGTAAAAAATAGTCTTTATGGAAATGTTTTTGGTGTTTTCGCTATTTTGTTTAATTTTGTAAATTGATTCTTGTTTCCGCTCCTTGTTTTCTTGTTTTTGTGTTTCTTGTGCACAGTGGTGTCGTCACCATTCAATGAACAATTTTTCACTGAAAATCTGGAATTATTTAACAAAAAAAATCACACTTTAAATGTAGTTCATTGCTTTTTAAAACTCCTTAAGTTTCGGGGATACTCAACCGTAAAGAAATACACCCGGGGCATATTTACGTTGCCTAGATTCGCTAATTTGATTGGTTAATGAAATGATTTTGTCACGCATGTCAAATAAAACTCTTTCCCTTAATTCGAGAAATATTGAGTAAGTCAGATGTGTTTTATGTTTGAAGTAAAAAAAGAAAGAATTTTAATGATGGCAAATACAAACATTGAAATTGACAATGAAATAGTTACACAGTTTATACAAAGACCCATCATTTGAATTTAACTTACAATTATGAGTGGGTAAAAACATTTCGGCGCCATCTTTCTCCAATGTTGTCAAATATCATAGTGCAAATTATCAGGCCTACAGTGATCCTAAACCAAAGCTTACAGGAGTCAAACCCATCTTCATTAAAGAATCAGATTTCTTTAGTAACAAATCTCCACCAAAAGAACTTTGGATAACACATGTTGAAATCTACAAAGCACTTGAACACAAGATCAAACCACAGGGACTCGGTTAGCAGATTAAAATTTTGTAAATCAATGTTTTTAATTTATTTTTTATTATTTCCTGTCTATTTGCATTACTATATTAACGTATTTAACGTTGCCATCACTATTTCTTTTACCTAGGTTTTTTCAGTATATGGATATGGATAGTAAACTGCACATTGCCAGAAAACAAAGAAATAGTGATGGCAACGTTAAATACGTTAATATAGTAATGCAAATAGACAGGAAATAATAAAAAATAAATTAAAAACATTGATTTACAAAATTTTAATCTGCTAACCGAGTCCCTGTGGATCAAACCGCAATTTGTAAGAGGCATACAAAGAATAAAACAAATGTGGAGAATATATTTAGACAATGAAGAAGACAGAATGTTGCTGCTAACAGAAGGTATCACCCTAAGAAACAAGACGATACCCCTGCATTCTCAAAACCCTTACTATCAAAAGGATGAGTTATTAACAACAACAATAAGAGTAAAAAACATCCCACTATCAGCAGATGACGGTCAAATTGACAGAGAATTAAGACAAAAAAACATAGAAGTCATGAGTATAAATAGAGAAAGACTCAGAGTTGACAACTTGGTTACCCAATGCTGGACAGGTGACAGATTAGTGGTATGCAAAAAGTTTGACACACCACTGTCAAGGTTTCTTACAATAGGAAAATACACAGCAAGAGTATATCACTTTGGTCACTAAAGATACAGACATGTTCTTATGCAACAAATGCCAACTGAAAGGACATAATATACATAACTGTCCAAATGAATGGAAATGCAGATTATGCAATCAAAATGGCCATAAAATGCTTGAGTGCCCTATCTTTATAAAAAAAGAAAAGTGGAAAACAACCTGAAACCCAAGAAGGAGAGCAACAGGAAACAACAATAGATATTGATGAAGTAAATTCAAAGTATGAAGAAAGTCAACAAAATGAAACTCCCATAGAAAATGACAAAATAGAAGAAACTGATGAACAATCTGAATTAACAGAAGGAGATGATGATGATATTCTGGCTCATTCTATGTCACTGAACAAAGAAATAACACCAGGAAATAACAAAAAAAAAAAAGAAAACAAGAAAAGCTGCTAACAAGTCTGCAAAAAAGGAAGAAAAAAAGTGTGACTTCTAAACATCAGGCATCAAAATCAGCAGATAATACTGAAGTGAATAAAAATTCTTCATCAACTCAACCTGACATTTCGAAATTTTTAACCCCAAACAATAAAACAAAAACAGCGAAGGAGAGAACCCCACCTACTCCAAATCAACCAGATGGGAAAAGATAATCCGTACATCTGTAAATTGTAGAACATTTTATATATAACAAGAAAAAAAAACAAAAAAAAACCCATGTATGTCTATTTGTCTTGTCTATTGTATTTATGTTTGTGTGTATTAAGTAATTATATGAAGATATTTGAATGGAAGAAAGATTCAAAAACAAATGTTACAAGAGTAAATATAAAAAAAAGAAAAGTGAATCTTTTCAAACATTGTATTATAACATACATGATATTCATGTCAATGTTACTACTGACAGAAGTATCTTTGATAATACCAAAAACAAAAAATGATACATATAAAAACAATCTTATTAGAAAAGTTAAACTGTATGATTTCTATTTAAAACCTTTTAGGATTAGAACTTCTATCTATAGTAGAAGTACTCAAAAATATCAAATCAAAAGAAAAGATTTACCTACCATATTAACATCTCTTCTTAGAACATATCTGAACACCGTAAATCATATAAGGTAACTGAAAATAGAAAAAAGGAAAATATTAAGAAAAAATTAAATAAACACTGTCAAAATGTTACGGAAAACAAAACATCAAAAACAAGCAGTACTTTACTAGAGTATCATAGATTCGACATTATTTACACACTACGAAATTGGAAAACTAGAAAGAGATTATTATTTTTTCACTGTCAAAACCATACATTTGTTCTAGTTTGTAATCAGCAAAACATGTATTATTTTGTAATTTCAGTTATTATAGTTTTGTATACATTGTGTTTTATATGTTTCATATATATAGTAATTGTGTATGAGTATGTTTTATATGCTGTTTCAAAATTAACATCTAAATATCGGTCAAAACACAATCGTGAAACAGACTATAACAATATTGTTATAACATAATTATTTTCACAGGTAACTCCCACGTTAAAAAAATACGATCAAAACTAGGAGAAATAAAGTTTACCTTAAAAATGCCACTAAAACGTGATGTACGCTCACTAAGTAAACGTATTAAACAAATCGAACAACTTTTAATCAAAATATGCTAAATAACCTACACATTTGTACAGCAAATGTTAAAGGACTTCGAGATAAACAAAAGAGATTGAGATTTTATCAATGGATAAAAAATCAGAAATGTAAAATAACTTTTATTCAAGAAACTCATTTCAATACATCCCTAGAAAATGCTCTAACAATAGAATCAGATCATTCTTGTTACTATAGTCACGGAACGACTTCCAGCAGAGGAGTAGCAATATTAATTAATAACAAACTAGACTATAAATTAATAGACGAGCATAAAGATTTAGAAGGTCGAATAATTATGATAAATATTGAATTTGAAAATATAATATATTCTCTTATAAACATATATGCCCCAAATATAGAATCTGAACGAAATAGCTTCTATAAAAAATTAAATGACTTTTTAAACAAAAACGCAATAGGTACAATAATTTTAGGAGGAGACATGAACGATGCCTTAAAAAATGAAGATAGGAAAAGCTCAAATATTCGTAAAAAAGTAAGTAAACCAGTTAATAGCCTAAAAAATTTAATTAAATCAAATGATCTCATAGATATATGGAGATACGTTAACCCTCAAAAGATCCAATATACATGGAGACGTAAAAATCCAGTCCAGTCTAGTAGAATTGACATGTTCCTTGTTAAAAAAGACTTCGTGTTAAACGTAAAGGCATGTGATATTAGGCCTATTCTTATTAAAAGTACTGATCACCAAGCAGTATCAATACAATTACAATCTGTATCATCTGAAACAAGAGGCCCGGGATACTGGAAAATTAACAACGGTATTCTCGACGAGCAAGAATACGAAGACAAAATAAATCAAATTATACAAAAACAAAGTAATGAGATAGGAAAAAATGAAATAGATCCTAGACTTCTGTGGGACTCCCTCAAGTTGGAAATAAAGGAATACAGTATTCAGTATAGTAAAAGTAAAGCTAAACTAAGAAAAAATGTAACGCGTAATTTAGAATTACAATTAAAAAATATTATATGAAAAATCTAATAATGAAGATAATGATTTTATTAAAGAAAAAAATATCCACTTTAGAGAAAGAGCTAGAAAATCAATATGAATACAAAGCAAAAGGAGCTCAAATAAGATCAAGACAAGAGTGGGTAGAAAAGGGAGAAAAAAATAATGCATATTTCCTAGGTCTTGAAAAATCTAAACAAACGAAAAAGACAATACTTAAACTAAAAAACGATAAGGGTGTAATAGTAACAGATCAAGATGAAATATTAAAGCTTGAAAGAGATTTTTATGCTAATCTATACGACACTAAACAAAAACCGGATATAGATGTTAAAAATTACATTTCTGAAACAAAACGTAATTATAAACTGTCAGAAGAAGAAAGTAAGTCTTGTGATGGAAATGTAACTCTAGAAGAATTAACCATTGCAGTCAATAATCTAAAGATAAACAAAAGTCCTGGTATGGACGGAATAAGTATAAACTTTTATAAAAAGTTTTGGGAACTTCTCGGACCGATGCTTGTAAATATTTTTAATTTTAGCTTTGAAAATAAACATCTGCCATTTACGCAAAGACAAAGTTTACTGAATCTAATTTATAAAAAAAATGATCCTTTAGAACTTGCAAATTATAGACCAATATCATTATTAAATAGTGATTACAAAATACTTTCATACACTCTAGCTTTAAGAATAAAAAAAATCTTAAATTTAATCATTAATGCCGATCAAACCGGTTACATAAAGAACCGATTTATAGGTTTTAATTTACGCCAAATACAAGATGTTATAGATTACGCAGATAAGTTTAATATAGAAGGAGCAATTTTATTCATAGATTTTTCGAAAGCTTTCGACACATTAGAATGGAATTTTATGTATCATACTTTAGAATATTTTGGTTTTAATAAACCCTTCATAAACTGGATAAAAACCTTGTATACAAATATAGATAGTTCTATATTTAATAACGGTTGGATATCTGCCCCCTTTAGACCCCTAAGAGGTATCCGACAGGGATGCCCGTGCTCTTCTATACTTTTCGTAATGTCAGTAGAAATAATGGCTAACCAACTAAGGCAAAACAAAAATATAAGAGGCATAGAATTAAAAATTGATAGTAAAACACATTGCTTAAAAATCACGCAAGTGGCTGATGATACAACTCTATTCCTAAAATCTAAAGAAGAAATCCGAACAGCATTAAATATAATCGAAATTTTTGGAACTTTTTCTGGATTACAACTAAACAAAAATAAAACGGAAGGAATTTGGATTGGTAAACTAAAGCATTGTAGAGATAAAGTAGATGAAATTAAATTCACGGACAAACCTGTAAAAGTGCTAGGTATATATTTCGGCATTAATAAAAAAGATTGTGAAAAATTAAATTGGGATACTAGATTTGAAAAGACTCGAAACCTGATAACATCGTGGAAAAAAAGAAACTTAACCATTTTAGGCAAAATTCTAATAGTTAAAACTCTCATTATACCACAATTTACTTTTTTAGCAAATGTTACAGCTTTAAGTAACTCAAAAATAGTTGATATAGAAAGAGAAATTTTTGGTTTCATATGGAATAATAAGAAAGACAAAGTTAAAAGACATACTTTGGTAGCAGATTATAACCAGGGAGGACTTAAAATGACCGACATAAAAAGCTATTTCTCCTCTCTTCAAATAAGATGGGTCTCTAGATTGCTATAGGCAAAACAAGAAAATTGGACATTGATACCAAAATTATTTTTAAGTAAATTAGGTTCTAATTTCCTCATTTTTAGAATGAATTTAAACAACCAAACTTTTAAAAAACTAGATTACATAACTAAGGACATTCCAGAATTTTACTTAGAAATAATAAAAAGTTGGATTTTATTTCATGAAACGAACATCACAGAATTGAAAAACTTTGTCGAAATAAGAAAGCAAGTTATCTGGGGTAATAAATTTATAAAATTTCAAAACAAGCCGCTTATTATGCATAATTGGATACACAGTGATTTTATTTACATTAACGATATTATTGACGATAATGGAAAAATTGCCCAAGATAAAATATTTAGAAAACTGCGAAACACTAAAAATTGGATAGCAGAAATTTCAAAAGTAAAAAACTCAATTCCAACCTCATGGCTAAAAATTTTAGCTACGGAAGAATCCATCAAATCAAAAGTAAATTTTAACAGATTATTTATCAATATAAACAAAGAAAATATTAAAATTGAAAATTTAAGCAACAAAAACGTGTATCAATTGCTAGTTCAAAAAAAAATTTCTCCAAACATTGGCATAAATAAATGGAAAAATGAATTAGAAATAAATTATGACTTTACCAAATATATGTTTAAGTTTATACACCAACATTTAAAACTTAATAAACTTAAAATGTTTAGGTGGAAACTAATAACTTGCATTTTACCGAATAGAGAAAATCTCTACAAATGGAAAATCGTAACTAGTCCGTTTTGTCAACTTTGTCAACTTAAAGACACGTATCAACACTTTTTTATCGAATGTAAATTTCTAAAAGAATTTTGGGAAATCATTAATAAAATCTTATCTCAAATGAATTTTAACAAAAACATTAACTTAAAAGACATTGTAATAGGCTACAAAATAACAGATAATGAGTATATCGGATTCAATATAATTCTGACACTTATAGGATTTGCTATCTACAAATCATACTATGTATCCGATCAAAGAAATAAATCCACTAATGTATTCAATCTGTTTAAATTTGAACTGGACGAATACTTAAGATCCTACAATCTACAAGAATATACTACAGTCCAAGTGCTTCAAACTTTAATTTCTCCAAAATAAAACACTCTTAAAGAAGATATTTCTAGAACACTTTAACTAAATAAATAAAAATAAAGAAAAGACTCACCTAAAATGTTTAAAATCCAAATAAAAAAGAAGTAAAGTAGCCTAATTCAACATACATCCATTAAAAAGCATGCTCTCTCTCACCTTTAAACAAGGTAAACCATCCGATCAAGAAAATCGATGTCACACACTCTTTAATCATGTAATTTTTAAACGAGATAATTGACACCAAACAATCAATTTCGGATAAGAGTATTATATGGGCGTTATTTAATTTGATTACATGTATAGAAGGAAAATATATCATTTATTTCAGATCAGGGTACTGAATGGTATTACATTATTATTGAACATTGTATTTAATTGTAATATACTAATATAAAATTTAAAAAAAAAATACTTATCTATATGAAACCCTGTTCTTATAGATACTAACTATTTCAGGGTACCTTACGGTTAAAGCTGTAGCGGTAAGGTCATTGTTAACAGCTTTAGTGCAATAAATTTATATTCAAGTGTTAAAAAAAAAAAAAAAAAAAAAAATGAGTGGGTAAAAATATCACAATCTAAATTACAAATCCCTGAGATTATAGAGTATAATTATGTATTTCAACTTTTCCTGTGAATTTTATACTGCTGTCGATATCAATGTCTGTATATGCTATAAGAAATCACCATAGACACGAATACATACTTGATGAGTGAGTGATAAATGATCCAATAAACGTAAACATCCTAATTTCAGAAAATATAAAATGGCCGACTCTATTACAAATATCTTATATTTAATTGTTGAAACGAATTAAACGTGCCCAAGTTACCAAAGGTGTCATTTTACTGCTATAAAGCTCCTGATTCACAGATAATTTCAATGTATGTGAAGATCGGTCAAATAAAAAAAAATACCATGAAAGATGGTTTGGGTGTGCTCGAGTCTTTTTCTTTATGCAGGGTACCCAACAATTTTGACTAAAATGGATTTGGCTCATTTAATTTCAATGAAATTTTGACAAATGTTTATTTTGACCTGTTGACAAATATAAGAATTATTCAAGAATATTTATTATTGATCCACACAATTATTTCTCTACTATTAGTATGCAATAGAAACTTGCAGCTGATATTTTAAGAGTCTAACTCTCCTAGGAAGAGGTGGACCATGGGTAAAGCCTGGGGGTCCTGGCCCTGCCAAACTATTGTAGGGGAAAATTTGGTTGAATATAAAATAAAGCAACCCTCTTACGTAGTCATCCCCCCCTTTAAGAAAATTCATGGATCAGCCACTGCTAGGTCTCGAAAAAGCGAGACTAAGCGATCCTACATTCCGTCGTCAACAAATATTCACTCTGTGGTTAAAGTTTTTGAAATTTTAATAACTTTCTTAAACTATACTGGATTTCTACCAAACTTTGACCATAAGATAGTATCCAGAAGTAAATTTTGTAAAAATAAAATTCCATTTTTTCCATATTTTACTATAGATGGACTTAGTTTTTTCTGCGGGGAAACAAAACATTCACTCTGTGGTTAAAGTTTTTAGAATTTTAATAACTTTCTCAAACTATCCTCGGTTTGTACCAAACTTGGACAGAAGCTTGTTTATGATCATAAGATAATATCCAGAAGTAAATTTTGTAAAAATAAAATTCCATTTTTTCCGTATTTTACTATAAATGGACTTAGTTTTTTCTGCGGGGAAACAAAACATTCACTCTTTGGTTAAAGTTTTTAGAATTTTAATAACTTTCTTAAACTATCCTGGGATTGTACCAAACTTACACAGAAGCTTGTTTATGATCATAAGATAGTATCCAGAAGTAAATTTTGTAAATAAATAAATCTATTTTTTCCATATTTTACTTTTAAATGAGTTTTTCTGCGGGGAACCATTACATTCACTCTGTGGTTAAAGTTTTTAGAATTTTAATAACTTTCTTAAACTATCCTAGGTTTGTACAAAACTTGGACAGAAGCTTATTTATGATCATAAGATTGTATCCAGAAGTAAAGTTTGTAAAAAGATTACTCTGTTTTTTCTGTAATTTACTTTTAAATGGACTTAGATTTTCTTACAATCATAAAATAGTAACAAAAGGAATATTTTTATTGATTTTTTTTCCTCATTTTTGTTGAACCTGCGATTTACAGCAAAAGTAGGCGAGACACTGGGTTCCGCGGAACCCTTACAAATTTTTAATTTAAGTATTGTATTTTATTGTTTAATATTGACAGTGTTTCTTGTGATTCGTTTATCATAAGGCTAAGTTTTTTTAGTAAATGTCAAGTTTGCTAAATTTCCATTATATGCCATCTATTTTAACCCCAAAAAAACCAAGTTTACTTTACTTTAATGTTTTTGACTCGTCAATACTCGTCCTGTTGTCACAACTTCTCTGAAACAGAATTTCAGGCAACTTTGATTCAACTTTTTTCTTAGAGTTTTGTCCCTTGGAACTAAGAATTTTTGCATAAATTTACTTAAATACTACTGCAGCTGTTTGTCATTGTAACTCTTGAATCTAAACTATAGAATTTCATGAAACTTTGCTGATAATTAGGATATACTACATGTACATGATCAGTACATGTGTATGAGTATATTTATTGTTTATAATAATATTGTTTGTAGGCTATATGCCATCCTGGGGCCCTAATTAAGCCAATAAAAATATTCTACTCTATTCTATATACAGGAATTTATCATTCATTTTTTTCGAGCCTTTGACTTTAGTCGAAAAAGCGAGACTAAGCGATCCTACATTCTGTGGTCATCGGCGGCGTCAACAAATATTCACTCTGTGGTTAAAGTTTTTGAAATTTTAATAACTTTCTTAAACTATACTGGATTTCTACCAAACTTGGTCAGAAGCTTGTTTATGATCATAAGATAGTATCCAGAAGTAAATTTTGTGAAAAAAAATTTCACATTTTTTCTGCATTTTACTCTTAGGGACCGGTCAAAATTTATCGTCACATAGGACCGGTGCAAAGTGCAGTAGGACAGATACTTTTTTCCGGAATCGCTTTTGTTGGGACATCACTTTTTTTCACAGATAATATCCATAGGACACAATTTTTTTTTTCAAACAGTTACTTTGAAATAATTTTTATTAACATTTATAACAAAACTTGAAATACCCGGGTATAATATACAATATGTAAAAATAAAAATGATTACAGAAAAATTCAGATAGGCATCTTTAATTTTTTTTATAACTTTTTCAAATCAAGTTGGATTTTCATCAAAATATGCAGCTATCTTAGATATATATCAAGCTTACTGAATGCCAGTTCATTTAGTTTTTTTTGTATTGCTGTAAAATTTAAGAATTAAAGTAATCTTGGTTAAAAACGCTGGGATTTGCAATTCGGACAAAATAGGGATAGTACACTTTAATTTTTTTTTATAACTTTTTCAAATCAACTTGGATTTTCATCAAATTATGCAGCGATCTTAGATATATATCAAGCTTACTAAAACCCAGGTCATTTTTTTGTTGTTGTTGTTGTATTGCTGTCAAAAATTCAAGAATTAAATTAATCTAGGTAAAAAAAGCTAGAATTTGCAGTTGGAACAAAATAGAGATAGTACACTTTATTTTTTTTTATAACTTTTTCAAATCAACTTGGATTTTCATCAAACTATGCAGGTATCTTAGATATATATCAAGCTTACTGAATCTCATTACATTTAGTTTTTTGTTGTATTGCTGTAAAATTTAAGAATTAAAGTAATCTTGGTAAAAAAAAGCTAGGATTTGCAATTCGGACAAAATAGAGATATTACACTTTAATTTTTTTAATAACTTTTTCAAATCAACTTGGATTTTCATCAAACTATGCAGCTAGCTTAGATATATATCAAGCTTACTAAAACCCAGGTCATTTTGTTTTTTTGTTGTATTGCTGTCAAATTCAAGAATTAAATTAATCTAGGTCAAAAAAGCTAGATTTTTGTTGTTTTGCCGTAAAATTTAATTTCACTTATATGGTGAAGTGCAACAAACATACATCATGTACATAACAACAACCAACAAAGTAGCAAAATTCATTCGAGGGTCACATCAGGTACATTTTCTGTTAATGGGAAAATGTTAAAGCAATTATTACCATTCCTAATAAAAAACACATTCCAAGGCAACCTATGGGTCTTCCGGTTAAAATATATATAGAGAGTTTAACCAAATGCTATTCAGTTTCATGTTTCTCCTGGAGCTTGTTTTTATTATTAATATTTAAAAGAATTGATAAAATTCTATATAAGATACACGCAGCTTCATTCATTTTTCAGTTTAACAAATACCTATTTGTGGTTTGATTGCATTTATATGCAATGTCTTTGTTTTTTTCAATGCTTTATTCATAGTATAATTTATGATAATGCAATGCTTGTAAGTGTATGTGAATCAACAAAATAAAACATGAAACTGTTGCTTTTGACATACCTGCCAACTGTCACTATTTGTGGGAGATTTCCCCCATGAAGCCTCCCAAATTGAAATTTTGAAATAGCAATTTTGTCCATAATTTTAAACAAAACAGTCTATTTAACAATGACTTACGGCTTAAAAATGTATGAAGAAGCCAAAAAACAACATTAAAATGTATTTCAAGGGCCCTTTGAAGGTTTTTTTTAGGACTATGACAACCATCTTGCATGCAAAACCCCCATGGGCATTTGGAAAAGTTGGCAGGTGTGTTTTGATCATATTATAAAGACAACATTTGTTAACATAGGCGGATCCAGGGGGGCCCTGGCCCCCCTTTTGTGGGAAAAATTTGGTTGCTTATATAGGGAATCACTGAAGTGTGACTGGAGCGGGCCCCCTCTTAGGTCAGTCAGCTTGGCCCCCCCTACAAAAAGTTCTGGATCTGCCACTGGTTAAATGCCTCTATTAAGTATACTTTTATTTACAATACATTGGAAAAGTAGTATAGGACACCAACTTTTTTATTACTAAGTTGTCATAGGACATCATTTTTTTTCAGTCAGAAAGCCATAGGGTTGTAACTTTTATTAAATGTTTTTATTTTTTGCACCGTTCCTATGTGACGATAAATTTTGACCGGTCCCTTAAATGGACTTATTTTTTCCGCGGGGAAACATAACACTCACTCTGTGGTTAAAGTTTTTAGAATTTTAATAACTTTCTTAAACTATCCTGGGTTTGTACCAAACTTGGACAGAAGCTTGTTTATGACCATAAGATAGTATCCAGAAGTAAATTTCATAAAAAAATTGATCCATTTCAAAAGTATTTTAATTTTAAATGGACTTAGTTTTTCTGCGGGGAAACATTACATTCACTCTGTGGTTTAAAATTTTATTAACTTTCTTAAACTTTTCTGGGTTTGTACCAAACTTGGACAGAAGCTAGTTTATGATCATAAGATAGTATCTAGAAGTAAATTTTGTAAAAAGATAACTCCATTTTTTCTATATTTTACTTTTAAATGGACTTAGATTTTCTTCCAGTTAACATTACATACAGTCTGCAGTTCAAGTTTTCAAAACATTTATTAGATTCATTAACTATCCTAGATTTTTTACCAAACTTGGACAGAAGTTTCTTACTATCATAAGATAGTATCAAGAGGAATATTTTTTATTGATTTTTTTCATCATTTTTGTTGAGCCTGTTATTTAGTAGGCGAGACACTGGGTTCCGCGGAACCCTTACAATTTTTATTTTAGAAGTTGAGCAACTTTAAACTTAGAATTTTGACCTTGATATACTACGGCAATAGTTTGTCATCAAAACTCTTCTGAAAAAACACTTCACAGTTTCATGAAACTTTGTAGGACATAAATATGTAGATTTTAATATCCACAAAAAATTGATCCAATGACTTTTTAATATTTATACCTGACTCTGGTATGGGGTTTGCTCATTGATGAATGCGAGTGCCTTGGTGCTCGAGTGGTCTAAGTAGTTGACTACTGAAATCAATAGCCAGTCCATGCACTGAGGTTGCACTCAACTCCAATCTTAATTGACTAGGATTGTCAGTTTCCTATCGAAGGTCAGTGGTTTTTTCCGGGCACTACAGGTTCCTCCACCAATAAAAACTCACTGCCACAACATAGCCTAAATGTGGAGCTTAAAAGTGGCGTTAAAACACAAAAAAATCAAATCATTGATGAATGCTGTACAGTCCTATAGTTTCTCATTTGGTCTCTTGTGAAGATTTGTCTCATTGGCAATCATACCACATCTATTTTTTTAGCTCTCCTATATTGAAAGGTCAAGTGAGCCTTTCTTGTCAGTGGAAGTTGTCACTTGTCACCAGTTGTCATTTTACAAAAATCTTCTTCTTTTGGCCTCAAATTTCAGGTTCATATGACGAAAGATTTTGACCACTTTTTAAACGGCTTAAGTGTCTATTTCATTTGAATCAATTAATATTTTGGGAAAGTTTCACCTGATTTAGTCATTAAAAACGATCCGATTCAAGCTTAAATATGAAAAATCAACAAAATTATGCAGAAAAATGTCACTTTTCAGACGGTTTTGTCAAAAATGAAAGTGGCCGCAACCGTGTTCGTCCTCAACCTTTATATATGTTATGTATTATCATAAAATACAACTTGCATTTCAATATTTAGGATGAACATGAATACGGCCACTTTCGTTTTACACGAAAACCGTCTAAAATTTAACTTATTTGCTAGATTTTTGACAATTTCAGTAATTTAGCACCACTTTATGGTGCTAATGCCCAATAAATGTGCATTATTATGCTAAAAACAGCTCATATTTATGTAGCAGAAGCATTTTACTGTATAATGAACAACTAAAAGTTTACATTTTAACATTTTTGTAAAACTGCTAAATTTTGGGGCCAAAAAGGGGTCTTACTGGACCTACTCCTTTGACTACACTTGTTTTGAATGTAAAGTTTTAAAATGTGTCTTGACACCCTGCCTTCTAACATACATGGTTGTCATGGCTAAATATAATAAACATGGCAAAATCAATTAAACTTGTTTACTTCATGATCTTTTACCAGTAACTTTTTACACAAAAAAAAATAAAATGTAACACCAGCACACTCTAGCTCATACTTGTTTTAACCTTGAAAACTTAAAATGATATTGGGTTGAAAGCAGTTAAAATGAAAGGAAAGAATAGAATTTTATCCAGACATATTATTTTAAAAAATATTATTGTTGCATTGTTTCATGGTGAGATTGTGCTTGCTGACAGTGACACTGTGGTGTGTGTGGTTTTTTTTTTGGGTGAGTATGTGGGAATGCTGACAAGTTCTTTAATGGAAGATTATTTATCCATGTTTAAATCTTTGAAACGTTCAGAACAACATGGTTCTGTTTGTGATACTTTGTCGTTAGAAGATAAATTTTGCTATGAAATGATTCATAATAAATACTGTAAATCTGTCCTAGGGCTTAGGAAAACTGCATGTAATATTTCAGCCAAAACAGAACTGGGCAGATTTTCTATGGCTTCATTTATTAAACCACAAGTTATGCTATATTTCTGTAGATTTCATACCCATGATATTAATCCTCTGTTAAAAGAAGCCTATGAATTAAATAAGTCCCTGCATAATGATGGTTTTCATAGTTGGTATACATTTGCTCTAAATATTTTTAAAGAGACTGGATTAAATGCTAAAGATTTTGAAACTTGTGATAAACCATACAATAAAATTAAATATTCCTTAAAGATGAAGTTTAAACAGGTATCACATGAATTTTATACAAAAAAAGTCTTGAATAAACTTTCTTCTATAACAGACAGTTCGAAATTATTTCTATATGGTCAAATAAAAACTGAGATAAAAATTGAAAATTATTTATTAAAAGAATCAAATTTTAAAACCAGACAATTAATTTCTAAATTAAGGGTTAGTGACCATAACCTAGAAGTTGAAATGGGAAGATATAAAAATGTACCCAGAGATCAAAGGTTATGTAAACTTTGTAATAAAATTGATGATGAATACCATTTTTTACTATACTGCAAACTAAACTCAACTTTAAGAGATTGCTTATTTTTAAAGATTAATAATTTAAATCCTGATTTTACAAATTATCAACCACTTTTAAAGCTAAAACAACTTTTAATTCCTAAATCTGAGCTTTTGACAGAAATTGGTGACTTTATAAAGCAATCATTAGAATTGCGAAAATGAGGTCCATGTCCATCAAAGGCTACATTAATTACCATTTATAACTATGTTTTTTTTATGTTTATATTTGTAATTCTTCACTCTCTGTATTAAATGTTGTATTTGTGTTTGCTTGACCCATATGGGTGTATTTTTGCAAATAAAATTATTATTTAATTGTAAAAAAAAATATATTTGAAACAACATGCATATCATGTACATTGTAAAATGATTTGAAATTTCTGATATATAAATGAAAAATTAAATTCAAATACCCTCTTCAATCAGTACAAAAATATGGCTTTGTAAGTATCAATGTTGTTCCTTCTAAATTAGATGATTTTATCATCATTTTAACAAAAAATTCTTATGTTTTACTGTTACCACTGTCCCAGGTTAGGGAGGGTTGGGATCCCGCTAACATGTTTAACTACGCCACATTATTTATGTTTGTGTCTGTCCCAAGTCAGGAGCCTGTAAATTCAGTGGTTGTCGTTTGTTTATGTGTTGCATATTTGTTTTTCGTTCATATATTTTTACATAAATAAATCTGTTAGTTTTCTCGTTTGAAATGTTTTACATTGTCTTATCAGGTCATTTATAGCTGACTATGCGGTATGGGATTTGCTCATTGTTGAAGGCCGTAAGGTGACATATAGTTGTTAATGTCTGTGTCATTTTGGTCTTTTGTGTCTAGAGTTGCCCTTCAAGTAAATATTTTTGTGGAAGTTATTGAAAAAAACATTTTTTAATGTTAATTTTTGGTATATATTAACTCAGATAGAATTTTCTGACACATTGCAAGAAGATAGATTTGCTGATGTTGTTTTTTTTCGAAAACATATTTAATAAAAAGAATCAATCAAAACTGCCTAAATTTGCGTAGATTAATTTGTTAAAAAAACTTTTGTGAATAAAATAAAATTTTTGAAATAATTTTGAAATAAAATACTAGAAGGTACTAAGGTAATGGCTGAATGTTGTTTTCTGCTCTTTGGTCAGGTTGTCACTTTGATAAATTCCCTGTTTCTATTTTTATTTTATTTCAAATTTGCTTAAAGAAAATAAATATAACAAGAACTATCTTTAAAAAAGATATCCGACGTATTTAAATTTGAGTATATGTTTAAAACTATCATTTCGAATTACCATTAATAAGGTTTTCTCTGTTTGTGTTCAGTTTTCTCGGTCCTCGTATCTTTCTGTTTACATTCACCAAAACAAAGTTTACATAAAAAATTATATAATTGTCCCGAATAAACAGCTGTCATGGATGCAAAGAGCTATTGGAGAAACAATTATTTTAATAAAAATATAAATCTTTGTAAGATCTAGTTCAAATATTTATAGTTTTTCACTTGCTTTCCATCACGATATAATTAACGAGACGTTTTTTCAAACACAACCAAATCACCCAACATGACAGCATTTTGTCCAATCACAGAAAGGATTTTCAAGCATGTGTATTCTGTTGCCATAGTTAAGCGTCCTTAAGTTCAAATGGCACAAACCAAAACTATACAGACTACGTCGAAAAAATGGTGAATAACTGACCTTGTTTTTTTGTTACAAAAAAATATGACAATTTTTAATAAAAATTTGTTTAGACTGAGTTATCTATCCTTCAATTACTAAGTTGACAATTTGAATTTGAACAAACTCATTTATTTGGGTTTTTTTCATAAATCAGAATAAATCACTTGTTTTACCATAATATTCAGATAAACAGTTGAACCCATAAATTGCCAATCTGTCTAAAAAATTTACAGATTTAAGCAAAGAACTAGACCTATAGTGAACTCATGTGCAGATCCAGCCATTTTACATTACAATTCAATAATTTTGTTTTTAGCTCACCTGGCCTTTAGGGCCAAGTGAGATTTTCTCATCACTTTGCGTCCGTCGTCCTCATTGTCCGTCATTGGCTTTTACAAAAATCTTCTCTGAAACTACTGGGCTAGATTAAACCAAGCTTGGCCACATTCATTGTTTGGGTATCTAGTTTTAAAAATTTGTGGTGTAACCCGGCCAACCAACCAAGATGGCTGCCATGGCTAAAAATAGAACATAGGGGTAAAATGTAGATTTTTGCTTATAACTCTGAAACCAAAGCATTAAGAGCAATTCAGATAGGGGTAAAATTGTTTTGCAAGTCAAGATATATCTGCCATGAAATTTTCAGATGAATCCGACAACTAGTTGTTGGGTTGCTGCCCCTGATTTGAAAATTTTTAAGGAAATTTTGCTGTTTTTATACGCCCGTCTTTTAGACGTGACATATTATGGTATACCGTTGTCCGTCCGTCCATCGTCCACACTTCGGACAATAACTCACAAACACTTTTAGCAATTTCCATGAAACTTAAGTGAATTGTTTATATCTATTGACGTAAGCTCCCTTTCGTTTTTTTTTTATTTCAGATTTTAAGTTTTGGATTTATGGGGCTTTATTCATAAAAAAGGGGGGATTTTCAACACTACAGACTATAACTCAAAAAGGCTTTCACCAATGTCCATGAAACTTTGGTGTATTGTTTATATCTATTGATGTAAGCTCCCTTTCAATTTTTATAAATTTCAGATTTTAAGTTTTGGATTTATGGGGCTTTATTCATAAAAAAGGGGGATTTTTAACACTTCGGACAATAACTCAAAAAGGCTTTCACCAATGTCCATGAAACTTTGGTGAATTGTTTATATCTATTGATGTAAGCTCCCTTTCAATTTTTATAAATTTCAGATTTTACATTTCTGTGTTATGAATTTTTATGCTTAAAAAAGGGGGGATTTTCCAATTTTGGGACAATAACTAACACTTTCACAAAATTTTATGCAACTTTGATAAACTGTTTATATCTATTGATATTAATAGTGCCATTTTTTTGCGCATTTTTATTTATTATTTGGGGGGGGGGGGGGTATTTGACAGGGCTCACACTATTTCTAGTTGATCATATAAATTCATTTAAAGCATAAAAGACAAGTTAAAAGAGCAACAGGCGTATCATGCGCTAAAGCGCAGCCCTTTATTGGTTATTATCTTGAATATTATTAAAGATAGAGAAACTGTAAACAGCAATAATGTTCAGCAAAGTAAGATCCACAAATAAGTCAACATGACCAAAAAGGTCAGTTAACCTCTTAAGGAGTTGTTGCCTTTTATAGTCAATTTTTACCAATTTTTCCTATTTTTTTCTAATCTTTTACAAAAATCTTCTCCTAAAACAAATGGTCCAAATTTAACCATACTTAGCCATACTCATCATTGAGGTATCTAGTTTTAAAATAGTGTGTGGTGACCCTGCCAACCAACCAAGAAGGCCGCCATGGCTAAAAATAGAAAAAAGGGATAAAATATAGATTTTGGATCATAACTCTAAAACCAAAGCATTAAGAGCAATTCAGACATGGGGGTTTAATTGTTTTGCAAGTCAAGATCTATCTGCCCTGAAATTTTCAGATGAATCAGACAACCCGTTGTTGGGTTGCTGCCCCTGAATTGGAAATTTTAAGGAAATTTTGCTGATTTTGGTTATTATCTTGAATATTATTATAAATAGAGATAAACTGTAAACAGCAACAATGTTCAGCCAAGTAAGATGCACAAATAAGTCAACATGACCAAAAAGGTCAGTTGACCCCTTAAGGAGTTATTGCCCTTCATAGTCAATTTTTTGAAAATTTTGTAAATTTTTGTAAATTTTAACAAAATATTTTCCTCTGTAACTAATGGGTCAAGTTCATTATAAATTGAGATAATTGTAAAACACAAGAATGTTCAGTAAAGTAAGATCTGTAACAGTATATAAAATGGGCCTGGGAGAATAAAGGATACAATAAACTACTAATTAAAAATGTTTAAATATAAATTCAAAAATTACCATTAGAAAAATATTTCAAGAATTAGGAAAAAGCATGTTTGAACAAATTAGTTTTCAGCTTTATTCTTAAAACCTTTAACAGAATGAATGTTTTGTAGATGATATTCATGAACTATGTAGTTCTCACTTACCAAATGCCTTCTTTCAATTGAAAAAAACTTGACCATGTTTAACATGGTTTGTGAGTATCTAACCTGGTGGTAGACCCCTGATTAGTTGTATCAGTGGCCAAATAATAGGAACAGTAAAGAATGACTTCACAGAACTATAATACTGCAACATCATACACATGACAATGAAATAACTTTACCCAAACAGAGTAAATGTCTCAATTTGAAAACCATGAGAAAAAAAATACACTCAGAAATAATTGGAGTGAAAAACCCAAGTCAACCTTTACCTGAGTGGTGAACTTGGAACAATAAACGTAAAAGGACGAAATATTTCACTCAATTACATTAAAAATAATGAGTAAAAACTCTTAATTGTTAAATTTTTAACTGGAGCTCTGCGTTAAATCCACTTAGTCAGTGTTCATGTAGAAATACAATGGGAGATAACTCTATCTAATTGAAATGATATTAAAATTGTCTCCCTTGTATATTGTCTAGATCAATTATATGACCAATAATATCTACCAACTGATCCGAGTACACAGTCATCGTCCCTTGATTTCCGTTGCCCACGTCCCTAGTGTTGACAGTGTGTTACTTGCCAATTTTGTTTATACCCCTTCCAAATGTATTTCTCCATGTTTTATGCCTCATATCTAGTAAGTCAAGGGGTGAAATGACATTGTAAAAAAAAAATGGGTAATGAATTTTAGAGTAAAGAAGTGATTTGGTCCAGTTGAAAAAGGTTAGAAATTAGCACTTCGGAAGCTGTCAAAAGATTTCATGACCCCCTTAACATCAAACTAATGCCCTGTTTGTATTAAGTTAAATGTGAGGAGCTTGGTACATAAAAAATAAAGGCCAAAATAAAGATTTCACTAAAATTTGTATAAAAGCACTTTATTATGTCTTTGTACCTGTTTCATTTCATATAATATCTTTCTTTTCTTCTGTAGGATAGTTAATGATTCAAGTATAAACCTATTGCGACTAAAAGTGCATGCATGTTTTTCACTAAAAAATTGAAAAATACTGTCTGCAAAAAAAGTTGAACTCAATAGTCCTTTTGTGCTCATATCTATTGTATCATGTAACCTGAGTATAGAAATGATAAAAAAGACACAATATTTTATTTCCTATAGCTTCAGTATGCATTTTTAAATGTAAATATGTGCTACGGCCTAAATTGACCCTAAATTATTTTCAGCCTTACTTGGCCTAAAGACCCTTTTAAACTAATATGATATACTATTTGTAATGTTTCTTGCCATTTAAAGTATATCAAATACATATTTAAGGATTATTTATAACCAAAAAACATCACAAATTCAAAATTGCTGGAAAATATTACATCTTCATGTAAGGCCACCCTTCATTGAAAAACCTCAATTTTTATGCACAGGCTCATATAGATTTGACTTTTGAATAACTATGCTAAGTCTGATAGATCAAATATTGCTTTTAATACATGATATATTATATATAAAGGCATTTAAAAAGTATTTATTTGCAATATTTTGATTTTTAAAGACCCAAATGTTGATAGTTGAAATTTTTCAATTTAACGTTAAATTTCAATACGCAATGTTGAATATAGAATTTATCATATTGTCTGTAATATATATATATGCTATTGCCATGAAACTTTCTCAGGAGTCTCATGATGTATTAAGCTTAGATCATACCAAATTTTATTAAGAATGGTCAATTTTTTCTATCCTACTAGGTCCAAGTACACAGTTTTCGTCCCTTGATTTTCGTTGTCCACGTCCCTAGTGTGGACAGTGTGTTACTTACCAATTTTGTTTATACCCCTCTCAAATGTATTTCTCCATGTTTTATGCCTCATATAGTAAGTGATGAAATGACTAAAAAAAATTGGGTAATGAATTTTAGAGCAAAGAGGTGATTTGTTCCAGTTAAAAAAGGTTAAAAATTAGCACTTCGGAAGCTGTCAAAAGATTTCAAGACCTTAACATAAAATTGTCCATATTTTGAGTTAAAGCTGATGAAGTTTTCTATAATTTTGATATAATTTGTCCCAAAGTAGTACATAACACTGTAAAAATATTATTGAGAAAGCACAGGATGATTTTTGTCGAGCCTGCGACTTTAGTCGAAAAGGTGAGACTAAGCGATCCTACATTCCGTCGTCGGCGGCGTCAACAAATATTCACTCTGTGGTTAAAGTTTTTGAAATTTTAAAAACTTTCTTAAACTATACTGGATTTCTACCAAACTTTGACAGAAGCTTGTTTATGATCTTAAGTTAGTATCCAGAAGTAAATTTTGTAAAAATAAAATTCCATTTTTTCCGTATTTTACTATAAATGGACTTATTTTTTTCTGCGGGGAAACAAAACATTCACTCTGTGGTTAAAGTTTTTAGAATTTTAATAACTTTCTCAAACTATCCTCGGTTTGTACCAAACTTGGACAGAAGCTTGTTTACGATCATAAGATAGTATCCAGAAGTAAATTTTGTAAAACATAAAATTCCATTTTTTTCTGTATTTTACTTATAAATGGACTTAGTTTTTTCTGCAGGGAAACATTACATTCACTCTGTGGTTAAAGCTTTTAGAATTTTAATAACTTTCTTAAACTATCAAGGGTTTGTACGAAACTTGGACAGAAGCTTGTTTATGATCATAAGATAGTATCCAGAAGTAAATTTTATAAATAAATAAATTCATTTTTTCCATATTTTACTCTTAAATGGACTTAGTTTTTCTGCGTGGAACCATTACATTCACTCTGTGGTTAAAGTTTTTAAAATTTTAATAACTTTATTAAACTATCCTGGGTTTGTACCAAACTTGGACAGAAGCTTATTTATGATCATAAGATTGTATCCAGAAGTAAAGTTTGTAAAAAGATTACTCCGTTTTTTCTGTAATTTACTTTTAAATGGACTTAGATTTTCTTACAATCATAAAATAGTAACAAGAGGAATATTGTTATTGATTTTTTTCCTCATTGTTGTTGAGCCTGCGATTTACAGCAAAAATAGGCGAGACACTGGGTTCCGCGGAACCCTTACAATTTTTTTTTATTTCCATTTATTGTCTAAAAGAAGTGCACTACGAAAATAACTGTTTACTCGGACCAACTGCTTTGGATATCTAATCAAAAACTAATTGCTTCTGAATTGCATTATTATAAAAATATTAAACTTTTTGAGTTTTTGCTTAATTTGAATTCAAAGGAGTCAAACCAAAGATTATATAGTGTTTGAATAAGTGCTTGGAAGGAGCAAATGGTTCTGTTTCTGGTATTAATCTAGCAGCTCTCTTTTGTAATTTTAATATCCTATTTAAGGGGGCTCGCGGGTATAAATCAAATTTTTAATTTAATATAGGATTTCTCTATATTTTTTTATAAATGAACTTTATCTTATACTTAATAGAAAAATGAAACAAAAAATGGGGTCACCGTTCATTTACGCTCGCAATCTGCCTCCAAAAAAAGCATACATTTTCATTAATGTCCTTTTTTTCTGTTGAACTAATAGGAGAAATAGCGGTAATATAGAAATAAAAAAGAAAATTACAGAAACAGCTTAAATTTTACAATTATTTAGTTTATATACAGCTTATTCAAAAACAACAATAAAAATATAGGTCACCGATGAGTTGAAAAAGACATTTCAATTTTAATTTTAAAAATGGCATTTTTGCATCAAAGGGAGATAATTTGGAGCTTTTTCAATGATATCTACATTTTAAAAGTCACCTGGGGCCCACACAAATTGAATTTTTGGAATGATTTTTGTACCATATGATAAAGTAACAACTACCAAAGGTAATAAATAAAATTTGTAATGAAAAACTAATGTTTAATTTTTTTCTGAAAATCTGATACCCGTGAGCCTCCTTACACCCTCACAGATGCAACTACTCCAAACTATACAACAAAATCGTCAAGATGTAGGGGACGACATCAAAAGTTTAGTGATGGATAATTGAACCCCACCCCCTCTTAACTAGATTTGGGAAAAATTGATTGACCAATATGGATATATGTAAAAATTAATGTCGGGTAACCAAACTTGCAGCAGTTCAACCCCACCCCACCCCCAAACTATTTGATTTCAGTTTGTTTTCCTACATTGATCTTTTGATGTCGTCCCCAAGTCTTATAGAATAATTTCCTGCAGTCTAGATTTAGAAATTTCTTAAACTTTAATAGTAGATATAGCCTAGATGAAATTTTGAGCATAATTGAGGTATTTAGAATCAAAATTTGTCTGATGATCCTGCCCGCAAACAAAGATGGCAGACATGCTTAAAAAGAATATAGTGAAAAATGCATGTTTTGGCTTTTAACTCGGAAACTAAAGCATTTAGAGCAAATCTGACGAGGTAAGAAAGTTGATCAGGTTGAGATTTATCCACCCTGAAATTTTCAGCTGAATCATACATCGTTGATGGGTTGTTGACCCTGAATTGGTAATTTTAAGGAAAATTTGTGGTTATTTTGAATATTATTAAAAATAGAGATATACTGTAAACAGCAAGAATGTTTTTCAAAGAAACATCTACAAAAAGTCAAATCACCCAAATTGCCATGCAATTGACTACTAAGAGATGCCTATTTACAGATAATATAAATATAAATATAATTCATCATTTTTAAAAGACAATGTTTACTTCAGTTGAAATTTAATGTCAATAATAAATTTAACTGAAAAAAGTATTGTGAAGACTTGTGTTTGGTTTTAGCTTCCATCTAAATAAAACAAAGTTCTGTCAACAAAACATTTAGATGTCTTAAAGCTTATTTCAAAGGTTGGAAGCAATTTATGGAAAAATTCTGCTGAACATAATACTGTATAGCGGCTTATTTTCACGGAGTCTAAATTTCCCTTATTCATGCTAATAGAAAAAAATGTAAATGCATAAATATTGATACAAGTTTTGAATCTGCCAAAATAATAAAACTCCGAAATGTCATAAACCGTCAAAATATTTTGTATACTTTATTCAATAAAAATCGCAAAATTTTACTCTCATGAAAAAAACATGTTATTTGGTATTCCTTATTACCAATAACTCTCAAAATCACCAAATACAGCTGAGTGAGTTTCACTTGTTTAATTGAATAATGTGCATGCTCAATTTTGGATTTGAAAGTTGTCATCCTCATTACTCAGTGCAGGGGAGTTATCTGATATAAATGAGGTAATATTTGTCAGAAGAATTAAGATTATTTACCATTTTGTGTTATTTGTTGTAGCTATGAATTTTGTTGGTTTTAAACATTTATAAAAAGGAATTTTGAATAATGATAATTCTCTCTTAGCTACCAGTTACAAATATTGTTTCAAGTTAACCTCCGTCGTGGTCTATTGACTTTGCAATTTTTGCCAGATAAATTCACCACATTTATTTTTTTGTCCGAAACATTATACTTTGTAAAAAAATTTGATCACAATCCAAATTCAGAAGGTGCGTCAAGTTTGAATGTTTTATCCAAACTTGCACCAAATGTTTAGGGTTTGACTACTGCGGTCGTATGGGGCTGGGCTCAGCAAAGCATTTTATTGTAACTTATTGTTGTCTATTAATTAACAAACATAACTAACATCATTTAACTCTTCTGTATTTTCAGACAAAACGACAAAAAAGCAAGAAAATGACTGGTATACTGTGTATGGTGAGAGAGTTCGTCAACTTAGTAGGTCTGTGTCCGTATGGTCCTTCGGTAAGATCATGTTTTGAGTCAGAGACGTCACCCAGGTTCAAGGTTTGTGGTGTTTAGAGCGTGTTCCTTCCCCTGTGGTAGAGTCTCCTGAGCTACCAAGGGCTGCTGACCCGGAGCAGTGTTTGGTGGAAGCACCCCGTGTTGCATTGTTTTCAGCAATGCCATTTGAGGTAGAAGTCATTTCTACTTTGGATGACACTGTTGAAAATGATACAGCGGTGTTTGAGGAGGTAGAGGAACATGAGTTGGTTTTCGACACAGATGATGCTGACCTTTTCTCAACCTGGGAACAGGAGCAGCAGCAGGCTGATCAGTTTTGGGATGATTTAGAGAAGAAAGTTCTTCAGGTTTCAGATGATTTGGAGGCCCTATCTGAGGATTGTGGTGAGGTAAGACACAGGTTGGAGAGTGATGATGAGACTCTGCAGATGTTCGGCGCAAACTTGGAAAGTGAGGGTCGAAATCTGCAGATGCAGTATGTAATCTCCAGGGTTTTACCTTGCTGTGGTCCTTTAGATTTAGAAGAATGTGTAAGTGATGTGGAAGAGCTGTCTCTAGAGGATGACGAGGTCTTTACTGATGAGCAGGATAGAGTTGTGATTTGGGACGAGGAAGGCAGAGCAGCTATGAGGAGAGTTTGGTTCAGGAGGCATTTCATGAAGAGTCATAGTCTGAATGGTTTTTGGAGGACTTTAAGAGGGTATAGTTTGAGGTGTCGGATGTTTCAGCTTAGTATTGTGTGTCGTTGAGAAGAGTAGGTTCAAATTTGTATTTTTGTTAGTTTTGTCCCTTTTGGCCAGTTGCCCCCAAATTACCTGACAAGTAATAAATGAATGAGTGATGGTATTGATTGATTGGTTGGTTGATGTTATAGTGATGATTGTATCTTGAACACTTCATTGACGGTTTGGTCTTTTAATACGTCTCAACAGGTTAGGAATTCTTTGGCAAAAATGAAAACTATAAAAAGATAGAAGTTAACCTACCCTTAGTCTTACTTCCTGAGTCCCCCTCTACCCAAGTACTCTACCCTTACTTTCTTTGTATATATATGTATATATGTGTAAATAAAAGCATGACTGTTTTATACAATTTTAGTTAAGTCAGACATTGTATGTTACCAAAGGTAGATGTATAATGTTTTTTGTAGCATGTTATCATCATTAGGATATCAGAGACCTTCATATGTACAGTAATCATAGAAATAGAGTATTCATTTTGTACAGCAAAAACATTCAAAAACACTAGTGATTTAGGTGAGAATTCAGGATTTCACCCAAGGTAAAACTTTTTTCACATTACATCATTGTTGAAATCATCACACCAGACTTTATCAGTAACGCACACCTACAAATTTGATATGGATCAGACTTTGAAAAAAAACACAGTAGAAATTTGGTACAGATCATCAAAACCTTGTCAGTCAACATTTTTTGATGTTTCCCTTTTAATGACCTTTTTTTTTATCATATCTTGGACATATACTATTTATAGATACAAATGGTTTTATAAATAGATAGAATAAAAAACTATATCATAGAGATATAGAATAAAAACTATATTATAGAGATATAGAATAAAAACTATATTATAGAGATATAGAATAAAAACTATATTATAGAGAGATAGAATAAAAACTATTATAGTTTATAGAGAGATAGAATAACAACTATAGTTTATAGAGAGATAGAATAACAACTATAATTTATAGAGATAGAATAAAAACTATATCATGTATATTATAGAGAGAGAAAAATTTTAAAAGAATTTACAAATTATCAGCAAGACGAGATCTGTTTTGTGGGAAAACTATATAGAAGATGTAGAGACAATGTACAACTGAAATGAATCAGTTAATCATTAAGATCAGAAAAGTCTCAAATTCCCAAGGTTTCCCTGTTATCGCTGTCATCTTACAGTATCTTTTTCTTTTTGGTAAACATGACTTATTTTTATTTGGATTTTTTCTAAACTATTTTGTAAAAATAAAACAACAAAAATTGTAAAATGTAAAATAAAATAACACCTTTCATAATTAGCTCTTAGTGCACCTTACACATGGAAACCCGGTAATTAAAACTTCTTGCTTAATCAACCCTCCATCTCTAGTACATCAATATTAAACCATTTTATTCACAAAGTATCAAGAACTAACCTGGGTGGGATAACTAACATGATACTTCCTAAATAGGTTGTCTGGAAGATGTGTGAATGAATGAATGAATGAACGAGATAATAATAGAGAGCAGAGAGACAGCTATCTTAAGCGTATTATGTACTGGTCTGTGGAGGGAAGTTATTTAGGAATGTTTATATAATTCTAGTAATTTTCAGAACAGTTTGGTATTTCTGACCTAGGAAAAATTTACTATTTAAAGAAAAATTGGTTAATGTCAAATTTAGAGTCAGAATAAATGTATAACTGTTCCAGTAGATTTTAAATTAAGGTCAATATTAATGAATTTATTCAATTTTAGTTTTGTCTTTAGCTTTCATAAAAAAAAATCATAACTTTTTCTTCAGACCATTTATAGGTTTTTATTTTAGTATAGATGCTGTATTATGAACATCGTTCTGAAGGGCATGACTCTGACCTTAACATCCTTGATCAACATTGAGGGTCTCTTTGAATATGACCTTAAAAATCATCCCCATAGTGCCATATCTATTTACATAGACTTCATGGTTAATTCAAAAAGGGGGAATCTATAAAACCTGGTTAAGTCAAATGGTCCACTCCATTATGACAACCTGAACAAATTGAAAACCAGTGGTATTTGCCTTACTTGTTTCTTTTTATTGACATAATTGGTTAACATTTTAATAATTACGATGAGGAGCCAAAATTGTGTAAACATACAACACAACTGACTTAAAAATTCACACATTAAAAATTCACACACAAGAAATTCACACACAAAAAAATCACCCACAAAAAAAATCACACAAGCAAAGAAATATGACAGTCACCAAAAAAAAAAGTTGTTGGGAGTTGACAGTACAGTGAAGTAAAAACATAATGACATACACTGGGAAAAAAAATCCCTACAGTTGGCGCAGTAGATACCACTGCTTTATCTAACTGCATGACGTCCATATTTGTTTTATTTTAGAACTTACAATTGCCCAGTGAAGGTTATAGTTGTAGAGGTGTTTAGATCTCTTGTAAGTACAAGTTTCAGTACTTATCTGTCACTAGTAATACTGAGAATAAATGTCACTACAACTGAGCTTTTCCTGCATACGATTGGTTTCCTCACATTACTTGTTATTTTATGCAAAACTCTATACTTTTTTAATATTTTGGTCAGTAGTTTTTTCCCTAAAAGCTTAAAGTAACATTTCATTGAGATATTTTATTGGGACTGATACAAACACAAAGCATTGCAGATTTGTGATAAAATATAACATAAAATTCGTTTTTATTATTTCATGTTTGTTAATCAAGATCAAAAGTAACCTGCAATATATTTAATTTTAATTTGAAGTAATGTGTTGGAAAGATGGTCTCTGATAATTTGGTGGTGACAAACATTCTATTTTTATAAAAAAAAAAAAAAAAAAAAAAAAAAAAAAAATATATAAAAAAAAAAAAAAAATACACTGTAATATCTATGTATAATAATTAAGGTTTTTTTCAGGTATTTTAATCCTTTCTTCAGTTTAATTTCAGAATGTTTCTGTTAGACTGGAAAGTGGTTGAGAAACACAGAACATCATCAGGATTTTGATGAAATCGTGGTGAAGTAATGGATACATTATCTTCATGGGAAGGCGGAATTGAAATATATCGGATGAAGTAATGGATACATTATTTTCATGGGAAGGCGGAATTGAAATATATCGTGATGAAGTAATGGATACATTATCTTCATTGGAAGGCGGAATTGAAATATATCGTGGTGAAGTAATGGATACATTATCTTCATGGGAAGGCGGAATTGAAATATATCGTGATGAAGTAATGGATACATTATCTTCATGGGAAGGCGGAATTGAAATATATCGTGATGAAGAAATGGATACATTATCTTCATGGGAAGGCGGAAAAGAAATATATCGTGATGAAGTAATGGATACATTATTTTCATGGGAAGGCGAAAAAGAAATATATCGTGATGAAGTAATGGATACATTATTTTCATGGGAAGGCGGAATTGAAATATATCGTGATGAAGTAATGGATACATTATTTTCATGGGAAGGCGGAATTGAAATATATCGGATGAAGTAATGGATACATTATTTTCATGGGAAGGCGGAATTGAAATATATCGTGATGAAGTAATGGATACATTATTTTCATGGGAAGGCGGAATTGAAATATATCGGATGAAGTAATGGATACATTATTTTCATGGGAAGGCGGAATTGAAATATATCATGATGAAGTAATGGATACATTATTTTCATGGGAAGGCGGAAAAGAAATATATCGTGATGAAGTAATGGATACATTATTTTCATGGGAAGGCGGAATTGAAATATATCATGATGAAGTAATGGATACATTATTTTCATGGGAAGGCGGAATTGAATATATGGGATGAAGTAATGGATACATTATTTTCATGGAAAGGCGGAATTGAAATATATCATGATGAAGTAATGGATACATTATTTTCATGGGAAGGCGGAAAAGAAATATATCGTGATGAAGTAATGGATACATTATTTTCATGGGAAGGCGGAATTGAAATATATCATGATGAAGTAATGGATACATTATTTTCATGGGAAGGCGGAATTGAAATATATGGGATGAAGTAATGGATACATTATTTTCATGGAAAGGCGGAATTGAAATATATCATGATGAAGTAATGGATACATTATCTTCATGGAAAGGCGGAATTGAAATATATCGTGATGAAGTAATGGATACATTATTTTCATGGGAAGGCGGAATTGAAATATATCATGATGAAGTAATGGATACATTATTTTCATGGGAAGGCGGAATTGAAATATATCGTGATGAAGTAATGGATACATTATCTCCATGGGAAGGCGGAAAAGTAATATATCGTGATGAAGTAATGGATACATTATATTCATGGGAAGGCGAAAAAGAAATATATCGTGATGAAGTAATGGATACATTATTTTCATGGGAAGGCGGAATTGAAATATATCGTGATGAAGTAATGGATACATTATTTTCATGGGAAGGCGGAATTGAAATATATCGGATGAAGTAATGGATACATTATTTTCATGGGAAGGCGGAATTGAAATATATCATGATGAAGTAATGGATACATTATCTTCATTGGAAGGCGGAATTGAAATATATCATGATGAAGTAATGGATACATTATCTTCATGGAAAGGCGGAATTGAAATATATCATGATGAAGTAATGGATACATTATTTTCATGGGAAGGCGGAATTGAAATATATCGTGATGAAGTAATGGATACATTATCTTCATGGGAAGGCGGAATTGAAATATATCGGATGAAGTAATGGATACATTATTTTCATGGGAAGGCGGAATTGAAATATATTGGATGAAGTAATGGATACATTATTTTCATGGGAAGGCGGAATTGAAATATATCGTGATGAAGTAATGGATACATTATCTTCATGGGAAGGGCGGAATTGAAATATATCATGGTGAAGTAATGGATGCATTATCTTCATGGGAAGGCGGAAAAGAAATATTTCGGATGAAGTAATGGATACATTATTTTCATGGAAGGCGGAATTGGAATATATCGGATGAAGTAATGGATACATTATCTTCATGGGAAGGCGGAATTGAAATATATCAGATGAAGTAATGGATACATTATCTTCATGGGAAGGCGGAATTGAAATATATCAGATAAAGAAATGGATACATTATCTTCATTGGAAGGCGGAATTGAAATATATCATGATGAAGTAATGGATACATTTTTTTCATGGGAAGGCGGAATTGAAATATATCGTGGTGAAGTAATGGATACATTATTTTCATGGGAAGGCGGAATTGAAATATATCGTGATGAAGTAATGGATACATTATCTTCATGGGAAGGCGGAATTGAAATATATCATGGTGAAGTAATGGATACATTATCTTCATGAGAAGGCGGAATTGAAATATATCGGATGAAGTAATGGATACATTATTTTCATGGGAAGGCGGAATTGGAATATATCGGATGAAGTAATGGATACATTATCTTCATGGGAAGGCGGAATTGAAATATATCAGATGAAGTAATGGATACATTATCTTCATGGGAAGGCGGAATTGAAATATATCAGATAAAGTAATGGATACATTATCTTCATTGGAAGGCGGAATTGAAATATATCGTGATGAAGTAATGGATACATTATCTTCATGGGAAGGGGGAATTTGAATAAATATATCGTGATGAAGTAATGGATACATTATCTTCATGGGAAGGTGGAATTGAAATATATCGGATGAAGTAATGGATACATTATTTTCATGGGAAGGCGGAATTGAAATATATCGTGGTGAAGTAATGGATACATTATTTTCATGGGAAGGCCAAATTGAAATATATCGGATGAAGTAATGGATACATTATCTTCATGGGAAGGCGAAATCGAAATATATCGGATGAAGTAATGGATACATTATTTTCATGGGAAGGCGGAATTGAAATTAATCGGATGAAGTAATGGATACATTATTTTCATGGGAAGGCGGAATTGAAATTAATTGGATGAAGTAATGGATACATTATTTTCATGGGAAGGCGGAATTGAAATATATTGTGATGAAGTAATGGATACATTATCTTCATGGGAAGGCGGAATAGAAATATATCGTGATGAAGTAATGGATACATTATTTTCATGGGAAGGCGGAATTGAAATATATCGTGATGAAGAAATGGATACATTATCTTCATGGGAAGGAGGAATTGAAATATATATTGTGATGAAGTAATGGATACATTATTTTCATGGGAAGGCGGAATTGAAATATATCGGATGAAGTAATGGATACATTATTTTCATGGGAAGGCGGAATTGAAATATATCGTGATGAAGTAATGGATACATTATTTTCATGGGAAGGCGGAATTGAAATATATCGTGATGAAGTAATGGATACATTATCTTCATGGGAAGGCGGAATTGAAATATATCAGATAAAGTAATGGATACATTATCTTCATTGGAAGGCGGAATTGAAATATATCGTGATGAAGTAATGGATACATTATCTTCATGGGAAGGGGGAATTTGAATAAATATATCGTGATGAAGTAAGGGAGCTACCATTTGATTTTTATGGGGGGGCTAGGATGAAATTTGAAAAAAATAGGCAGGACAGGAGTTTTGAGTAAAAAAAAAAAGGCAGGATGAGCAACTTGGTAAAAAAAAAAGGCAGGATGACAATTTGTGTAAAAAAAGTCAGGATAAACTAGTAAAAAAAAGGCAGGACCGAATAGAGTAAAAAATAAAAAGGCAGGACAGAGATTACAACTAAAAAAAAAAGCAGGACACAATTTTTCATCCTAGCCCCCCCATAAAAATCAAATGGTAGCTCCCTAATGGATACATTATCTTCATGGGAAGGTGGAATTGAAATATATCGGATGAAGTAATGGATACATTATTTTCATGGGAAGGCGGAATTGAAATATATCGTGGTGAAGTAATGGATACATTATTTTCATGGGAAGGCCAAATTGAAATATATCGGATGAAGTAATGGATACATTATCTTCATGGGAAGGCGAAATTGAAATATATCGGATGAAGTAATGGATACATTATTTTCATGGGAAGGCGGAATTGAAATTAATCGGATGAAGTAATGGATACATTATTTTCATGGGAAGGCGGAATTGAAATTAATTGGATGAAGTAATGGATACATTATTTTCATGGGAAGGCGGAATTGAAATATATTGTGATGAAGTAATGGATACATTATCTTCATGGGAAGGCGGAATAGAAATATATCGTGATGAAGTAATGGATACATTATTTTCATGGGAAGGCGGAATTGAAATATATCGTGATGAAGAAATGGATACATTATCTTCATGGGAAGGAGGAATTGAAATATATATTGTGATGAAGTAATGGATACATTATTTTCATGGGAAGGCGGAATTGAAATATATCGTGATGAAGTAATGGATACATTATTTTCATGGGAAGGCGGAATTGAAATATATCGTGATGAAGTAATGGATACATTAATTTCATGGGAAGGTGGAATTGAAATATATCATGATGAAGTTATGGATACATTATTTTCATGGGAAGGCCGAATTGAAATATATCGGATGAAGTAATGGATACATTATTTTCATGGGAAGGCGGAATTGAAATATATCGTGATGAAGTAATGGATACATTATTTTAATGGGAAGGCGGAATTGAAATATATCGTGATGAAGTAATGGATACATTAATTTCATGGGAAGGTGGAATTGAAATATATCATGATGAAGTAATGGATACATTATTTTCATGGGAAGGCCGAATTGAAATATATCGAAGAAGTAATGGATACATTATTTTCATGGGAAGGCGGAAATGAAATATATCGTGATGAAGTAATGGATACATTATTTTTATGGGAAGGCGGAATTGAAATATATCGTGATGAAGTAATGGATACATTATCTTCATGGGAAGGTGGAATTGAAATATATCGGATGAAGTAATGGATACATTATTTTCATGGGAAGGCGGAATAGGATTATATCGTGATGAAGTAATGGATACATTATTTTCATGAGAAGGCGGAATTGAAATATATCATGATGAAGTAATGGATACATTATTTTCATGGGAAGGCGGAATTGAAATATATCGTGATGAAGTAATGGATACATTATCTTCATGGGAAGGAGAAATTAAAATATATATTGTGATGAAGTAATGGATACATTATTTTCATGGGAAGGCGGAATTGAAATATATCGGATGAAGTAATGGATACATTATTTTCATGGGAAGGCGGAATTGAAATATATCGTGATGAAGTAATGGATACATTATTTTCATGGGAAGGCCGAATTGAAATATATCGGATGAAGTAATGGATACATTATTTTCATGGGAAGGCGGAATTGAAATATATCGTGATGAAGTAATGGATACATTATTTTCATGGGAAGGCCGAATTGAAATATATCGGATGAAGTAATGGATACATTATCTTCATGGGAAGGCGGAATTGAAATATATCGTGATGAAGTAATGGATACATTATTTTCATGGGAAGGCGGAATTGAAATTAATTGGATGAAGTAATGGATACATTATTTTCATGGGAAAGCGGAATTGAAATGTATTGTGATGAAGTAATGGATACATTATCTTCATGGGAAGGCGGAATTGAAATATATCGTGATGAAGTAATGGATACATTATTTTCATGGGAAGGCGGAATAGGATTATATCGTGATGAAGTAATGGATACATTATTTTCATGAAAAGGCGGAATTGAAATATATCATGATGAAGTAATGGATACATTATTTTCATGGGAAGGCGGAATTGAAATATATCGTGATGAAGTAATGGATACATTATCTTCATGGGAAGGAGAAATTAAAATATGTATTGTGATGAAGTAATGGATACATTATTTTCATGGGAAGGCGGAATTGAAATTTATCGGATGAAGTAATGGATACATTATTTTCATGGGAAGGCGGAATTGAAATATATCGTGATGAAGTAATGGATACATTATTTTTATGGGAAGGGGGAATTGAAATATATCGTGATGAAGTAATGGATTATACATTATCTTCATGGGAAGGCGGAATTGAAATATATCGAATGAAGTAATGGATACATTATTTTCATGGGAAGGCGGAATTGAAATTAATTGGATGAAGTAATGGATACATTATTTTCATGGGAAGGCGGAATTGAAATATATTGTGATGAAGTAATGGATACATTATTTTTATGGGAAGGCGGAATTGAAATATATCGTGATGAAGTAATGGATACATTATTTTCATGGGAAGGCGGAATAGAATTATATCGTGATGAAGTAATGGATACATTATTTTCATGAGAAGGCGGAATTGAAATATATCGTGATGAAGTAATGGATACATTATCTTCATGGGAAGGCGGAATTGAAATATATCGGATAAAGTAATGGATACATTATTTTCATGGGAAGGCGGAATTGGAATATATCGGATGAAGTAATGGATACATTATTTTCATGGGAAGGCGGAATAGAATGATATCGTGATGAAGTAATGGATACATTATCTTCATGGGAAGGCGGAATTGAAATATATATCGTGATGAAGTAATGGATACATTATTTTCATGGGAAGGCGGAATTGAAATATATCGGATGAAGTAATGGATACATTATTTTCATGGGAAAGCGGAATAGAATTATATCGTGATGAAGTAATGGATACATTATTTTCATGGGAAGGCGGAATAGAATTATGTCATGCTGGAAGTAATGGATACATAATTTTCACGGGAACTTTCCTTTTAATTATTTCGAATAAAAACACCAAAATTATTTAATTTTTTTAAAAATCACCAAAATCTATTTAATTTTAACAATAAAAACAAAATTTGGCAATTTTTTATTATTCTTACTCTTAAATTTTGAATAAAGAGTAAAAATGCTTTTTAAAAGACATAAGTCTAAGTAATTATCTTTTTCTGAATTAAAATAAATAACTGTTCATTTTTTCCTAATTTGAATAAATAACCATTCCATTTCCTAAATTTAGATATAAAAATTTAGCTCACAATAACTAAATTAGTTTGAAATTGTAATTTTCAGTGTTTCACTGAGATTTGGACTTTCAACAACTTGAATTTACAATACTGCATTATTATAGTGTCTGATTGCAACATGAATACATTACTTACTTTTTTTTTTAAATTTTCAAAAATTGAACACAAGCAAGTCAGTAGAACATTACCTTTAAACTAGACATGAAACCCAATTACCATACCCAATCACTATACCCCATCACAATACCCTATCACAATACCCCTTCACAATACCCCATCACAATACCCCATCACAATACCCAATCACAATATCCAATCGCGTACCACTGTATGTATAGAATAAGAGGTAAAGTTTATACTGGCTTGCTGATGTTTTCTTCTTCATTTTCTTTAATTATCCCCTCTCCCAACATAGCAACAGCTTTATATTTAGTTGACCTGGGACTGAACTTTAGAGCAGGTTGGGTGGAATGAGCCAATGTCCAGGAACTGAAATTTAAGAGCTCAGAAGTCTTGAGGAAAAGCCTAGGGTCTGATGAAAGGGATAGTGAGACTCCAGGCACTTGTATTTAAGGGGTAGGGGATTGTTAACCCAAAACAAGTCCAGGGACATATTTTTAAGGGCATGGGGTTGGGGAGGGTTATCCCATGGGGTCAAGGGACTTGTTTTTAAGGGCTTGGGGATTAGGGATGGTTACCTCATGGGAGTCCAGGGACCTATTTTTATGGGATTTGGGGTCAGGGAGTATTACCCCATAAGAGTCCAGGATCTTTTTTTAAGGGATGGGTGTCAGGAAGGGTTACCCCATGGGAGCCCAGGGGCTTGTTTTTAAGGGATGGGGATCGGGAAGGGTTACCCCATGGGAGTCCAGAGACTTGATTTAAGGGATTAGGGAGGGTTACCCCATGGAAGTCCAGGGACTTTTTTTTAAAGGGTTTGGGGTCGGGGAGGGTTATCTCAAGGGAATCCAAGGACTAGTTTTTAAGGGTTTTGGGGTCAGGGAGGGTTACCCCATGGGAATCCAGGGACTTGTTTTAAGGGCTTGGAGGTTTGGGAGGGCTACTCCATGGTCTAGTGTAATATTGAGATGAAGCAGTTGCTAGGCAAGGAGGGGAAGTAAGTAATGTGTTGGTGTTGTAATTTCACACTGTTCTAATACAGTTTAGTTACTTTAAAGATTGTGAAGTACAAATGACCCTGTACTTTTGGATGAAATGCATTATAAATTTCAAAATTATTAACACTTCCCTTTTTTGAATTTAAATAAATAACACTTTCTTTTGGATTTTAAATAAATAACACTTTCTTTTGGATTTTAAATAAATAACACTTTTCTGAATTTAAATAAAAAACACTTTCTTTTCTGAATTTAAATATAAATAACACTTTCTTTTCTTGATTTTGAATAAATATTCCTTTTCTAGTTTTAGATAAATAACCATTCCTTTTTCTAAATTTAAATAAATAAACCTTCCTTTTTCAAAATTTAAATAAATGATCCTTCCTATTTTTGTTATAACAAATAAATAAACCCTTCTTTTTCAAAATTTAAATAAATGATCCTTCCTTTTTCAAAATTTAAATAAATGATCCTTCCTTTTTTTTAAATATAAATAAATAAACATTCGTTTTTATTAAATTTGAATAAAAAGCCATTTCTTTTTCTAATAATTTAAATAAAATAAACCTTCCTTTTTTAGCTCACCTGGCCCGAAGGGCCAAGTGAGCTTTTCCCATCACTTGGCGTCCGGCGTCCGTCGTCGTCCGTCGTCCGTCGTCGTCCGTCGTCGTTAACTTTTACAAAAATCTTCTCCTCTGAAACTACTGGGCCAAATTAAACCAAACTTGGCCACAATCATCATTGGGGTATCTAGTTTAAAAAATGTGTGGCGTGACCCGGCCAACCAACCAAGATGGCCGCCATGGCTAAAAATAAAACATAGGGGTAAAATGCAGTTTTTGGCTTATAACTCAAAAACAAAGAATTTAGAGCAAATCTGACATGGGGTAAAATTGTTTATCAGGTCAAGATCTATCTGCCCTCAAATTTTCAGATGAATCCGACAACCCGTTATTGGGTTGCTGCCCCTGAACTGGTAATTTTAGGGAATTTTTGCTGTTTTTGGCTATTATCTTGAATATTATTATAGATAGAGATAAACTGTAAACAGCAATAATGTTCAGCAAAGTAAGATTTACAAATAAGTCAACATGACCAAAATGGTCAGTTGACCCCTTTAGGAGTTATTGACCTTTATAGTCAATTTTTAACCATTTTTCGTAAATCTTAGTAATCTTTTACAAAAATCTTCTCCTCTGAAACTACTGGGCCAAATTAATCCAAACTTGGCCACAATCATCTTTGGGATATCTAGTTTAAAAAATGTGTGGCGTGACCCGGCCAACCAACCAAGATGGCCGCCATGGCTAAAAATAGAACATAGGGGTAAAATGCAGTTTTTGGCTTATAACTCAAAAACCAAAGCATTTAGAGCAAATCTGATATGCGGTAAAAGTGTTTATCAGGTCAAGATCTACCTATCCTGAAATTTGCAGATGAATCGGACAACCTGTTGTTGGGTTGCTGCCCCTGAATAGGTAATTTTAAGGAAATTTTGCTGTTTTTGGTTATTATCTTGAATATTATTATAGATAGAGATAAGCGGTAAACAGCAATAATGTTCAGCAAAGTAAGATTTACAAATAAGTCAGCATGACCAAAATGGTCAGTTGACCCCTGAAGGAGTTATTGCCCTTTATAGTCAATTTTTAACCATTTTTTGGTAAATCTTAGTTATCTTTTACAAAAATCTTCTTCTCTGAAACTACTGGGCCAAATTAAACTAAGCTTTGCCACAATCATCATTGGGGTAATTTGTTTAAAAAATGTGTGGCGTGACCTGGCCAATCAACCAAAAAGTGCTACGGCTAATAATAGAACATAGGGGTAAAATGCAGTTTTTGGCTTATAACTCAAAAACCGAAGCATTAAGAGAAAATCTGACAGGGTTTAATTGTTTATCAGGTCAAGATCTATCTGCCCTGATGTTTTCACATGGATCGGACAACCCGTTGTTAGGTTACTGTCCTGAATTGGTAATTTTAAGGAAATTTTGCCGTTTTTTGTCATTATCTTGAATATTATTATAGATAGAGATAAACTGTATGCAGCAATAACGTTCAGCAAAATAAGATCTACAAATAAGTTTACATGACCAAAATAGTCAATTGACCCCTTAAAGACAAATCCCTCTATTGTTTATGCGCATATACCAGCGCAACAGTACTATGCCGTCAGCGTTTTATGACGTCGTGGTTTCCGCTAATTCGAAACGTTAATGAGAGTTATTCCTCTTTGAGCCGATGGATAGAGTGACAAACGTTTTGATAAGTAGATTTTCCGAGAAGAAAATGAAAATTGTTTTTATATAATAGACTTGTTCCAGAATTGGATATATAAATTAATTATGTGAATTAAGTGTGTCTGAAACAAACAACAAAATAGCAAATGATAAAATATATGAGTAAAAAGAGAGTCAACTATACAGCAAACTAACAACTGTCAAGAAACGAAACAAAATTCTGAATACTCGACAACAAGATGAAGGGGGATAGGACCTTCATCGGGTGTTTTAAGCTCGGGATTTCGGGATCCGGGAATCCTTTTTACCTTTACTTTATTTTAATTCGGGACCTCGGGATTTCGTTTTTTTAAGTCCGGGATTTCGGGATTGGCCAATCATATTATAATATCAAACTAATTTTCATACTTTGCTACGTGTATGGATTTATATGTTCTATAGAGACAATCTCTTTGGTAGCCTAGGTTTTAAAATGTATTTATATTTCCACAAATCATTAAGAAAGAACGAAAATCATCAATCATGTCATCAAAATTCAATGTATCTATAGAATTAGAAACCTTACGTCCCTATATGGATATGGCAAATTGCACATACGTATTTTGAATGTGTAAGGCGATAACATTTTTACACGAATATAATATTCCGATTTCTGATAAGCACCAACAAATCAGTAACCAAACGACGCATACGTGTAAAATAAAGTCCATCTAGAGAATTTAACATTTACGCTTCTAACATTGTAGGTTTTGTATTTGACCACTCCCGAGTATGATCCGATTTGCCAAATTTTATATTTATGTACCAGGTGCGCAATTTTTTTTTTTACAAAAAAAACAACATAAGCCTGTCTGTGTTTAAAAGTTGTCGGAATGAAGAATTAAAGAGGAATGCATATGCAACAAGAATGTGTCCAAAGTACACGGATGCCCAACTCACACTATCATTTTCCATGTTCAATCGACAGTGATATTGGGTAAAATAATCTAATTTGGCATTAAAATTAGAAAGATCATGTCATAAGCAACTTGTTTACTAAGTGTCAAGTCGATTGGACTTCAGCTTCATAAAAAAACTACCTTGACCAAAAACTTTAACCTGAAATTTGCACTTTCATTTTCTATGTTCAGTGGACCTTGAAATTGGGGTCAAAAGTCAAATTTGGTCTTAAAATTAGAAAGATCATATCATAAGCAACAAGAACTTCAGAAACTACCTGAATTAAAAACTTTAACCTGAAGCGGGACAGACGGACGGACGGACGGACGAACGGACGCACAGACTAGAAAACATAATGCCCCTCTACTAGTCTATCGTAGGTGGGGCATAAAAAATCAATAGTTGATTTGAGAAAAAAAGTCGGACTAGGTTCCATTCATAATCACGAGATGACAACTGTAAGAGTATACTTAGACCGAGTTTCTAGTAAAATGTCGGAATATTTTGATATGATAGATGCCTATGGATGAATGATCAAAACAGTAGTATGTTAAATAGACCCCGTTAACACTTGCACGAAATTGAATCGATCTTTTAACAGCATCTCTCATTTACGATCTTTTTAGAACTTGTGATTTTAAATTTAGTATACATTGCAGTCCTAAAATAATCGGTCATTTCGTTAAAAAAAAACTCGTAGTAAATAGAATAAGGAAATTTTTGGTTTATTAGATGTGCTTCTGCATTTATTAATTATCTTTTTGATTAATATGGCATAAATCCTTTTAAAACAAAGAAATGTCAGAATAATTTTACTTATAACGGTCATTTTGTTTGAAGATGTGGAATTTACAGAAAATAACAAAAAAAAAATATAATGAATAAATTTAATTGAAAAGATATTTCTTGAAATGTGCAACGATTAACACACGTATATTTAGCGAATACGGAACGAATAAGTAACGGTATCAGTCGAGCACTGAAACGGGTCCTGTCCAAGGTCAGGAGCTTGTAATTAAGTAGGTGCCGTTTGTTTAAGTGCTACATATTTGTTTTTCATGTATTTATTTCTTGTTCATAAATTAAGCCGTTATTTTCTCGTTTGAATTGTTTTTCATTTGTCATTTCTGGACCTTTTATAGCTTTATATGCATTATGAAATTTGATCATTGTCGAAGGCCGTACGGTGACCTATTATAAATATTGCATGTGTCAATTGGTCTCTTGTGGAAATTTGTATTATTTGCTATCATATCTTTATCTTTCAGAAAAATTGCGCAAAAAAACGACGTATACATTTTTTTTGTATCATCATGTTCTGTCAAATCATTTGAGTATACGGATGAAACTCTGAAATCAGTTACTTATAAGAATATATTAAACTGTCCATGCACAGATTTATTTTCACATCTACATAACACATTTTGAATTGTAGATCGATTTATCTAAGCGTATAAACTTAAACAAAGATCAGGGTTGCGTTCAATATCGTAGCGGCTACATAGGGCTACGTAGATTTATGACTATTGAACATGTAGCTAGTCTAGCTGCTACATAGATATTGATTGCAGCTAGCCTAGCTACTCGTTCATAAGATCAAAATCTATGTAGAACTACGTATGTAAATATCCGCTACGATATGAACGGAACCGGTTCATAAAAAAATCAATCTTTTTAAAACTACATTTAGAAGTGGTATTTTTAAGTCCGATTTTTCCGAGTCATATTTGCAATATCGGCTCCTCGATCTTTATTGTTAGGGGTCTTAGACTTCTATTGAATTTAAGTTATTATCATCAAAATAAAAAGGAACAACATTCTTAACCGCGAAATTAGAATTCATGATATCGAAAGCAAAGGTCTGTCTTGTCTTTCAGATATACTTTGACTGAACTATGAAATGATATAACAAATGTATTCACTATTTTAAGACGAATTTCTGTTCAACACATAAGCACTATAAATAAGTTGAATAGAAATGTTGTTCATAGAAGCATAATCCATTCGCGTGTACATTTGTTCAACGCATTGTTTTCCAACCACCGCATTTATATTACGTGTCTGTGAAACTGACTGAAAACTAAGTACTATCACGTGTAAATTAATATGCATTAATAGTAGTTAAAAACAAACAAACAACATAACAGCAAATAACGAGAACTGTGTTGTCCGTAATTTGTATAGGAATGACGCCAAAACCGGCGGAACGGCTTTCGACGTTATATTAGAATTGGCGCAATGTATTCCCGCCATTTCAAATTGTTTACCCTTTTGTACAAATATCTCTTTTTCCATTCCGGTGACCCCATCGTTTTATTTCATGATTTTATCTAGAAATAAACAACGCATATTCTGTTGAATACTCATCGAGAAATTATTGGTCAATTTTTTTTAAACATCATTCTTTTATAGTTATTTCACAATAAATAAAGGCGGGAAAATTATCATAGCAACTTATCGCTATATTTTCCACTCAGAAATTGGTAATGTTATTAAAATAGTTTGTATTAACAATTTGGTTAACAAAACAAACAAGTTTTATGGGAAACCAACTTTAAAAAAAATATTACACTGCTATTAACTAGAGGTCCCGATTTCAAAATTCCATGAAAAAGACGGCGTTCTTAATCGAAAACGAGGTCGGTGGCCCCATTTTTTTATTTGCTTATTTTGAAGCTTTTACCTAACCTAAAGTAAATATAAAATATAAAGAAGATATTATTGGTAGATCTGAATAGAAGGATTTGTCTTTAAGGAGTTATTGCCCTTTATAGCTAATTTTTAACATTTGTCATAAATTTTTGTAAATTTGTAGAAAATATTTTCCACTGTAATTACTGGGCCAAGTTCATTATAGACAGAGGTATGTGTAGCAACAAGAATGTTCAGTAAAGTAAGATCTACAAACACATCACTATCACCAAAACACAATTATGTCATGAATTTATCCGTGTCCATTATTTAATATGCACAAGACCAAGGTGAGCGACACAGGCTCTTTAGAGCCTCTAGTTTAAATTTAAATAAATGATCCTTCCTTTTTTTGTTATTATAAATAAATAAACCTTCCTTTTTCAAAATTTAAATAAATGATCCTTCCTTTTTTTAAATTATAAATAATTAAACCTTCGTTTTTATTAAATTTGAATAAAAAGCCATTTCTTTTTCTAAATTAAAATAAATAACCTTCTTATTTCTAATTTTGAAATAATGACCCCCTTTTTTTTGTGTGCTGGTGGTGTTGCCACAGGTTTGTGTATGCGTCTAGTGTGGTTGGGAGTCATAGACTCTTACACTGCCGCTGGATAGCTTATATTCATAGGTGAAAAGAAAGCTGAGTGCGTAAGTCTTTCCTTCCAGTACATAGCCTCTACACTAACAAGACTTCTACAGTGCCTCCCCGCGACAGCACACGGTAACTAGGACCTTATGTCCTAGGCCTTACTGTAGAGGATCTCGGAGTAGCAAGGACCCTAGAGATGAAGTGTGTAGGCCGATCGACATGCAGACATCACTAGCACTCATTAACCTTGCCCCAGTTATGGGTTAAATAGCCGGCTGAATGATGGTCATCAGCCGTGAAATGATGTCTAGGAGAGAAAACTCTGATATAAAATTTTGGGTAGATTTGACTCGTCAGCCTTGGTCTGCAATTGATTTAAAGGAAATAAAGCTTGAGTAAAGATTCTCTGATCCTCCAGGTTTGGGATTGAGAGTTATGCCAAGATCCTGTCCATGTAAAAAGGAAGAATGATTATATACTGATTAATCTCCCAGATGAGGAACATCACAACCGCGGGTCTGCATGAAGCTTTAACATTCAAAAGACAAGGTAAATATGCATCAGGTACATGTAGCAAATGTCTAGTCATTTCATTTAAGTAGTTAGGGGACGACCATTTGATATTCTGGGGGGGGGGGGGGGGGGGGGGGGGGGGGGCCAGGAGGATTTTTTTTGATCGGTTATTTATTTTTGTAAACTGAGAGGACAGATTATTCATTTTCTGCACTATTGAAGCAAGATTTTTCATTTTCATTAGAGCAAGGGACTGATTATTCATTTTCATAACTATATTTATGATATATATTCGAAAACATACATTTTTTTTTTTTAATATTTGCTAATTATGAATAAAACATGTATAGTCAAGTCAATATGTACCATTTTTAAATCAGAAAAGATCATTTCCCCTGCAGAAATTTTAAGATTCAAGATTTCATTCATAACCCCAGACACATACTTGTGCATAATAGGACAATATAATTTATACAAACATTTTAAGATAATACATAGCGAAACAGGACAAACAAAACACAAATACATAGTAATAAGTATATTATAAAAGACAATTGGTATAATTAGATTAAGTATTTTATAATTTTCTTCAGGAAATGAATCATTTATATTCCTAAGCAATATACATGTATTGTATACATACATATTATTAAAGTTATTTAGTTTGGTTTTACCTAGCTAGCCTCTTTTAAAAGTATTGTCAAACACATTTTTTCCGAGCGTAGCGAGGCAAAAAAAATTTTAAGGGTTTTGGAACCGCTGAAGGCCAAAGAAGCTTTAGACCTGCTGAGTTATTTATTTTCAATACATTGCAAGTCAGGTTATTTATTTTCAAACTACCACAGAACAAACCATTTATTTTTTTGATTATCAAGGCTGAGTTATTTATTTTCAAAATCCTCCTGGCCCCCCCCCCCCCCCCAGAATATCAAATGGTCGTCCCCTTATGATTTTGATGTATAAATTCACGTCTGGATATAGCATTAAATAAGTCCACAAGATAATTAACATGGAGCACCAAAAATGTTCATTGATATTCTGTTTTAGTGTAAAAAAGGTATAAATTTCTAAGGGAGAAATTTGACACTAACCAGAAAACTAGATTGAGTAAGGGGTCATCCATAATTGTCAACCATTTTCCAAAATGTACAAAACGTACATTGGGGGAAGGGGTAAAAAAAAATCAACATTTTTAAGTATTTTTAAAGTACGCTTTTTTTATTTATCAAATAAAACAGTCAGAAATGTTTCAGTTATTTTCAATGCAATTTTCAATATTAAACTAAACTATAATAAACTTGATCTTAATTTTTTTTAAGAATGATTGAATCTTGTCTTGAAATCTGAAAATGGTTGATTATCACTGAACTAGTATATATATTTGTCTAGGGGCTAGCTGAAGGACGCCTCCAGGTGCGGGAATTTCTCGCATTGAAGACCTGTTGGTGACCTTCTGCTGTTGTCTGCTCTATGGTCGGGTTGTTGTCTTTTTGACACATTCCCCATTTCCATTCTCAATTTTATTGATGTACACTTTAAGGGAGGGGTCTGAAAAAGTGTGTTTTGTACACTTTGGAAAAGGTTGACTTTTATGGATGACCCAACAAAATGGAGAATTTTTACAATTGAGCTCCTGAAAAAATAGGAAGGGTTCACAGTTCCTGCTCCACAGGTCACAATTAACAGTTGTGTCGAAATATGTATTACAAATAAGAGTTCATAGGTTGAAAAAAAAAATCATGTATCAACTAAAAATAAAAAACTATAAAAATTCACGAGAATTAGCCTAGTAAATTAAGAAGTATTATTATGCCATGATAATATTCATGTATATTTATTAGATAAAATTCTGGGGGTTGGAACCCCCCCCCCCCCCTTTTTAGCTCACCTGGCCCGAAGGGCCAAGTGAGCTATTCCCATCACTTTGCGTCCGGCGTCCGTCGTCGTCCGTCGTCGTCCGTCGTCCGTCGTCGTCCGTCGTCCGTCGTCGTCCGTCGTCGTCCGTCGTCCGTCGTCGTCCGTCGTCGTTAACTTTTACAAAAATCTTCTCCTCTGAAACTACTGGGCCAAATCAAACCAAACTTGGCCACAATCATCATTAGGGTATCTAGTTTAAAAAATGTGTGGCGTGACCCGGTCAACCAACAAAGATGGCCGCCACGGCTAAAAATAGAACATAGGGGTAAAATGCAGTTTTTGGCTTATAACTCAAAAACCAAAGCATTTAGAGCAAATCTGACATGGGTAAAAATGTTTATCAGGTCAAGATCTATCTGCCCTGAAATTTTCAGATGAATCGGTCAATCGGTTGTTGGGTTGCTGCCCCTGAATTGGTAATTTTGAGGAAATTTTGCTGTTTTTGGTTATTATCTTGAATATAATTATAGATAGAGGTAAACTGTAAACCGCAATAATGTGCAGCAAAGTAAGATCTACAAATAAGTCAACATGACCAAAATGGTCAGTTGACCCGTTTAGGAGTTATTGCCCTTTATAGTCAATTTTTAACCATTTTTCGTTAATTAAAGTAATCTTTTACAAAAATCTTCTCCTCTGAAACTACTGGGCCAAATTAATCCAAACTTGGCCACAATCATCTTTGGGGTATCTAGTTTAAAAAATGTGTGGCATGAATTGGTCAACCAACCAAGATGGCCGCCACGGCTAAAAATAGAACAAAGGGGTAAAATGCAGTTTTTGGCTTATTACTCAAAAACCAAAGCATTTTGAGGAAATCTGACAGGGATAAAAATGTTTATCAGGTCAAGATCTATCTGCCCTGAAATTTTCAGATGAATCGGTCAATCGGTTGTTGGGTTGCTGCCCCTGAATTGGTAATTTTGAGGAAATTTTGCTGTTTTTGGTTATTATCTTGAATATTATTATAGATAGAGATAAACTGTAAACAGCAATAATGTTCAGCAAAGTAAGATCTACAAATAAGTCAACATGACCAAAATGGTCAGTTGACCCGTTTAGGAGTTATTGCCCTTTATAGTCAATTTTTAACCATTTTTCGTAAATTAAAGTAATCTTTTACAAAAATCTTCTCCTCTGAAACTACTGGGCCAAATTAATCCAAACTTGGCCACAATCATCTTTGGGGTATCTAGTTTAAAAAATGTGTGGCATGACCTGGTCAACCAACCAAGATGGCCGCCACCGCTAAAAATAGAACATAGGGGTAAAATGCAGTTTTTGGCTTATAACTCAAAAACCAAAGCATTTGAGGAAATCTGACATGGAATAAAAATGTTTATCAGGTCAAGATCTATCTGCCCTGAAATTTTCAGATGAATCGGTCAATCGGTTGTTGGGTTGCTGCCCCTGAGTTGGTAATTTTGAGGAAATTTTGCTGTTTTTGGTTATTATCTTGAATATTATTATAGATAGAGATAAATTGTAAACAGCAATAATGTTCAGCAAAGTAAGATCTACAAATAAGTCAACATGACCAAAATGGTCAGTTGACCCCTTGAGGAGTTATTGCCCTTTATAGTCAATTTTTAACAATTTTCATTAATTTGGTAAATTTATGTAAATTTTTACCAAATATAGTTCTCTGTTACTAATGGGCAAAGTTCATTATAGATATAATTGTAAGAAGCAAAATCGTTCAGTAAAGAAAGAACTTCAAACACATCACCATCACCAAAATACAATTTTGTCATGAATCCATTTGTGTCCTTTGTTTAATATGCACATAGACCAAGGTGAGCGACACAGGCTCTTTAGAGCCTCTAGTTGTTTGCTCACCTGACCCAAAGGCCAAGTGAGCTTTTCCCATCATTTTGTGTCCGTCGTCCGTCTTCGTTAACTTTTACAAAAATCTTCTACTGGGCCAAATTTAATCAAATGTGTCCGGTGACCTGGCAAATCAACCAAGATGGCTAAAAATAGAACATAGGGGTTAAATGTAGATTTTGGCTTATAACTCTGAAACCAAAGCATTTAGAGCAAATCTGACATGTTAAAAAATTGTTTAGATCCTCAATGCTCCTCAACTTTGTAATTGTTTGGCTTTATAAATATTTTGATATGAGCGTCACTGATGAGTCTTCTGTAGATGAAACGCGCGTCTGGCGTACTAAATTATAATCCTGGTACCTTTGATAACTATTATCAAGTCTAGATCTTTCTGACCTGAAATTTTCAGATGAATTGGACAACCAATTGTTGGGTTGCTCCCCCTGAATTGGTAATTTTAAGGAAATTTTGACATTATTGGTTATTATCTTGAATAATATTATAGATAGAGATAAACTATAATCAGCAATAATGTACAGCAAAGTAAGATTTACAAATAAGGCAACAAGACCAAAATGTTCAGTTGACCCCTTCAGAAGTTATTGCCCTTTATATTCAATTTTTAATTTTTAACCATTATTCATAAATCTTAGTAGTCTTCTACAAAATCTTCTCCTCTGAAACTACTGGGTCAAATTTAATCAAACTTAGCCACAATCATTAGGGTATCTAGTTTATAAAATGTGTGCTGTGACCTGGCCAACCAACCAAGATGGCCACCATGGCTAAAAATAGACCATAGGAGTAAAATGTAAATTTTGGCTTATAACTCTGAAACCAGTGCATTTTAATAGAGCAAATCTGACAAGCAGTTTAATTGTTTATCAAGTCAATATCTATCTGCCCTGAAATTTTCAAATGAATTGGACAACTGGTTGTTGGGTTGCTGCCCTGCAATTGGTAATTTTTAAAGAAATTTAGCTATTTTTGGTTATTACCTGAATACTATTGTAGATGGGAGATAAACTGTAAACAGCAATAATGTTTAGCAAAGTAAGATCTACAAATAAGTTAACATGACCGAAATGGTCAGTTGACCCGTTAAGGAGTTATTGCACTTTAAAGTCAATTTTTAACCCATTTTCATAAATTTGGTAATATTCGTAAATATTTTCCGTTGTAACAAGTTTAAAGGCCAAGTTTATTATCATCTATAATACTAAAATTACGAGGTCCAATTTGTCAGCCGTCATCACGTAAAAACGACGAATCAAAGAATTCAACTTTATATATAACTAACATAGTACAAAGGTGTAGATTAAAAATTACACCACTCCAGGCCCTTTTGTTTTCCACGTAATTAATATTGCCAATAATTAAGAAGTTCCTGCACATGCACACAGTTGCTTACAGTATACAGTAATCAGTTGCTTATCCGTGCTACACTAAAAAAGTGGTGGTACTCCAGACAGTGGAGGAAAGAATTATAAAGAAGAAGGTCGAGTCCCATACCGATACCAATAGTATAATCACCTGTTACTTATTACCTTATCTGTACGTTCCACATCTGACAGGGACACCACCAAACAGTGTTTGCAGGATTAATATGCTATATACACGGGTCATAATCACAGGGTTGACACTACTAAATTGTCAAATTGTTACCTATTGTAGTATTTTAATCAGTAAGACTTTCTAAGATAACAATACGAATACTAAAAATCTGGACTAAAAATAAGGCGTTTAGGTACAGTTTTGAATTTGTTAGCGGGCATGAGTGACGTAAAACAGCGAATCAAAGAATTCAACTTAATTTATAACTAATATAGGACAATGCTGTTGATTAAAAAATACTCCATTCCAGGACCTTTTGTTTTCCAAATAATTAGTATTTATCATGAACAATAATTGATAAGTTCCAGTTCGACGGGTTCAAACAGAAAAATTTGAAAGCAAAGAAAACTGTGTATCTTATAATCAGCATGATTTTATCAGATGACAATACTAATACTAAAGTAAGGCCTGCGCATAGTTATATACTTTAATTTAGTCACGGACCCACGATATCACGGGTGTGTTCTAGTAGATAGAGAAAATTGTAAGTTGCAATAATGTCCAGTAAAGTAAGATGTACAAATACATCAATTCACAATCACCAAAACACAATTTTGTCATGAATCCATCTGTGTAATTTGTTTAACATATACCAAGGTGAGCGACATAGGCTCTTAAGAGACTCTAGTTTTGGCAGATCAATGCATTTGAATGGGGACATGTAAAGTTGGACCCCCCCCCCCCCTCTTTGTTCTGGTTTAGGAACCCTCTTTTTAAAAATGGCTGGATCCGCCCCTGACATTTATTGGTCAACATACGGCCTTCAATAAATGTTTAAAACTATCACAGTTATGGATTCAATTTTTTTTCAGTTATCCTGGATATTTTGAAAACACATGATTTACTGAAGGAAAATAGAAGGAAAGTAGGACCTGGATGTAAAATAATACCAACTTTAAGGTATGTATGTTGATGGTTACAATAAATCCTTGTTTCAAGGTAACTTTAAAGATAATGAACGGTTTTAGTTTATTACCTATAATAATACAAAATCAAATTACAGATATAAAAATATGAAGATGTGGTCTGATTGCAATTTTGAAAACTCCACAACATTTGCACAAGAAACCAAATGACATATACATTAACAGCTATAGGTCACAATTCTGCCTATAAAATTTGAGTAAATTCCATACCACATAGTCAGCTATAAATGGGCCAAAAAATGAAAATTGTAAAAAAAAATTAATTGAGAAAACAAACTGCCTCATGTCCAAAATAATGAACAAAACAAATATGTAACACAGCAACAAACATTTACCAATAAATTACAGGCACAAACAGAGTGAAGTAGGGTTAAACTAGTTTGAAGGCATAGTGTCCTTATTCACAGGCTTTAAGCTAGGATTTTGAGGGCTTTAGTTATTTTGCGCGGTATTAAAATCAACCTTTTTTTGTGTAATAGTAAGGGACCAAGGATGTATGTTACTAGCTTCATCTTTGACTTCGTCAGATTTTAAAAGACTTAGGCATGATTGACAGTCAGTATTGTATGATTTGACTGTATTAGACCTTAGGGAGCTACCATTTGATTTTTATGGGGGGGGGCTAGGATGAAATTTGAAAAAAAATAGGCAGGACAGGAGTTTTGAGTTAAAAAAAAAGGCAGGATGAGACACTTGCAAAAAAAAAAGTCAGGATGACAATTTATGTAAAAAAAAGTCAGGATAAACTAAAAAAAAAAAAAAAAGCAGGACGGGATAGAGTGAAAAATAAAAAGGCAGGACAGAGATTACAACTAAAAAAAAATGCAGGACACAATTTTTCATCCTAGCCCCCCCCCCCCCCCCCCCCCCCCCCCCATAAAAATCAAATGGTAGCTCCCTTATTATGAAAGATTACAAAAGTTGTCAGCACTACCAAGATCACTGCTTATCCATCAAATCTTTGGTTAAATGAAATTTTTAATCCATGGTGCCTGAAAAAATTGACATGTTTATTTTAAACAAATCTGAAGTAAATTGAAGTACAATGGTGGCATTTCAAACTTATGATGCCATAAGATTTAATACAATTCTGAACTGCTTTATATGAAGAATTTCTTTAGCCTATGTCTCCTGGTTACCCCATACATGGATAAAATGTAAATATCTTCTGACATCAACATTATATATATTATTTTGTGAATTTTAGTTTGTTTTGAATGAAATTTTATTTTCTATTTGTAGACAACACATGCTAGTTAATTTAGAAATCAACTGAAGCAGAGGAATGGATTCTGTTGATCTGAGGAATTTCGAAGCACTTATTGACCAAAAAAATATGTAGTAATATAATTTGTTTAAAGAGAGAGATAGAAAGAGGGGGAGAGCCAGTTGTAAAGATTTATTCTTTTAAACCAGATATGTATATTACATTCGAATTTCATAGGCCTACAGTTCCCCCCTAAATGATCTTAGTTAATACATGTATACTAGGTGTTCAATGTAAGACTTTGATATGACTTGTGAGAAAACAATCAGCTGCCATTGGTTTAAAATGAGTTATCTCCCATATTTGTTGGTACTTTTGATATTTTGATATTTCCTGATAAGTATTACAGACTAGGGGAATAGCTCTGGTAGCATGGATGGAGGTGATTACATACGGACATATAAAAACACATCAGCTTCCATTTCTACATTTTAATCAGACAAAGATGACATCACAAACATAGATACAAAATACTGACAAAAGGGGAACAACTCTCTCTCACTAACAGAAACATAATCTGACCATACATACTGATATATAACATAAGGCTAATGCAAATAGAAGATTTAACAAACTGAGCTTAAGTTGTGAGAAATGGAAACTAGCAGGCTGAGCTTTAGGGTTAAGGGGAGGGAATACACTTGTTTATATCTTCATATGAGCTAGTTTTGTTCACTGCATGAAAGGCCTGCAATAAATTAGAATGTATTAGTTTTATATATAATTTTTATATATTTTTTGTTAGATATGCTATATAAGCTTAAGGTGCAAAAAAGTAAGATGACAGTATTATTTAGAGCTCTGCAAAAAAAGTAAGATGACAGTATTATATAGAGCTCTGTAAATAAAATCGGCTTGTAAACATAGGTTTAGATAATGCATTAAGTGGTTTGGTCTGACATTGGAATTTCATATTATATTTACGTCTTCATCGTCTACAAAAGTTCTCCCATTCTCAATATTATCCGATATCAAACGCCACTTCTTCACTATTATGTCTTCATTTTTAGTTTAATGAGTTATCTCCAATATTTCTATGTACTTTTGGTAACAGCATTTCATGATAAGGCTAATACAAATAGGAGACAACTCTTGTTTTTGTAGAAAAGAAGATTTAACTTGGTTTTAAATTCTAGGGTAAATCCTGTGACTTAGTAAATTTTTTCTTAGCTTTAAAATAATATTTAACACCCTGTCCATGAAATTGAACATTGCTCCTCTTGATTTTAGTAAGTGAATTCTTTTGTAATAGTTTAAAAGAAATGTCATTAAGTATTTCATAATGCATTAGAAGGAATGGTATATTTTATAGAATGCTAGTATTGTTTTACTTGTATGTTTAGAAGTCACAAAAAATGAAAAATGTAACATATTTTTTCTTTTACTATTTACTATTATCAAGTAGAATAACATTTCCCTGTTTGCTAGTTCATTACGATTGTAAAGTTGAAATTTCTGTAACAATTAAAAAACATATGATTCTTCCCTACAATGTATGATTTGTTTTTAAAGCAGGGTGTATTTTTTCAATATTGCCATATTCCTTTGTCTTAAGTAGCAGTATTATATAAGGTGATTGCTTAGTAACATAAATCATTTCTCATTTTGATAAATAACATTTATTTGAACTTTTTTATGTTTCTTTATTATTCCGCTTTTTAGAAACAATCTTCTTTCAGTTATTTTGAGAAGAAGAGTTTTGAGTTTAAAACCCTGGCTGGGTCAGACCACACAAGACTAAAAGCTGATATTTGCTTGTAATAATGTCAGGTTATATTTATCCCTTCAGAATAATATTTAAGGGTATGGTGATTCTATAGATATAAGAAGATGGGGTATGGAAGCCAATGAGACAACTCTCCATCTGCTAAATTATGTTTTGGGGTATGGTGATTCCTGTCGATTTTGAGGTTCTCTTTTAATTCAATTGTAATCATTTCGAATTGTGTTTTTTTGCTTGTTTTGTTTTTACATAGATCAGGCCATAATGGTTTCTGCATTTGAAATTGTATCATGTTTTGGTATATTGGAATAAAATCAACGGTACCAATTTTGTTGCACCAGATGCGCATTTCGACAATACATGTCTCTTCAGTGATGCTCGTGGCCAAAATATTTAAAATCCAAAGCTTATATAAAAGATGAAGAGCTATAATCCAGAAGGTCCAAAAAGTATAGCCAAATTCGTGAAAGGAATCAGAGCTTTGCACGAGGGAGATACATTCCTTAATTTATAATGATTTTTAATAACACAAAAAAATCCGTATTTTCATGCCAGTACCGAAGTTCTTGGAACCTCTTACAACTTGCTTAAAGTGGCCTATAGTTTTTAAAACCTACATCATGTAATACTAATTTGTACTACTTGTATATAGTAATAACACTGTTTGTCATCTGACACTTGTGTAACCTCGGATTAAGAACAAAATGACCTGTTATGTTTTGTGCACAGCATACCTTTAAAATGTTTGTCTTTTTCATTTTTAGCCATGGCGTTGTCAGTTTGTTTTAGATTTACGAGTTTGACTGTCCCTTTGGTATCTTTCGTCCCTCTTTTAAAATGAAGGTACATTGTCATTAGACAATAATCAACAATTGATGGTTATTTCAAAGCTATGTGGAGGTAATCAGACTAGCATATGTATGACATAAATGTGACATTTTTCATGCATAGACTTGTAAGGCTAATAAGATACCATTACCTGTTTATTGGGAAAGACTAGTACTTTGACATTTTCTTAGCTTTTTTTTTTTGGTTTTTCTCTATTGTTGAGTTACTGTCACATTGTATTTACCCAAAAGGTGATATCTTCTTTGAGCCTTTTGAAAACCTTCAAGGAAACCAACTAAAACTGGACAACTTAGTACATTTGAACTTAAAGAATATATTTCACTTCTTGCCACATGAAACTTTGATGCAATGTTTTTATCTTATTGTGGTAGGTTTTTCATTAGTTATTTTATAAACATAATATAACTTATCAGTAATAGCATTGGATACTTGATTACATGTATGGGAAGTTAAGTCGCCATCTGTGTTTAGGGTTCACAGATACTATACCTCCCATTTAGGTATAGTAACGTCCCCACCATACATATCAAGTATCTGCTAGTACTGATATGAACTGAGGGAGATAGATCACTCAGTTGGACCCTGGCTGTCGGACCAAGGGTGACTTGGTCAGACTGCGACCGAGTCGTGGTCTAAACCTTTTCTTTGCCCCATGCATGAACTGAGTGAGATCGATCACTCAGTTGGACCGTCGTGACCAAGGTAACTTGGTCAGACTGCGACCGAGTCGTGGTCTGAGTACCATACATATCAAGTATCTGCTAGTACTGATATGAACTGAGGGAGATAGATCACTCAGTTGGACCCTGGCTGTCAGACCAAGGGTGACTTGGTCAGACTGCGACCGAGTCGTGGTCTAAACCTTTTCTTTGTCCCATGCATGAACTGAGTGAGATCGATCACTCAGTTGGACCGTCGTGACCAAGGGTAACTTGGTCAGACTGCGACCGAGTCGTGGTATGTTTTTATCTTTTTATCCATATTTTAACTGGGGATGCTTTTAACTTTTTGTCAAAATTTTAATTGGGGGTGTTTTTAACTTTTCTTTTAAATTTTAATTGGGGATGGGTTTATTTAATTTGTTAAATGGGTCAGGTTTTTTCATATTGGCTGTATAAGCATTTGTATAAGCCATGCTTTAGTCAAATCAGAGACTCTAAAATTGGTACTCCGAAAGGAAGAGACTGATGGTCCCTGCGGCCATTTGTTTCGGTGAACTAGCACCTTAAAGTCCAGATAACCCTCAGGCCAGCTGGCTAGTACATTAGCAGATAGGTACTTTGGTACCATTTGGCATTTTTAAAAATTTTGACAATTTTTACTTTTGGACTTTTACTTTTCTATTGTAATTTTTATAATTGTTTTCATTTTTTCTAAAATATTTTTTACACCTTTCTATTAAATACATATTTTGGCTGCAAAATGGTTATCCAAGGATAATTTCTTTAAACAAAATTTACATCACACATTTTGGCTTATTGTAACTTTGGCTGTTACCTTAATTTTTAAAATAATGATAACCATTTAATATTTAAATAGAAACTACAGCTCCAAATTAGCTCAATATTAAAAAAAAACATGAAAAGTTTAGATCTTTTTAGTATTGAAATTTTTCATTCTTCCATGCCTGGTACTTCATGATTAAAATCTTTTCATCAACTAACACTTTCATGGGGATATTTAACACACAGAGTAGGCTAATATAGGTGGTTAAGGTTGATATGGATAAGATAGAAATGGAGGGTGGATGAGGGTAAATAATGAGAGTGGTATGTATGGATATATGTTCTATAGGGAGAAAAAGAAAAAATTGAGTAGATGAGGGTAATATTGAGAGTTGTATGTAAAGAAGTTAGGAAGAGAATGTTAATTTCTTTATTAGGGCTTGATGTACTGGTCTAATGGAAGTGCAGTTTTCTTTTTTCTCTTGTGTAGTTCTTTTTTCTTCAAAAATCTCGAGTAAACATTTTAACTTCTTAAAGTACTGCTGTCAAAAATTAATAAGTTAACAGCCTTTTTTGTTACTGATTATGTGCTGCTTATATATAAACATTGTAGCACTTCTCAGTAACTTGATAGGGTTGCAGCTTTTCATCAATTGTAACAGCATCATCTTACAGTTAAAGATGCAGTGATTAGCACACTTACACTGTATTAATGTTTCTTTTATTTCTGAGAAAATTTGCTTTCCAGTCTTATATAAAAGAGGGACGAAAGATACCAAAGGGACAGGTAAACTCGTAAATCTAAAACAAACTGACAACATATATAAATTTCTTGGTCTAACGTTTCTTCTGTATCTTTGCTGTCATGTTTGTAGTAAGTTTATTATCATAAAATTGGGAATGGAAATGGGGAATGTGTCAAAGAGACAACAACCCGACCAAGTAATAAATAAAGAAGGTCACCAACAGGTCTTCAATCGGTAGCGACTGAGAAATTCCCGCACTCGGAGGCGTCCTCCAACTGGCCCCTAAACAAATATATACTAGTTCAGTGATAATGAACGCCATACTAATTTCCAAATTGTACACAAGAAACTAAAATTAAAATAATACAAGACTAACAAAGGCCATGCATGCAGAGGCTCCTGACTTGAGACAGGCGCAAAAATGCGGCGGGGTTAAACATGTTTGTGAGATCTAACCCTTCATATACGTTTCATCAGTCTTAGAATGCTGGAATTTATGTAGGGTGTAGATCACAAGCAAGGTCACTAACCCATTCTATAATGCCATACATCATTTTATATCCAAGCCTCTTTTAAACTTTTTAAAAACAGCCTCAGTACTCCTGTCAGTGTTTGAAGCACAGCAAAGTGGAACTAGACTTTAAGGCCTAAATTAATATATTGTTTGTTTTCCCAATCCCGACCCTGCCAAGTCAGGTGTTGGTTGGTAGGTAGGGAAATAATTTTATTTTTCCAAAAAGCTTGAACAATATCATACAATCCGGCAAGCCAGGAAATTGGAAATGAATAAAATAATATTTGACTTAGTTTTGACAATAAAATTTTATGAGTAGCACTGTTTTTGCAGGGTCGGTCGGGATTGGGGAAACACACAATATTTTATTTTAGGCCTAAAATTGGTATATACTGGTTCTTACGCTATGAATTATAATAACTTTATTGAAAAGCACTTTACGCCCATATGGACCAATGGCTTAAAACATTATACATAATATACAGTTTACATAAAACAATGAAAATAAACAATGGAGACACTTTGAACTATAATTTGTCTTTTTTTTTTAAATCAATATATAAGAGATTCAAATTATATCAAGGACTCCCTGCCCTCAGTCTTAGTGACTTTTTTAATCAAAGTACTGAAGTACTGAACATCAGAGGACCTCAAGTTGTGTTGAATTATTGATAAATGACAGGTGTTTATATTATACCTACCAGACAGATATATGTTCACCATACAATATAGTACAAATATTAAATATAATATGCTATCATATCTGAGATACTGACTTGAACTAGGAAACTTAACTTTGTGAATTATCAATGATTACTTGGTCAAATAAGAACTGTTAGATTGGCATTATGACCATATAGTTGCACACATACAAAAATCGTTAGCATATAGCTTATAATAGATAATCAACATAGCAAACAATTCTTCGAGTAGCTATATAGTCACTCACTGAACTATGAAAAAGAGGTTCAAGACAATCATATCAAAACAGATAAATTGTAATATTGTGGCTAATTAAAAAATAAAGTGGGGAAAAATATATTGTTTTGGCAAAAGGGGTGGCGAAAAAAATAATTGACCCAGGGGAAACTTTGGGGCTAAAGATACCAGATGAACAGCAAACTCATAAATGGAAAATAAACTTACAATTCCATGACAAAAACTGAAAAAGACATGCATACAAATAAAAGTACACTAGAAACAACATAGAAAACTAAAGACTGAGCAACACGAACCCCAACAAAACAGGTGATCTCAGGTGCTCCGGATGGGTAAGCAGATCCTGCTCTACAAATGGCATTAATTAACAATGTTTGTACATGTAGTATCCAGCTCTTTTTTCTGAAACATTTAGCTTTTGGATCAATTGCTAATTAAATGGATGTTAACACAGCAAGATTACTATCCCTTATTCTAGATTTTTGTTGCAGTCAACATAAACTCTTTAAATGTTCATAAATAGCTTCACTGTGTTACATTTGTATCTTGGTTTTATTGTAATACAGTCAATCATTTATCCATTATATTTTTTTTTAAATTAGCAGCTATACATGTACATTGTAGGTTCTGTTTTCTAATTAGGTCTTTCCACCTTTCCGTGGAAAGACCTATTGATTTTGTTCTGATTATTATTTTTTTTTCTTCCGCCTAATTTTTTTCTTGCGTAATTTTGTTGTTTCAAAAGATGTCGCTTAGATATTTGGAATATGATATCGTATAGTTTATACGCTTTAAAACTGACAACCGCGCAACTAGATACTTTGCGTTGTAAGAGTTATCTCCCCAAACACTGTTTTTCTTGTGGCCACTACTCCTTCGCAACCGTAACAGATTACGACAAATTTATTTTACCAAATTGCTCGTTACATCTTCAGGATTCGGAATTAGTTTTAACCGAAGCTATCCGGATACTCCATATGAGAGTTATTCCCCCTTATGTATTTGATATAAGTGATTTGCATTTCTAACTGGTAAACCATAAGTGCTAGAGACCTAGGGTCTTTTAATTTGAGATCCTTGGTCCAAAAAAATGAAAATTAGGTCAAGGGTCAAGGTCATATTCTAAATTTTTTATTTTGGCTTATTTTTACTTATTTTCAAAACCTTATAACATATCTACATCTTATTTTCACTAAATTGTTAGTTGTGACATGCCGTTACTTATAAATTTTGGTTGAAAGGGTGCGTAAACAATAAATAGGAGTTTTTGCCCATCTTATATTAAGAATTATGCGTAAAGTCATATAACTCATTAACCATACATAATAAAGACCTAGGGTCTTTTGATTTGAGATCCTTGGTTTATGACCTTGAAATTGAGGTCAATGTCATAGGTAATTTGCATGTTCTAGATTTTGACCTTTGCTTTAAATTCATATTTATATATTATAAAGCCATAGGAACTGACATTTTAGATTGATTTTTAATATTTTGATAATAAAATAGATCTTCACTTGTGGAAAGACCTTCAATTGTTCTTTGAACAATTGGTTTTTAATTATTAAATGGTACATTGTAAATATTACAATGTATTATATGTAGATAGCCATTTGCTAATGATGGTATTTTTGTTAATTGAATATCACAACATTTGGATAGTTTTTCAACTGTTAGGTTTTTTTTACTTTGTTCTGGATTTAATACTTTGGATACCACTGGTTTAGCAATGAGAACATTTTGCACTATACATATAGAACACAACTACCATATGAATGTGTCGATCCTTTGTAAGAAACCTGTAAAACAGGCCTTGTAATTTTTTGGTGTATATCTTGATTTCCTGATTGTACATTGATGTGGCCATTAGTTTTCTTGTATATATTGTTTAACATTTGACATTTCATGGCTATTTCTAACTGATTTATGTATAGTTTTTTTCTGATTGTAAAAATGTTGTATGGTTATAAGCTTTATTTCTTTTTCATCATTTTGTCTAGAGCTGGTGTCTGATTTATACCAATCATACCTCCCTTTTCTTTTTTTATGAATAATGACAAGTTTGGTTTTAATTTTCATTTATGTATGTACATGTAACAATATAAAACAGTATATATACATGTATAATCTCATTCCATCATTAATATTGGTCATTGTCGGTATATATTTATCTTTAAGTTTAACAATGTACTGTGAAAGAGCTATCTTCTAACAGATACTTAGTATATAATGGTTATTGTGAAACCACTGATTCAAAGGACAAGTTTCACTTATTGCCCAAAATAGCCTAAACTATAAAACTCCAAAAAGTTCTCAATTTGGTTCGTAATTTGGGTCTATTTCAAAAGTCTTAACACTCAATAAATCAGTTCTTTTCATAAAAGTACATTTTATGTTCCAAATTTGTCAAAATGTGATGATTTTGGGCAATTTTCAGACCTGAAAGCTTTAAGCCTTTAGGAATAAAAATTTGGCCGCTACCTACATGTACCATCCAAAATGTTTTGTAACCAAAAGAATCCAAATCTGATATATATAATTCATCAATATAAAAACTTTTTAGATCTTGGATGGCAGCCAAGTTTAATTATGCCAAAAACAATTAAAGTTTTACCATAGTTATCTGTGGTATAATTTTCACAATTATTCAATGGTTTTGTTGTGTCTGATTTTCAAATAGAAAAATAAAGATGGCAAGACCTAAACGATGCCGCCTAATTTTTTTAAGTAACATATGAACAACAGAGTCAGTGTGGGGCCACTAAGCTAAACTGCCCGCTTTGCACCAGCCAATATAAATGAATGCCTAGGGTGGGAATCGAACCCACATACACCAACTCTGTTGTCCCTATATTTTTTTTTAAAATAAACAAAAAATTGTCAAGAACAAATTTAAAAATATAGCACTCATAGGTTTGTCTCGATAAAGATTTACTTAGTTTGCTCATGCAGTATCCCAATATTGCTCTCAATAGTATAAATAGGCTCTGACTCATGTGTGCTCAAATAACCATTTAGATTAGTCTCAATATTGATATATATCTAACTCAATTGAGTAGATCTAGCTCAAATTTTACTCAACATATAACTGATCATATTTGCTCAATTTAAGATCTCATGGGTGCTCATAGATAAAGTTAACTGATTGTATTTCTCATAGATATAAATAATCATATTTGCTCAATTCAAGTTCTCATATGCACATATGCATGTATGTGTGAACAAATGTCTAATATAAGTTACTAAAATTTGACATGGATATGGTTACACATTTAAATTAAATAATGCTGTAGAGAATGATAAGCACAAGTATGTCATCAAATTATCATATAATTTTGACGATACATGTCATGTATGGTCAAAATAATACAATACTACAAGCTAAGGAAGACTTAAAAAACAGGACAGTTAATCTATATTTATATCTCCAAAACTGTATTAAGGTTTCTCCCAATATATCTATAGTAATTCAGTAAATGTGATTAACCCAAATTCTGACATTTCAGTGTAAAGTAAGACTCTTGATTTTACGAGCAAGAGTCTTTATACACTCAAAAAAAGTCCAACTCTATAGGAAGAAGAAAAAGTATAAACAATAAATTCAACCAATAATTATATATTAGAATTACTTACATAGACATAGTCAAAGTCATTACAAATTCCGCGTATTTTCCAGTCAAGGGACATATTCACATATACTAATGCAACAAACTAAGTCGAAGAAGGAGCGAAAATCCGAAACAGTAGCTTAAAAAACAGAAAATAGTTCCGTGTGTGTGTCCAAGTGATCAATCTACTTGTTATTTACGAAGAAAAGAAATTTAACTCAAAAAATTGTTGAGATCTTTATAAAAACAAATTGTTGTTATAAAAAATACACAAATAGTAACCTTATCTTTAAAGGCCTTGCAGGGTCTTGTTACTCCTACCCAATCTGCTGGTATTTTCAAAATGGCTGCGGGGGACGTGACCTGATAATTTATTTTAATATTATGACAGATTAAATTTTCCTGGTTTTGCTACGTTAATATTATAGACAAATATGCTACAAACGGTTTAAAAAGGTTACTCCAAATCAAATAATTGAAATATAATTACCTTTCTGTGTATAAATGTGTGAATTGATTTCCTCTCGATTTTCTACACACTCGCTCTTGCCCTCTTGCGCACTCGTGGTATTCATCCGCAACAACAATTTTTCGACACTTCATTGATATTGAAGAACGTTTGATTAAAATACAAATATTTCTAACGACAAAACATTTTCATATTATAAATTTTGCATTAAGAAAAATTAAAAAAACTGAGTATCCATTGAAAACATGAATATAAAAGAAGCGATACGGAATTTTATTCTGCACTACATAGGTCCGCGGGTCTATAATGTCGGTTATCATTCCAAAACTAATTATATATGCATCTCTTTGATCTTTGCGCGAATTGAAAAGTAGGCGATGGCAATACACCCGAGGCCCCTCAGGGGCCTCTGATGTAAAAAGGAGCCTAATTTGCAAGTGTCCTGTTTTGTTTCAGGATTGAGGATATGTTTTAATTTATCTATATCATTTAAGTTATTATATTTATTTTCATTTAAAAATTCTTTTCTTAATTGTTCATTTATTTTACATTTAAAAAAGAAATGAAACTCATCATCTAGTACATCACAATGTGTACATAGTCTTAAATCTCTGGGAATATTCCTGTATCTTCCAGTTTCTATTAATAAGCAGTGGTCACTTATTCGAAATTTAGAAATTAGTTGTCTATATTCAAAGTTTTGAGAAAGTAGGTATGGTTCAAAGTTATAGCTTTTCTTTATTTTTTTTAAAAGTTGGAGTTTGCTATTCTCTTGTAAATTTAATATTTTATCATTATATAAATTTTCATAGGAGTTTTCTAGATTTTGTTTGTATATTAGCCTATTATTTTTATCTTTATTTTGGTTAACAATTTCTAAATCATTTTGACTTCTGACATGATTTACATAGGAGTACCAAGAATAAATACCTGCATTATGTAAAGTTTTTGCCAAATTTAGTGTCTCTTTTAGTAAGGGACTAGTTTCTTCCCTTAATAGTCTATCATGAAAAAGAAGAGTTTGTCTTTTTATAAAGCAATCAATAGGGTAGCTGCCTAATTCAGATCGAGCAGCTATATTGCAAGAGCATTTTTTTACTCCTAAAGTTAACTTATTAAATTTATTGAGTACTTTATCATGAATGCTAGTGTTTGGAGTCGAAATATTGAGTCTGGGATAGGGTGACACATTACCATTAGGACTTTCTTGTGAACTTGCATTTTAAAAAAATAATCTCATCTTATTAGCTGGGCGAGGTGAGCTTTTCTCATCACTTGATGTCCTTCCTTTAATTTTACTAAAATCATCGGAGCAAAAGTTAACCAAATTTGGTCATTACTGGGCCATCTTGTTAAAAATATGTTTTGGTAAAATGTTGTAACCTTCTCTTCTGAAACAGATATGATCGGATACTTGAATCGATGGTTGTTTAATCAACAACAACAAAATATGAAAAAAAAATATCTGTATCACATGCCCAAGTCCCTGTGTTATGTGCAACACGGGAGACATATGCCTATCTTTAAATTGATTTTTAGGGGAAAAGAGTGATATGTATATATAATTCGTCTTAAAATTAGCCCAACAATGTTAGATCTGTAATTTATTTTGTTCTTCCCTCGTCATGCTACAGCTGAGATATAGTGGCAACAAATCGCCGGCAAGTGCGCACGCCCGACCCGCTAGTCCACTCGATAGTCCTATAATATTAAAGATTTTGTAGTCATTCAACGTTTTAAATCAGATATTTTTATTTACTATCAATGTTTGGGTTTCACTGAACATTGATAGTAAAAAAAAAATTCCGATAAAAAACTATGACTCGACCACCTATAGAGGCTCGAAATATGAAATACTTGATTTAATGTCATTTATAAAATTAAGGTATTATTTTTCTTTCCTTTTTTAGATATATCAAGAATTTGTATAGTACATTAACCACTACCCTGAAGATCTCAATGATGCATCAACATTATATATGAAGGACATAAAATTGAGAATGGAAATGGGGAATGTGTCAAAGAGACAACAACCCGACCAAAGAAGAAAAAACAACAGTAGAAGGTCACCAACAGGTCTTCAATGTAGCGAAAAATTCCCGCACCCGGAGGCGTCCTTCAGCTGGCCCCTAAACAAATATATACTAGTTCAGTGATAATGAACGCCATACTAATTTCCAAATTGTACACAAGAAACCAAAATTAAAATAATACAAGACTAACAAAGGCCAGAGGCTCCTGACTTGGGACAGGCGCAAAAATGCGGCAGGGTTAAACATGTTTGTGAGATCTCAACCCTCCCCCTATACCTCTAGCCAATGTAGAAAAGTAAATGACTGTGCACCTGTACTACAAGACAATGTTCTCTTAGCCAAAGTAAGTGCTGGGGAAGTCAAAACACTAATATCTTGTTTAATGAGTGATAAAACTTGACAACATAGCAAATGGACAGGATAACAGATACAGAAAGAAAGCAAGGAATCTTTTATCCTTGAAGGCTACCCCTTGAAGTTGTGCTTTCAAAAATAATAAAATACATTGACGGCACACGGTCTGGAAGATATATTGAACCAATCTCCAAGCTTGCAGGTCACGCAAAATTGTACAGTAAACGCCTTGGACAACTTGAAGCTATCAATTCATGGAAGGAAGAACTTAGATAACGCATCTAACAAAGTTGAAATGTATCCTGCAAGTATACAAGCAAGGTAAATTAGTTCTCTTGATTTTCAACGAAGGTATTGGCGAAGCTCTGTAACATACCTCATAATAAAAGGGTGAAAATGAAGGCATTGGCATAGCCATAGCAGGCAAAATATATATGCTTGATACTAAGAATAGCTTTACAGGGACACTCAATAACACCTGTCAAAATGAATCCTTTCAACATATTTCAACAGAAATAAGTTTCCTTAGTAAGAATGATATAGGATGGCCAAACATCAGTCCAGTATTATCGTTGATTGGCCATTTATGGGCATTATGTTTTCAGGTCTGTGCGTACGTCTGTCCGTCCGTTTGTTCTTTCTTCCGTCTGCCCCGCCTCAGGTTAAAGTTTTTGGTCAAGGTAGTTTTTGATGAAGTTGAAGTCCAATCAACTTGAAACTTTGTACACATGTTCCCTATGATATGATCGTTCTTTACCATTAATTAACTTATTGAAACAAGATGGACTGTGCCTGTATTGCTCACCTGGTAAAACAAATAGTTGTTTAATATGCATACTATAGTTACTCTTGATGCTGCTGTTCATTTGTGAAATTTACAGGTTTTACCGTACTCCATTACTTTTTAGATGACAGTCAAAACTATATAAAACTAGAGGCTCTTAAGAGCCTGTGTCACTCACCTTGGTCTATGCACATATCCAAACAAAAGACACAGATAGATTAATGACAAAATTGTGTTTTGGTGAACAGCCAAACAAATGAAGAAGAAAATATGTTTTAAGGGCAATTACTTTAAAACTACATGTTGATAGATTTTCTTCAAATTTCAGGGTAGATACATCTTGTAATGCTGATGAATTTTGCAATGTACACTTGTTAATCTAGCTCCTACAATTTTCAATAAAACACTGAACAACAGATAAAAACTAAGAAAAACACATTTTAGAGGCAATAAGTCTAAAATGATAAGTTAATTTTTTTAAATTTCAGGGTGGATGCATCTTATCTTGCATATCATTTCTGCCATTTACATTTCTAACCTAGCCCCTATATTTATTGAAGCAAAAGCAAGGATATGTCAAAAGATTACTAATGAGTAATTTGAGAGGAAACTAAAAGCTTAAGTAAAATGAACGACAGAGGACTGATAAACAAATGTCAATTTAATGGCAAAGGCTCAGCTGATCATTACCAAACTATCCAAGACAATAACAATAACTTATGAACCACATAATTAAAGAAAACTGCTGTCGAGTTAATTATGCATATTTACATAGACATTGGGGACTATATTTCAGTGGGTATATATCTATCCACCTACTCAAAGAAACCATTCTTCCAATCCAATTTTTCTAAAAATGGTGATAATAGGAGTTTGCTCTTCTTAAGATTTCTATATCATACCTTATACATGTAGTACTAACTTGTTTTGTGAAAAGCATAATTACAAAGATGCATACAGGACATTCACAATTGAGGGGCTATAAGATCCTGTCGAAATCCAGGGAAGGAGACAATGTGCAGCAAAATGCAATAAGTGTACCAATAGACAAATTGTTTTGAAGTAACCCCTCCCTATGTTGGGAGTTGAAGATTAGTAAAGTGTTTTGAAACTTTTACTCTGATTGTTGACTTTCAAATATAGCACTAATTTTTAAAGACTTTTCTGGATATTTTGCCTGCAGATGCCTTTGAAATATTTCAATATCAAAATCATCGGATTAAATGGAAGTTGTTAGCCAGTAGATGTTTTAACACATACTATTTGTTAACAATCTTGCTGTGTAATAACGAGCTAAAATGCTTTTCTAATGAACACAATCAACTTGCCAAACTTTCTAACTCCTGAACCTGTTTCCAGTAAGGCATAGTAAGTAAATTCTTGCGTGTTTTTTATACTTTGGGTGGATTTTAAACTTGCTCAATAGGTATGATAGGATCATTTCTGCCAAGTCCACACATTTTCAGTGTATTTGAAATTTCTGCACTTTTTGATTTGGAGATACATTCGTTACTTATGATCAACACTTTTCCTACTATTAGCTTTAATATGGTTGAAATTGACAAATCTGCTTATCTAAATAATTTCATAAACTCAAGGAAGTACATATTGATTTGGCACTGGACATTAAGCAAACCATAATCAATCAATTAAGGATGTTTGCTCCTCTACTTTTTTGAATTTTTGCCAGATTTTTGGAATCCTCTGGTTTTATCCATGTATTAACATTAAAAAAAATGGCCACTAACCGCTACTTTTCTTTTCATATTTTTATTACATATTATTTAAAAAGTTATATTTCAAAATCTTAGGAAATCCTTGTTATTTTTTCATAGTTTTTAAACAAAAAAGGTGCCAATGTTAAGTAAAAGAAAAATCTAGAGAGATTTATTTCCCGCCAAATTTTCAACGGCTAATATCTTGAAAACAAGCACACGGAACCCCCGTTTTTTTCTGCTTATCTAGTTTCTTTATTCATATTCTTTCAATTTATAATAGTCATTTAAAAAGCTTGTTATTTTTAGACAGAGTAGCGAACATCCTTAAAAAGCAACAAAATTCCTTTTTTGTATTGGAAGATTGCCATGTGCTGCTTATCCAATTAAAATCTTGAGGGGGAGGGATTCTCTGGACAATTCTTTCAACTTAAACTTTTACTCAATCTAATTAGGAACAACCTTTTTTTTTCACTTTTCTCTAAGCAATTTGTTTTTCCCTCAAAGATATAAAGAATCAACTCATTTATTTACAAAAACTTTTACAACTTTTATACAAAACCAGATTATTAATTGCTTTATTAGGTGTGGATCCAGGAATTTCAAAAGGGAGCACCAAGGCAACATTAGGTGATTAGATTAAGGACTTGTAAAAATATGTATTAACCATACATGTAGCTCCACGCTAAATCAGCCCCTGTTAATGTCATGTTTGTTTGTGGAAGGGAATCAGGGGCGTAGCTAGAAAGAAATGACGTGGAAGCAACTTCCGCCATTTGAGGTGACAAATTTGAGGTGACAAATTTTTGGGACCCTATTTTGCAGAAAAATGTTTTTTTTTTTCGGTTTTTGGTCATAGGACGGCTAAAAGAGGAGCTACATGTATATGTAGATAAAAATTTATGAATGTAAAACTATTAATAAATCTTCTGAATAGAGTAATAAATAAACAACTCATATTTTTGATAAGAATTTACTCAAAATTGTCCAAAATCTGCTCTTTGGGTCTGGGAAGAAAGAAACTTCTCTTTTACTTTGTCAATATTCACACTGAAATCCCGATGAATATGCAGTAATGCTATGTAACTGTCGTTGTTCATTGTTGATCGTATATTTGTTTTCAATTACATATGTAGTACCGTGACTGAAAGATCTCCATCATGGCATGGTAGCACTCGCGAGATGTTATAAACCAGCGTACGTGTCTGGCATCGAGCGACCTTCCCAATTGAATTCGTCAAAATTACATGCCAGGTCAGTTTCGTATGTCTCAGACAATATTGAGATTTGCTCGTTTGTGATATTTCCTACATTATGATGAAGCAAATACAGCGCAAAGAAGATAACACTTGAAGCGACTCCACTTTCCAGTTCCCTTATCATATGGTCTAAAAACGCAAAAAATAATAAGAATTTCCAATACTGTTTTGGCGTGGTTGCAGGATGATCGGCTCCGGTAGTCTGTCTACCACTTCGCCTCTGCATATTTTCAACGATATCGAAGGGATTAAATAATTCTAATGCCGATTACATCTCATTCCAAACTGATGAAGTGTACACTGTGAAATATTCTCCAAAACTACATGTCTTAGACTCAGTATTATAAATTCAAATCTTGTAAAAGATACAAGTTACCTTCTGATCTTGTAATTTGTTTTTATTTTGAAACCAAATGACGTTATTTAATGATATTTCATTATTTAAAAAGGTGACAACATAGTTGTTTCCTTTAACATTCAATTTATAAATTTTGATTTTGCCATTTCTTTTTTGCATGCCGAATCAATGTACACGCAACTGCGTGTGAGTGTATATGGAGCCACGATCTTTTTCTGCATGACTCGGAACAGCTTCATTAAAACACTTGTAACTATAGGTTGTCAAACTAATATCCGGGACACCAACAGTCTCCGACGTTAAAAAAATATTATAATCATAATAGTCTTAGATAATACATGCATCACGCTGTCCGATTCCGATTGACAACTCATTTCTCTGTTTCTCTTCATTTCTTTTTTTTTTTTTTTTTTGTGAAAACGACGTGGATGCACGTGCTGTCGTGCCTCCGGGGAGCTAAGCCCCTGGGAATAAATAAATAAAATCTCAACAATCTGTCCTTTCAATAAATAAACGATTTAATTTTGTACTGCTTTGTTTTTAATAAATTAAACAGTTTCAGTCATGATGTCTTTTACTATCTTAACAAATGATGGAACACAATACCATCCAATAACCACCATTTCTAGCACTAAAACCAAGGACCGGTAAATGGTCAATCCAGAGTTGATAGATTTTCTATAATAATTAAAAATGTCATTCCAGATGAGAAATCATATCACAAATTTTGTCTTTTAAGCTGATTCAAGTTTATCCATGTGGATATAGCACCAGTCCTGTGGAGAGTTAAATCAGAAGTCTATTTTACTTTTGCCAGTGGAACCACATCCTGCTGGAGATTTTTTGTACACTGGATCTTCTTGAGGTCTACTGGCTGTTTCTGATAGCTCTGGAGGGAGGTGAAACTTCTTTTGAAAGAAAAGAAATTAATCAATAATAATATTCATATTAAAATCCATCAACAATTACTAAATCACTTGTCTTTATATATGTGAAATTGCTCAGTTTGAAAATGGACCCTTTCACATACTGTGGATTTGATTTTTTTTTGTAGGTCCCAATTTTCATGGATTGGAGAAAATTGATATTTTCAATGTTATTTGATTTTGTGGGTTTTGAAAATCTTTACATCATTGAAAATCAAAATTTGTGGTTCACTTTTACCTTCAAACTAACTAAAATTGGTATCCAACAAATAATCATGAATTGACAGAATTCTTACTTTTTAAATGGTTGATACAACTTCTCAAAGTGAAAATCTGAATTTACACACAGACTTTCATTTCTCTGTATTTTCTACATATTACAGTTTACTCAATTATTTCCAATAGCAGCATACCCAATACATGTATACTTAGATTAAGCAAAAGATGTTAGTGAACATGATATATTTTGAACAAGAAAAGTTATATACTAGTATTTCTTTTTTTTCTGCTGACTTTCCATTGTTTTTGCTTGTTTTTTTTGTGCATGTGAGTTTATGATCCCTTGCATTGTCGCTACACCACTGAAATTTCCAGGTTTTTTAAATTATAAAAAAATCACAGATAAAATGCATAGAAAGGTGACTGCTGTGTCTTTCTATATCTTTAATGTAATACCTCTATGGTGAATTTTTTCCGTCTGAGTTTAAATCCTAAATCTAATGTGTCTGGCATATGGGATAATAATGAGTTGAGTCGTGGTAACTGGTGAATTTTCAACAAACCTGAAACAAACAAACAAATATGATGTGAGATTCCTCCCATGTGATATAGGAATTAGTTTATAGATATGAGGAGATGCTTCAATAAATTGTTAGATGAAAGTCTTGATATAGTGATAATGATATTTATGTGATCAATTTTACTGCTCATTTAACTTATCATCATTAAAAAGTGTTGTTTGCATAGAACTAAATTAGAGTTCAGGATCCAAAAAAATGCAGGATTTTGCATCATTTTTAAACAAGAATGTGTCCAAAGTACACGGATGCCCCACTCGCACTATCATTTTCCATGTTCAATGGACCATGAAAGTGGATAAAAAATATAATTAGGCATTAAAATTAGAAAGATAATATCATAGGGAACATGTGAACTAAGTTTCAAGTTGATTGGACTGTAACTTCATAAAAAAATACCTTGACCAAAAACTTTAACCTGAAACATGCACTTTTATTTTCTATGTTCAGTGGACTGTGAAATTGGGGTCAAAAGTTTAATTTGGCTTTAAAATTAGAAAGATCATATCATAAGGAACATGTGTACTAAGTTTCAAGTTGATTGGACTGTAACTTCATCAAAAACTACCTTGACCAAAAACTTTAACCTGAAGCTGGACAGACGGACGAACGAACAGACGGGTGGACGGACAGACAGACGAACAGACCAGAAAACATAATGCCCCTCTACTATGGTAGTAACTTGTTGCTACATTTATTATTTATCCTGCTACTTCAAAACTTCCAACTTTACAATAAGCAATCGTAGAGAACAACTTACCATGATATTCTTTACAAGCAGGATTTTTTTCTGAACCAGCAAAACTTTCCAGTTGTATTACTGTATCACATAATTTTCTTAGTCTACCAACATATGCAGGCTGTAAAAACAAAGTATTCATTTATTTTCTGTTGATTCATTTATTTTTCATTTGTTTTTAGTAAATTTAATATTGTGCTCAAAAGTTGAATGATTGCAAGGCCTGGACTTGTGTTTCCTATTAGAATTTCCTTGATATAAAATTGTTAATTACAACCAAGTTTAGGAACTAAGGAATGCTTAAAGTACAGTTAAAGTTCTCCCTTCAAGAGTTTATAGAACATCATCATGAATTGTTGACCTTGATTGGTCACAAAAAAATCTTTTTTTCTAGCTTAATCTATGACATAATTTTACTTACAAAAAAACATCTGTCACTGGTGGAGTAGGAACTGTTTCCCTATTCAAAACACTCAAGTTTAATCCTAGTTTTTGGTGGGGTTCCTATTTCTAAATCTTTAATTTTTGATGTTGTGTTTTGTATACTTGTTTTTTTCCCCAACATTTTTCTATTTGACCATGATGGCTATATCAAGTCTAATAAAATAAAATATTTTTAGTGTGGTTTGTGTTGCTCAGTCTAATCTATAATTTTCTTTGTATTGTTTTGAAGACAGTTGTTTGTCTTTTACTTTTTCATTTTATGCCAAGACTTGTTAGTTTCTCTATCACTTATGAGTTTTGCCGTCACTTTGGTATCTTTTGCCCCTATTTCCCATTCTATATTGCCATTTTTTCAAGTCTTAAACTTATTTTTAAAAGGATGACAATTTTTCTAGTACAAATAACTTTATAGCTTACCTGAAATAAATGTGATGGAACGGTTATCATCATTACAGCAAAGGCAGATCTTAGTAAAGCTCGACATCCATATAGAAATCTGGGAAGTGAGGAGTCAAAGTTTTCACCCTTAGTCCCTCCATTCTCTCCCCACTGTGGTGAACCAAGGGAATGAATACCTGGAACAAAAAAAAATCACCAGATTAGCAATTGGCTGACAAAAAGCATCACTATGTACTGGTATAACAAAAATCAAAGTGCTTAAAAGCACTGAATGGTAAAGTAAAGATTTCTTCAACTTATCAGTGGAAAGTAAAATTAAATATTGCAGTGGTTGTTGTTGATTTAACAGCCATTCTAGACAAAGAAAGTTAACTCCACATTTTATAAAGATGATGTTAACAATGACATAATTCATATTTTTTTAACAGATATTGAATATCTCAGCATATAAATCAAAAAATTTGTAAGGGTTCCGCGGAACCCAGTGTCTCGCCTACTTTTTCTGTAACCCCCAGGCTCAACAAAAATGAGGAAAACAATCAATAAAAATATTCCTCTTGATACTATCTTTTGATTGTAAGAAGCTTCTGTCCAATTTTGATGAAAATTTCAGGATAGTTTATGAATCGAATAAATGATTGAAAAACTTTAACTGCAGACTGTATGTAAAATTAACTGGAAAAAAAGTCCATTTATAAGTAAAATACAGATACACAGGTACCAAATATTGACAAAATTTCCTTTCTAGATACAAGCTTTTGATCATAAACAAGCTTCTGTCCAAGTTTGGTACAAATTTTAAATAGTATAAGAAAGTTATTAAATTTAAAAAAAAATTTAACCACAGAGTGAATGTGTTGTTTCCTGGCAAAAACCCTAAGTCCATTTAAAAGTATAATATGGAAAAAATGGATTAATTTTTTTACAAAATTTACTTCTGGATACTATCTTATGATCATAAACAAGCTTCTGTCCAAGTTTGGTACAAACCCAGAATAGTTTAAGAAAGTTATTAAAATTTTAAAAACTTTAACCACAGAGTGAATGTAATGTTTCCCCGCAGAAAAACTAAGTCCATTATAAGTAAAAAACAGAAAAAAATGGAATTTTATTTTTGCTAACTTTACTTCTGGATACTATCTTATGATCATAAACAAGCTTTTTTTCAAGTTTGGTAGAAATCCAGTATAGTTTAAGAAAGTAATTAAATTTTCAAAAACTTTAACCACAGAGTGAATATTTGTTGACGCTGCCAACGATGCCGACGGAATGTAGGAACACTTAGTCTCTCTTTTTCGACTAAAGTTGAAGGCTCGACAAAAACTTCTGGAGGGGAATGTTCATAGATAGTATGTATAGAATGTTATGGTCAATGCACTATATTTTGTGTATCAAAAAAGGTAGTGATCAGCCTGTGAAAATTTAGATATCAAGTCAGTGTCATAAGGTTTTGATTGCATTTCATGCAATCTTTACCTAAAAATCTGATAGAAAACGATTCACATGTGTAATCTGCCATCTCTAACTAGTACGAGTAGAAAGACAGAATTCTATGTTTAGGTATCAGACAATCCCAAAGTCGGTCAAATAAGTACGGTATTAAAATTAATGGTGCATATTTTCATGATCAGAATCTATATACATTGATTTCTGTTCAGATTTTTTGAAGGGGTTGAACTGTTTCAGCAAGTGTTGTTGTTATAACTTGATAAAAAATAATGAAAATTGAAAGCTTAAAATTTACCAATTCTGAGAATATTTCTTTTATCATGTTGCGTAGTTGTGGAAAATTTGCCATCATCTATCTTTTTCTTGATTTTCTCCAGCAGCAGGGCATATTTTTCATTCATAGAAGTTGATGAAGAACTGAAATAAAACATTCTTCTAATAAAAAGTCAATAGAAATTTTACAGTTTACAATACATGTATGATTCAATGTTAAGAAATTTAAGATAAGTATGTAGTTTTAATTACCCTTCAAGAAAAGTTATTGTAATTACTTGTTTAAACTAGGAATTATTAGAAAATAGAAATATTTTTTATAGCTTATATATTTGTAAAGTACCTATGGTTTTAAAAACAAAAGGGACTGCTTTTGCTGTAATCTAACAAGAGCAATACCATTTGAGGAGATAAAACCAAGAAAATTCCTGAAGTTGGTAGTTGTCCTGACTAGTAAATCAAGTGTATGTAATGAATACAATTCCAGCCCCATTGAGTTAAAAAAAATCTCAATATTAGTGACTTCCTGCAGACCTTTAGGACTAGCACCTTTAAATCTGGCTCAGTGTGTGGGCATAATGCAAAGTAGGATAACATTCATTTACTGTGGGTTCTTTAAAATTTATGTGATATCAATTTTCCTGGATTTGGTTTGTTCAAGTGAACCACAAATTTAAATGTTCAACCAAATACACATTTCCATAGCCACACACATTTTCAAATATCAATGAATATAGAAAAAAAATATCCAGAATTGTCAAAATATCATGAAAATTGGTACCCACGAAAATAATTGAACTCAATACTTTCATATGTCACTTAATGTCACACTACACAATTTAACAATCACAGTGTAGACCTTTCAGACAGCAGTTTTTGTTTGTGTTTTTTTTAATGTATGAGGAAAATTATGGTCGATGCTTTTTATCATACCATGTACATAAATCTGCTTCAGATAATGTAGAATGATCTATGCTGTTAGTCAACTCAGGGTCCATTGTCTTTGTTAAATCATAATAATGTCCAAACTTTATAGATGTTGGGTTTGACTGAAATAAACAAAAGTATTGTGGCCTGTATGTGACTTTATTTAATTTTTATTCACCCTTTAAATATCTACCTGTACATTTGAAATCAGTTGTGACATGGGTTATTTAGAAGCATGATAATAAAATGTTAAATAACTGGTTGATGCAAAATAAAGTTAAAGTGTGGAAACAGCAAAGTTAGCTATTTTTTCTGTTATAAAGGGACATAACTAGAGAACAGCAAATCTGTGAGACCCCAATTTGAACTTGAAATGGTAGGTATTTTGAAACATACAAATGGACAGAAAAAATGAGGGTAAAACTTTATGCCCTCTCAGCGCAACACTACAAATTTGTTATTGTTTTTTATGTTTTTTTTTAATCAAATTTTAAATTTAAAAGCCCAAGGTCTGCCACATTGAATATACCTGGTATTTTGGAAGATGTTGATATCTCCATGCTATTTTCATATGTTCATCTGATTGGTTGGTGGCATCCTCTGGTGTTGGTCCTGGATCATCAATGATAGGAGCTGGTAACTCCTTACAAAATAATAAAACTAATTAGTGGACTTTAGGGTATAGTCTTACCATCTACTTTGGAGTACAACAAATTCGGAACATGCAATATCAAAATGTAACCATATCCCTGTAAAATCTGTTTTTAAACTATTTATAATTGTATTTTCAAAATATGGAGGATTTACGTTAAGATACAATTGAAATTGGAATGAAATGTAGCAAATTGTCAAAAGTGTGAAGGCAACTTGAAACACACCTTTGACTTATTAACTAAAGATTCTATGGTTTAAGGCATAGTATTAGTTATTAAATTTCTGTGTTTATTGTTTGTTATCTAATTGCCATGACATATCTGTCTGTCTGTTTTTATATGTGGTTGACCTAATTCTGTCTTAATATCAATAGATTAACTTGAAAGGTTATCTATTCTTTTCCTATCTTTTAGTTCAGATTTCATTATATCCCAGATTTTTTTCTCATAAACTTAGGTTAAAAAAATTAACACAATTTATAAACTGAAATCAAGTCAAAATATATAATTTATAATAATACTACTTTATGCAGAAACAATACAGATTATAAATGTTATAGAAAATACATTTTTAAAATAATTTTTAAATGCTGCAGTGTAATATAAATAACAATAATTATACACAATACATGTGTGGCGGAGAATGACAATAAATTCATATGATGAATAAGGAATACAACTACATTTACATATTTCAATTTCTTTCAATATTAAATAAAAATTTACCTAAATTATTAAGTACTTTTCTCTATCTTCATAAATACTTACCTTCAGGATTTGTTGAGGGTCTCTATCTGCACTTGTTAAATGTAAACTATGTCCTGTCATCACAGCTTCAGAACAGAAATACTTTAACATTAACCTGCCATAGTTACCATACGCATCTTCCTCTGGTAATAGAAAATGTAAAGAGCATAATTATTTTTGATTTTTTCAGATGATGGTATATGTTATCTAAAGTGAAGACAAAGTATGGAAAATATACCAGTTTTATAACAACTGGAGGTGTTGAACATTTTTTGGGAAAATAATTGACTGATTGAAAAGATATGCATCAATATCTAATTGAACATCCCAGTGTTCATTCCATGCAGCATGCATCTATATAGCTGAAATTCCCTTATCAAAAAACTGAAGTTGGATGGAAGTTCTAAGAAGTAAGAACATAAGAAAAATAAATGCTGCTGAAAATATTTATATTTTGTGTTTTACAGTTGACGAGAAACCTTACATTAATGCATTTTGACTAAGTACTGTAAACCAAGTTATTTTCCCAGATACTTTTATCTCTCCCACTGCAGAGCAATTTAATTACCTGATTATTAAATTTACATGATGAAGATAAATGAGGAAATATCTAAGACTTAAGTGTTTGTAACAATTTATATTTGTGTCTACACGTGAAAGCATAAAAAATAGATCACTTGTGAAAATTATTTGGAATACTGTATCTGTATCCGATACATGGCAAGCTCTTACAGCAACAATTTTTGAGAGCTCTGTAAACTGTATGAATGATGTTAAAAGTACTTAAATGAAAAAAAAATACTGTACCAAGTAAAAAGACTGTTCCTACTGCGACTCCTCCACCTGAAAACAAAATAAAATTTGATATTTAATTATAAACATTATACATTTATTCAATTTCAAGTCATTCCTAATTTACAATGATTCACCAAAACTATAATTAGACAAACAAACCAACCGAAGAGCATATATAATATGCATATATAATATTTGTCTGACATTAAATCTGGACAATTTATAATTTCTTCTTTACATACAAAAAAACGTAACTGGTTAATGCTTACTTAAATAACAATACTTAAACATTTGAGATTGGAGTTGAATGCACCTGCCATCTGCAACCTCAGTGTTGACTAGAAAGTGATACAGTAGTTCAACATAAACCACTCAGCCTCGGAGGCCAAAAAATATTGGCCATGGGACAACATTGTCCACACTTTGTGAAGACATGTAGTCCATAGTTGGTTTTTTTCTAATAAATTTTAAAGTATTGTGATATATACATGTATGTATATGGTTATTTTAACCTGTAAATGTATTATGCGATATATATTTAAGTATGACAGGCCTATGAAATTTCAAATACAGGTAGTTGGCTAATTGTGATAACAATAGAGTAAGAAATTACCTTTGTATTTAAAGTAGTGAAAAGTCATCGACAAGGGTGGGGACCATGTAACGAGTACGTATGTGTGTATAGAAAGATTAATCTTCAGTATAACAGTTCATGCATAATATGTACTGTTCATATTTTAATCATGTGCTTCTCTTTTGTAGATTGTATGTCATGTGTATGTTATTTGAATAAACTGATGCCATTGTATTTTATTTGAATGAAAGAGAGACGAAAGATACAAGACTCCAGAGGGAGAGTTAAACTCATAGATAGAAAATAAACTGACAATCCCATTGCTAAAAGTAAAAATAATTAGACAAAGAGACAAATAATAGTGCAGAAGACAGAATGAACTGATAAAATTGAGAATGGAAATGGGGAATGTGCCAAAGTGACAACAACCCGACAACAGAGCAGACAATAGCAGCAAGTCACCAACAGGTCTTCAATGCCTTTTTGGAGAAAACTATTGAGGGCATTTGTCTTGTGCTTTATGTGTTTAATAAATTTGATGGTCACTGCACCTGAGTCTCTATAAATGGTGTTTGTCTTTATTAATACTGAAATAATTTCATTGAAAATATTTGTTATACAAGTATTATTTTTGGTTGTTGGTATTAGGGTGTCATTAGACAGCAAGGAGTCAAGAGTACAGAAATGATTTATTTACGGTTGAACAGAATGAATTGAGAAAATATAGTTATATTATTTGTTTTTATATGTTATTCACTTGGAAAACATATTAAACCTAACTAAACAGTATGTCTTCATGTCTCCTATGGGTCTCAATGCCAGGACCTCTGTGGCATGGGGTACCATAGCTCAGTTTGTTTGGACGCTGCCTTGAGGAATATTGCCAGGTCCTTGGTTTCAAGTAAAGTCTCCTGATCTCCAGTTACACATGGTTAATACATTTTTTAAAGGTATGGACGATATGTTGGAATGAGTGATGCATCCTTTGGACATTGTGGAAGTGTCATTGTCCTGTCTCAAGGCACAGAGGCCACTCTTGTCTATAAACTTCCATGCACAATTGGTAAAAATTATATAATTTCAGACACTGAGAGACATAACCATAACATTATCTCCATAATTTTTCGATCTTAATATATTATCTCATTCCATTTTATTTATTATCTAACCTATTATGCTATCTAAAGAAGGAATGCCTGTTGAAATTAGCAACTGGTTGTTGTACAAAGATGGTTTTGCTCCAGGAATTTGAAGTATTTTTGCTTTAGATTTCTTTTGAAAACTTGTTGATGTCATGATTTTGACAGAAACATATGGAAAACCAAAAAATAGTTTAGGTAAACGACTGTTTTTCAATTTTTTTTCTCCTTTATCAAAGTTATCTTCAACTGTAAACCATGTGTCAAATTTTATGAAATCGTCCAATTCAAATTAAGTCCCCTTGATTGCTACTCGGATTTTTTCGGTCAAAATAAAGAAAACACTCGAGGGCGAAATTGGAACTCTTTTGTGGAGAGGTAGAAATATTCATTTGTCAACAAGGTGCCCGTTTTCATAGTTTAATTCTTTTAGATTGCTTTAGAAATTAATTTGGATACGTTATTGAAATGTCATCATTCTTTATCCTTTCGTTGTTAACAGAATTTTGAAGAAAAGTGCACTGACATATCACTCTTAAGGACTTTGAAAAGAGAATGATCAGAAGCAAAGCAGACGATTGCGCGCGACTGTCACCAGACGACACTTTTGGAAACTCAACAATGAATTTGGATTCCATCAGAAGTAAGACGTGTAAGACTGTTGACAGATTTTTTCTTGTGATTTCTTAAGTTTGTTCATTTCTTTAATTCTTATTGATTAGAACTTTATGTTACATTCATCAATGTTAACTTATTTATTCGGGATTGGTTTGGGGCCAGAGTGACCGGATACCTTGGCCCTTGGGGAAAACATTTTGTGTAGTTTTGCCTCCAGCAAAATTTAAAGAACTTTCCCATTGAAATGAGACCAGCTAACTGATTTAATCATGAAGCCATTGAAGGTTGGACATGTTGATTTTGCATGTTAATGTTTTATCATCAATAATCAAATACACCATCATATCTTCAAATTTGTTGGAAAGCATACGATAAAGCCGCTATAACTGTACACAGCTTTTAACTCAGACACAAAGTTGCAGGGAATTGCCTGATCGTTTATTAGGCAGCGACCATTTGATTTTCTGTGGGGGGCTATGAATTTTTTGTTTCGGACAAACTTTATTTTTTGCCTTTGGCGAAAACAATTTTTTTCAATTTTAGCATTACATATAGTGGCAGCTGAGGGTGAAGCAAACATTTTTTTTTTCTCAGTGTCAAAAACAAATCATTTTTTTCTCCAAAAACTGGAAACACTTTTTTTCCAAAAAAAATCATTTTTTTTTGTTTAGAGTGTATTAATTTACGTTTTTTTATTGATATTTTACCGTGTTTTTCTATGTTGTGATGTAATGCTATTGATTTAGAAAAAGGGTGATTTACTGAAGGTTTGGATCCATTAAAATGTTTAATCCCGCTGCAAATGTTTGCACCTGTCCTAAGTCAGGAATCTGATCATGATGTACAGTAGTTGTTGTTTGTTTATGTAATTTAGATGTGTTTTTCATTTTTTTTTTATATATATTAGACTGTTGGCTTCCTCATTTGAATGGTTTTACACTAGTAGTTATGGGGCCCTTTATAGCTTCTTGTTTGGTGTGAGCCAAGGCTTTGTGTTGAAGGCTGTAATATATTGACCTATAATGGTGTTAAATACGCTAATAATGTTGCTGAACGAAACTTTTTTCTAATTTAGAACTTTAAAGTCCCATTTAATGATAAGATTGATGTCTTGTTTTTTGTAACTTATTTATAGATGAAACAGACCCAATCAAATGAAAAAAATCTCAAGTTAAAGGTAACAGATATTCACAAACAATTTGAAATTTTGTTGTTTCACAGATTGAAACTTTTCCTGCCCATTTGGATACAATTTGCTGGGCACAGGATGAAACCAAATTATCCTTGTTTTTTTTTGGGGTGCTGTATGCAACATTGTTTGCAATTTTTACAATTCACCTTTTATGAGCATTATACTTTTTGGTCTGTGGGTCCATTCGTCAGTTTAACACAGTTTTTATCCGTCTGTCTTTCCTGCTTCAGGTTAAAAGTTTTTGGTCACGGTAGTTTTTTTTATTAAGTAAGCCCAATTTATTTAAACTTACTATACACATGTTTCCTATGATATTATCTTTCTAATTGTAATGCCAAATTAGAGTTTTTAACCTTATTTCATTGTCCACTGAACATATAAGATGATAGTGTGAGTGGCCTGCATCCATGTACATAAAGGACACTTTCTTGTTTCACATGTTTTTTGTGCTACAGCTTGATGCTCATTATCCACTATATTATTATGTTTCCTGAAAAAAATAAAAAATTAACATGCAAAAAATGCATGAATTAGCAGATATGTTTTAAGGTATAACAGAACACCCAAAATGAGTAAGTTATGTTATGCCAGACACTAGTAGTCAGTCTTCTGCCAAATGTATTCTATAGAAAAGGATATTTTAAACGTCTTCTTTTTTTCAGACATGGATATAAAAAAGTTCTTACCCTGTAAAAAACTAAGAAGATCAAACAGACTTGAAGGAAAAGATAAAATGTCACCAGAAATTAAAAAAGACACCCTGTTATCTTCACCAGATGTTAAAGTTTGCATGAAGTCTGCAGCACTTGGATACTTTGATTTGCTTCCTTTGGAACTCAAATTTTATATATTGAGATATATGACAGGTATTTATAAATGAATTGATAATATTCTTTTTATCATTCAGAAGGTCAACAAATGAAAAAAATAGAAAAAAGAAAAGAAAACGCTGTTTTGTATCTTATTTACATGTATATTATGTGAGATGAAAAAAAATATTTACCTTTTACTTATTTACTAATCTGTTTGTTATTTTCTATTAAAGTTAAAAGTTTTGAGTCCGCTTACCATAACCCTATTTGAATTTCCTTCTTAAAGCAAATAATTCTGAGTGGAGGAATTCTTACGGTAATTGCAGTGATTTTGCTAGCGCTCGTCACTTTCGTATTTTACGAAAAGGTTTTCGAAATGACGAAAATATTTCACATCAATTTCGTCACTTAAATTTGGAAAGTGTAAAAATATTTACACATCAAATTACTTGAATTCTACCTGTCTTTATGTTTCTGACAAGTTTATGACCCTCAGGTAATTAACGTTTACCAAAGGTGTTAAAAGTTGTGATGACAAGTAATCCGCCTATCGCCAATCAGATGGGTCACTAATCCCTTAATTATTATTATAAAACCTCATAAATGACCATCATAATAATCTATTTAAGTTAAATCAGTCAGTCAGCATTTCATTTTAATCATTTCTCACAATTCTGTCGTATTTTCGTCATTTGAACAAAATTGATAATCTTCCCGGACATTTCAACTTTATTTTAATTTCAATATTTCCCTTACGATCATAATTTGCAGTTTGCTTGTTGTAGTTTCGTCATTTTAACGTATTTTCGTCATACTTTATATAAATATTCATCATAAACTTTCGACAACTTCGATTAAAAAGAATGAACTTTATTCAAAACGTAAATATTTTCACTTGCAAACAGGTGCTTCCTGTTCTATGTATTGCGCATGCGTAAAAGTTCGTAGATGAATCCGGTTTTATTCTGAAATTATTATTCAATTGTCACTTCCCGTTTTCATTTCATTTCGTTTAAAAATCGAAAGTAAACGTGATCTACAGTCTACAGTCATTAGAATCGTCACATTAAGGATAGATGCAGATCCTTCTATCAAATATTAAAGAAATTGATTCCAAATAGATATTTAAACGTATTTTTAAGGATATAAATGATTGTGAAGTGAAAAAGTCGTTACAAGTTCATTTGTGCAGTGGTTTAAAAAATAGAGGCACCCAACTTTTGTTTAGGGGTGTGCCCTGAAAATAACTGAAGTGAAGTTGTGAACCATATTACCAGATCCCTGTTCTTATCTTCATATCTTAGCATCACGTCAGTCAATTCATTCAATATTGCCAATAACTGCCTACATTAGCAATTCTAAAGTCTTCAAAGATCCTAGACTAGTCCTTGAAGGACTTGGACATATATGTATAGCTAGTTTGATAAACATCCTAGACCCCTTGCTATTATAAAAAATAAGGCTGATTTTTATCACACGCAAAAGTGACTAAAGCCCTCAAAATCCTAGCTGAAACCCTGGGTAATTGTTTCTAATACAATAAAGGGATAAAATATTTCTTCCAACTGGAACAGATAATATTGCATTGCTTATTAGAGTTTCCAGAGTTACATCTCCAAGGGGGAATAAATATACTATGTTGACATTACAACACAATCATATAAAATCCAGAACACCAGAATATCCTCAAAATTCAATGAAAATGAAAATGGAGAATGTGTTGAGACAACAACCTGACCAAATAGCAGAAAAACGACCCAAGGTCTCCAATGGAGCCTCAACACAGCCAGAACATCTCTCAACCTTAGGCGGGCTTCATCTGGTCCCTAACCAAAAATGTGCACTTATTTAGTGATATGTTTCAACATGTGTTAATTTATTTTTTATGTCAACTTTGTAGTTTAACAAGTTACAACTAGAACCATTTGAATATTTTTCACCAATGTTATTTATATTTTGTTTATATTTGCAGTTGAGGATATAAGCCTCTTAGCATTAGGATCTAAAGCCATGAGGAATTTAGTAGAAGGTTTCAGAGTTTTGTCACCAAGTTTGTCCAACAAAGTAATACAACAGCTGCATGCATCTATTCATCCACTGCCAACAGAAAAACTTGGTGATTTTCTCAGGACTTTTAACAGACAGGGTAATTATATAATATGTTAACCATTTTAAGCTCCTTTTTATACTACAAATATACTGCAAAAAAAAATTTGGGATCTATAATGCTATGATGTCATCTTCGTCCGAAGACACAATTGGTATCTGGACAATAACTTTAGTTTGAGTGATTGGATCTCTATGGCTCCAACTGTTTAGGAATTAGGGACAATAAAGGTCCCAAAACAAGCATTTTTCTACTTTCAGGATAATAAATTGTGTATAAGGATTTCAATTGCTCTTAAATTGTATTACAATGTTGAATACTGTAAGTAAAAGTTTTGGATTCAATTAGCAGGTTATGGTGTTTAAAACAGTTTAGGAATAAAGGGACAAAAAGGGGCAAAAAAAAAATATACGTCTGTTTCCTGTTTCCCGACCGACCCTGACTCAGGCCCCCCGAACCTAGATTTTTTTATTCAAATCCGGGAAAAATTGTTTCCGGTCCGGAAAAATTTGTTTCCCGTCCGATCCAGATCTGTATCTTACTATGCCCAAACAATAAAATGTCTGCTCCCAGCACAAATGTGCTACAATTAAGATTTAAAAAATGTCGGCACTGGGAGGATTATTTAATTAAAGCTTTTTTAAAGGGATTAAATCATTTTGGGGTACAGGACCCTAACCAAACATGACATTTAACTGACTGCAAATCTGACAGGGAGTGCAAAAAAAATATAAAAAAAAAAATCCCGACCTACTGACCCTGATTTATTTACATTGGCAGTAGGAAACAGACATATATTTTTTTTTGGCCTAAGCTTTAAAATTTTTAGTAGTTTCTGGACAATAACTTGTGTGTAAGTGTGTATGAATCTCTTGGACATTGTACCACAAGGCTCCATATCACAAAAGGAAGGATGGGAATGAGTTTGGGGGTAATTGTCCTAGGCTTAAATTAAAATATTGTTTGTTTGCCCTTTACCGACCGACCCTTTAAATTCGTTCCGCCTGAAAATCTTTTATTTGTATTTATCAGCAAGATTTTATTTTATTTTATTTTTTCGTTCCTACCAAAAATCTTTTATTTGTATTTCCCGCTCAAAACTTTTTTACCGGAATCCTCGGGTTTTATCTTTATCGTGAAAGGTCTAGTCCGTTTGGTATCACGTGAGCGTTTGACATGAACACTTGCATTTAGAGTTTCAAAGCATTTGTTTGAAATCGATGTTGAACGCTTTGAAATCATGATATGACGTACGTTAACTCTGTATTATTATACTTGAAGAGCAGGGTTCATTTACAAAAAAGTTCGTTTAATACAAAATAGTTCATTTAATACAAAATTATCAACGTGTGTACAAACCGTAGTATTTTGTGTAAACGGACGTTGTATTCTACGTAGGGATGGCCTTTTGTGATCCGTAGATCAGGAAGATTATGTTAACGATGCCTTCGACCAGCATTGCTATATTATTTATATCTGACATGAACCAAATGTGACAAAAGCCTGTGAAGTGGAGAATATTTGGCAGTAAAATCGCCAAGTTTTCCATACAGATCATTTATAAATGCGATGTAAAATATGTGAGTTCAAGTCTTGTAGCATTTTTATTAGAAACATAGGCACACACGGAAATTTAAACACTCTAGGGACTTTTTCTACTAGTAATGTATGTCTGCCCCGACATATTTTACCAGGACAAAGTTATCTCTCACAGAAAACCTTTAGGTAGAGGTAAGCGCACAAGGTACGTAGTACAGAATATTAGTGCAAGCTAAAACTCTTCAAAGTTCCAGGCATATTTAAACGTTGAAAATATGCGGCACAGCTCTATATTTTGATATTTGAAAACAAAATAGTAGTGCATATGAATTAACTTCACATTCTACATGATACTTTTTTTCGAAGCGTAGTCCCAGAAACTTAGAATGACATTCAAAACAGTGTGGCTGTGGCCATTGATTGACACATTAAATTCATCCATTAACTGGGACAATTTAGGTGAACCTGTGTCTGTAACGACCACTGTTCACGACGTACCTACGATAGACATTTAAACTGTGGGGTCACCAAAGGTTTCTTTACGCCTTTAATTATAAAATAGTTCGAAAAATTAATCAGGAATAACCTTTATGTTTTGATTTATACAATTGATATAAATCAAAACATAGTGTTATTCCTGATTAATTTTTCGAAATACTTTATTAAGGTGTTGAGGACCTTTGGTGACCCCATAGTTTAAGTGTCTTTAAAAAGTACACAGTGAGTAATGGTCGTTACATACAAACGTTCGCATAAATTGTCCCAGTCAATGGATGAATTTAATGTGTCAATCAATGGCCACAGCCACACTGTTTTGAATTTCATTCTATTAGCAAAAGCAAAACAGACAAAAATGACATTATGCAGATTTTGTATCTATAAAATAAAATATTATACCTTCCTGCCTACCCATGAAAAAAAATAAAATATTTTACCTACCTACCTATCCTGTTTCAAAACATAGGGTCGGAAAAGGGCAAACAAACAATATTTTAATTTAGGCCCTATTCATGTAGGAATAAGGGTCCAAAAAAAGGCCAAAAACAAGCATTTTTCTAGTTTCCAGACAATAAATTGTGTTTAAGTGTATGGATCTTTCTAAAATTGTACTACAAGATTTCGTACTACAATGGAAAGGCTGGGATTAAGTGTGGGGGTAAATGCTCCAAGAGAGGATTCAAAACATTTAAGGGGGTTCCAATTTCTTATTCAAAATTTTTCAAAATATCATATTTTTGAAAAGTTTCAAGAAAAAATATTGCTTAGTATTGTGCAATTGATTTGCAAGATCTTGGCATTTGATTTGTGTGATACTAATAAACCTATATTTTGTCAAAATTTTAATCACAATCCAAATGCAGACAGTGTCAAGCCCCAACTGTCTGCAGTCGTATCAGCGAAGCATTTTCTATATAGCTATTTTACAATCATGGATTTAACAGAATGATCACATTCTAGGAAAAATCTATCATGGTCAGTACTATGATAACAGAGTTTGTCGTGTAAATTACTGTAAAATATTTATATTCTACCCAGATGTATTTAAGACAACATCATTGTGGATGACTGTTTTTTTTTCTCTACCAACATGCTAAGATGGGTCTCAAACAAGGATATTGTCCACAAAAACTGCATCTCCATTCTACTGGCACAATTACTGAGTCCAATCAGTCTATACTCATAGTCTTACTTCTAAATGCTTAGTGCTAAGTAAGAAAAGATTTTATGTGGCTGAAGATTGAACTCACAAACTTCAACACTTGAGAGTGGTGGTTGGGCATGAATACTGAGGCATTTTTTTTTTTAAATTATTAGAGACCATAAACCCTTCAACAAAACTACAAACATAATCTGATTTTACTATATATTGTAGGACTTCTGGTCAAAAGAACTACTTGTTTATATGCCACAAGAGAGAGACTGAAAATAGTTAATGAATATTTAACAAGGGTAAGAAATATACAGAGTTATCTCCCATATACTTGTTATAAGTATATTTAAGGTGCATTAAAATAAGAATCTTGTACACCAACTTGATTCACAATTAATTATATAGTATAGCATATAAAAAGAAGGAGATGTGGTATGATTGCCAATGAGACAACTATCCACCAAAGTTCAAATGAAGTTAATCTAAAAAAAAATGTTTTTTTAGAAAAAAAACAATAATAAAACCCATCAGTAGACAGCTCTCTCCGAAGCAAAACCTATAAATGTAAAATATTAGGGCATACACGACAAGTACAGGGACAAATCTACTGCATTTACACAGCAACAAACTGAGTAATCAATATGAAAATAAGGAGATGGGGTATGATTGCCAGTGAGACAACTATCCACAAAAGATGTTATATTTATATATTTACTTATTAAATGACATGATAAAGGAGCAGTCTTAGAAAATGGGAAATATGAAATCCTTGCAGAGTATTTCCTTGTTATATGCAACTTCTTATATTGTTATAATGTCAAGTCAGTACACTATTGTTTTCTTTATATAATGCAATTCTTTTAAAGTTTATAGAATTATTTTTTGTAAAATTATTGTTTCAAAATGTAAATTGTTGTACTTGATCTTGATCGAGAGGCCTATAATGGAAAGAAAATAGTACATTTATACAATTCTTGCCAATAACTTATATCATTAATTGTATCAGCTAGGTCTCAGACAAGTTTGATAATAAGTGTCGATCAATTATGTTTAAAAAGTTATGTCCCTTAAAAATATAGATTATATCAAATATGCATTGTAAGCCCTTTCATATTGTTGCCATATTTTTATCAAAGTTAATATCATTAATGTTACAGACACTTTTGAAAATTATTGCTGATTAAATATTTTTAATGAGTTATACCCCTTAGAAATTTAATATATTTGAAATTGCTCTCAGGCTTTCATTCTCTAAGATAGTTTTTTTTCAAACTATCGAAAAACATATTTGTTATACTTTGACCTTGGTCAGATCATATTTGGCAACTTGGGGACATAATAACTCTGTTCATTTATTTAAATGCATGTTTGGTGAAAATGAAATCACACATAAAATAGTACAAATGCGTGATATTTTGTTTTGCTAACATGTTTAAGTATTTACTTTTCTTCTTTTTCAGATGATGTGTGGAAATGCTTGTAAATGTGAAAAGATGTCCCGCTGTATATCATTGACATGTTTTGGTAAATTCCTTCACACTGTAATAGCTGGATGGGATGATTCAGAATGTGTTAGAACATTTGACATTCTAAACAGTCATACTGCTGTCAACAAAAATGTTAAAATGATTGTCAACTCAAAACCAGGTATTTATAACATTTGATATCCTTAACAGTCATACTGCTGTCAACAAAAATGTTAAAATGATTGTCAACCAGGTATTTGTGAAATAATTTTTATCATTGTTATCATGAAAAGTCAAAATCAATGGTAAGGGTCCATAAAAACATACATCAGACCCTGGGGAGGCATATTTAATTTGTCTCTATATGTGGGTAAGAAATATAATATTCTTGGTCATATAAGTTTAAAATGCTTATCTCCAAAATTGCTTCTATGGGGATTTTACTCTTTTTATAAAGTTCCTTACTTGGGTTATAGTTTTAAATGGAAAAATCTGAAAGAGTCTCTTTTATTTGAAACATTTTCTTTCTTAAGTTTTATGCTATACTACAAAAGAGCAGCAATATATAGTTTTTGATCTACCCTTCAGTCATTTTGGCGAACAATTTCTGCAGTTCCCTGATTGTTGTTGTCTGAATCTAGTTAAACTGGACTTTTGCATAGCACTGTTATTATAATAAAAAAAAAACACAATAATATTGATAAATTAATATTCTTAGCAATACTGTTGATATCAATATCCAGTATCAGAATAATTATTCCCAGCCCCAAAGAACAACTAAAGATAAATTGTCTACATTTCATGACTGAAAAATTGCAATTCTCATTTTGAACATGTGTAACTAAATGTATTTAGTAAAGTAAGAATGACATTGCAATGCCACAACATGCATGTCTAAGATATAAGAAATTAAACAAAAAACTACAATTTAATGATATATATATATATAAAAGAATTTTGACAAGTATGCTGAATTTGTCACTGGTGATGTTTTAGTTATGTTTCAATTGTTTGAGAAAAGGTGCATTAAACTTAGAATTATTTAGGAATTTGGAATTTCATTAGATTATTACTTTTAAAGTTTTAACCAAAAAATAAAGCCACATCACCAAGGTGATTTTATATGTAGATTGAATTTAAAATGTGTGTGTTTCTTTGCAGGTTTACATAGCAGATGTGAGTATGAAATCAGATGTTACTTCAGGAGAATATTTTTAGACCACTGTCAGTCTATAAATGAAAGAGCTTTCTGGTTGACAAGAATCTTGAAGCCCTGGCCAATGGTTCACCAGTCTAGATTATTGTATATCCTCTATGGCCCAACATTAGAAGGTTAGTCAAAGTTTATATGGCATTACTCTGCATAGACTAAAAATAGTGTGTTTCATTCCTAATGGGACTTTATATAAAACCCATTGGAAAGTATTTTGAACATAAATATTTTATAAATCAAGGCCGTAACTAGGCATCTTATTTTAGTGAGGCAAGATAATTGAGCCGAGCGAAGCAAGGCGAAAAAAATTTTTGGAGGGTATGAAATGAATGGTGCAAAATCCTGCATTCTAGGCATTTTTAGAGAGTTTGATAATGTTTTGAATTTGGACACTTTTTATATAAATTTTCATTTTCTAAGACTTTTACTAACACCAAATTTTTAACAACTTTATTTAAATTTATATGTAAGATAATCATCCAAATATCACTGATTTTAGTTTGATGACAGAACATAGAACAAACATCGATTCAGTACAGTTTGCCAAATTTTTCTATTGCTGGTTCAGTCAAATCTTTTAAGAATCATTATGTGGTCTGCTGATATCCTTATCGCGAGAGATGAACATGGAGCATGGCAAGACCGCACAATCTCTCGCCACTCATGCATGCTCTTTTCCAAGTTGTCAGTCGTTTCAGGGCAGTCTGTGTTTTTAAAGGTAGCACATTATCATCAACACAAGGATCAATGTCTTCTTCAAATTCCTTCTCCATCAGCAATTCGGTAGCAGCATCGGTAGTAACAGTTTTGTTTGCAAAAGGGAATTAAGCTTTCCCGTAAGCACAATCATACAGTCGCAGTTACAAAATATTAAACTCGTTTTTATGCTGACAAAGAGTAGACAATGGTCTAGGGATAGAATGAGATAAGATACAGGTATATGATTCTATCTATAGTGTAAGTATATCTGATATGAATACAGGGGAAATTGGAATGAAGTTTTTGACGTTTACAAGTAGGTCCGTAATTTCCAATTATTTCTGGAAATAGTTGGTGATATTTTAGTTCCAGAATCTATAAATTTAGGGGTTAGGGGTTGGGCTGTCCGATTCCGAAACCTTGTGTTAATAGTTTTACCATTCCTCAACAATATCAAATTGGAATATGGGATATTCTTTCAATTTTTAAGGTTAAAGAAACATGGATAAAAACTAGTCCATGCATGTTTCATATTATTTATATTTCATTTATCTGTAAAGAGAAAGATTAAAGTTCGTAAAATGAATACGCAGACAGGACTGCCCCCTTGCGATGCCCAGTACTTGATTTGTCAGTCTACTTGTCGTTTTTGGATTATACTAATGAATTTATATGCAATGCTCAGACTATGTTCACCAAAGAAACTAGTTTACTAGAATTATTCCTTCTTTACCTTTAGTGTCGCTTTTCCTTTTTCTGCACGAGCCTGTTTTTAACTAGAGATCCATAATGGTTGTCGTTACTAGGTTAATGTAATCGAGAAACATCACACGTTTTAAATTATGAGCTATATCCAGGAAGAGTAGTTTAAACTTAAAGGAATGATGACAAGATATAGAAATCAAATTTGAGATAGAACAACAAATGACTATTATATTTATATATATATATGCATAAAAAAATAATCAGTGTGGAAATTTTAGTGAGGCAATTGCCTCAGTTGCCTCAAGGGTAGTTATGGCCTTGTAAATATTCTTCAAAACTGAGCCTGGTATAAAGAATAGAAATCTTAAAGCAAAAGAATATTTCTAATAACATAGAATTTCAATTTGAAGTTTTGTTTCCTCCTTTTAGGGATGGATGGTTATAAAGACTTGAGGAATATCAGTTAGCGATTTTATGAAGTTAAATGATAAAAATTATCTGTTGTTAAAGAAAACATACTACAATGCAGTTAAAGCTTGTATATAATATGAAATAAAAAAAAAATAAGATTAAAGCATGCATCTGCAGTCCCTAAATGAATTTCAATTGATGACATATTTTGGGTCAAGTAGGATAAACGGTACTGTAGTTCCTTCGGAAGAACAGAGTAATAAATCGGTTTAACTTTAGAAGTTAATCGGTTTATATGAACATAAATTGACAGACTGACAGGTCGACAGGTTGACACTTTAAAGGTCGACAAGTTTAAAAGTTGAAAGGTTGACAAGTGTTAAGGTCGACAGGTTGACAAGTGTTACGGTGGACAGGTTGACAGTTTGATAAGTGTTAAGGTCGACAGGTTGACAAATGTTAAGGTCGACAAGTTGACAGGTTGACAAATGTTAAGGTCGACAGGTAGACAGGTTGAAGGGTTTAATTTTACAATTAAACAAGTAAATAAAAGTACATCATCCATTAAGTAAAATAAAATTAACTTCAGTTTTTAATCTTTTTTACAAGTATTGACTTGTAACTTTTATATCTGTTCGCTGTCAACCTGTTTACCATTTGTACATTTTACATTTCTCAAAATGAAATTGTCAACCTGTCGACTTGTCGATCTGTCTACCAGTCACTAATATTCATACTATTTTACACTTTATAAATGCTCTGAAGTTGTCAATCTGTCATTTTGTCAACTTGTCAACCTGTCGACTTGTCAACCATAACTTACTTGTTATTATATTAAATTATCAACTTCTCAATCTGTCAACCTGTCGACTTGTCAACCTGTCAACCACTTATTTCAACCATAACATTTTTAAAATTGTCAACCTGTGGACTTGTCAACCTGTCAACCACTTATTCCAACCATAACGTTTTTAAAATTGTCAACCTGTCGACTTGTCAACCTGTAAATTACTCATTTATTTCAGTTTAATGTAAAATTTAAACAGTTTTAACTTTATTACCCATGAATACATACGCGTATTAATTTATTGCAAAAGCCGGAGCTATAGTACCGTATATCCTACTTGAGCCCATATTTTTAATTTCAGAGGAAATATTATGGTATGAGTTGTGTGAGAATACACCCATAGATTCAGAACAGTCAGCCAAACATTTTGGAGAGCTAGCTAATGCCTTACAGATCTTACATTGTTACCCTAAAGAATGGTCAGAAGACAATATAATCAGTGTTCTTGATGAACTCACAAGTGAGTCTATGTGTTAAGGTAGCTTCAAAGTTGGTGTGTCTAAATGTATGGAGACAGAATTTTATTCAACTTCTGTAAAAGACTTTTTGGTCAGTGAACTTTCATATTTCAATATAAAAACTGGGGTCTTTGACCTTGTTTTTTCGTTAAAAAACATTGAAATCAATTATGTAGAGAAAACTTAATTTCTCGTTCAAGGAAACAATCAATAAGATTTGATACATTCAATTAGATAATTATTTTTCAGTAATACATCTGAAATATCAACTGAAAAAGGCAAAAAAAATCAAGAAACACAAATTGTCATCAACTCTGTATAATTATCTGCCCTTGATTTTTTCTACCAAAAAATTAAATACACTTTTTAAAAATAATAACACCATTTTTTTTTATAGTTTGATCTTTAAATTTCATGTTTTAGATGTTTTTGTTGTAATATATTCAATGATACTAGATAAAATATCTAAAGCAAAAAGAGTATTTTTGCAACATGACCAGAAAAGATTGTCATTTTGGTCTTTTGTGGATAGTTGTTTCATAGGCAATCATACCACATCTTCTTTTTTATATGGTCTGTCTTTGTAAAATAAAGAATTCATTTGCAGAATAAATTGCAAAATTATGACAAAGGGAGATAATTTATTACTTTGTAATAAAATTTATTGTAATTGTAGTAATTTTGTAATATCATCTTCATCATTTATTTACCAACACTGACTAAAAAACATTTGGCTCATTTAATTGTGATAAAATATAAAAAATTGCGTGAAATTTGAACCATACAATTTATTGGAATAATTTCAATGGATAGATAACAGGAATGATATCAGGAAAACAAATGAATCAACTTAACATTCAGAGTATTCCTGAAATAAAATATTTAAGATGATTTATTCCTAAAATAAAAAAAAGATATTAATCTTCTTCAGGTTCACCAGATGAGTGGCTTGCTGAGAATGTTGCACACTTGCTGATATTGTGTGGTGATGTAATAACATCAAAAATGTTGATAAGTAAAGCAATTAATGGTAGAATAATGGAACTGTCCAGCATAACAACATCCTTCTGTGTGGTAGGTACCTCCTAATGCTGCCAATGTATATTTTGTATAACCCTGCTACAAGAAGGGGATATACCAGTTTATTAACTTCTCTCTGTCCCTGAGGGGGCTATTCACAACACATTTCTGTTGCAATTTTTTCAACAATTACAAGCCATAACTTTTTGATACATGTTATAAAGCTTCTGCATTATTGTTATGCATTTCCTTGTGACAAGTTTTCAGTTCAGAATGCATATTTGTCAAAAAATGACATACCAGTATGGAAGAAAGGCTTTGAATTATTAGTAATGTTCTCATTAAAAAAATTCTAATGTCATTAAAGGTTAAAATGAATAAAAAGATATAACTTTCCATACTATATTATGGAGCCATAATAGCTAATAATACATTTATATGAAAATTATATATTTTTGAGTCATAGTCATATGTTTTTGATTTTTATTGCACAAGTATTTTGATGTAGCACCTACCACAAAACAAAATCAGAAGCCTTATAAGAATACCAAGTTTTCATTTGATGAATTTTGTTTATCTTGTATGTTTGTAATATTTTCCAGGTATGTGTGAAGAACAGTTTTAGTCTTTCATATGTTATGACAATGATTCAGAATATCTTGGATGCCATGGACAATGGCAAGAAGAGGTTACAGTTCTTCAACAGTGTGATGGATATGTTCAGAGAACTCATTTTAGACATGCATGAATTTTCTGATCCAGGTATGGGATTCATATAAGAATAGTTGTGACTTCACTGAAGTGTTGCACTCCAGCTAAGTTTTTGCAATTCATTTAAAAATCTGACCCAATTGCAATTCTTTTGACAAACCAAACTGTTCAACTCAGCAGATTAAAAACTTTTTTCAAAACCACAGTAAAGTCATTCAACCCTTTTGCTGATGAATCTTGGTTGAATTTGTATTTAAGCCTTAGACAGCTGGAGTCCTTGTTTACATTTTGTATCTTTCCTGCTGTTAAACATTGCCAACAAAAGTTATTGTCCTCCGCTCATGCTTTTGCAGGGGGGCATAGAAATACAGAGCGTCCATCGGTACGGTCTTGTAAGCACTCTCATAGGTACAATCCTTGCAAGTTTTTTTATAAACTTATACTAAAGGTTAATATCAGTAATATTTAATAAGTTCTATAATGGTGGCCTATCAACTTTTAAAAAAAATAGTATTTTTAAAACAGTTACATCCCTTGCAAACATTAAATATATGGAAAATTGCAATTGTTAGCACTTTGGTGTGTACAATTAGGCCTAAATTAAAATATTGTTTGTTTGCCCTTTTCCGACCCTATGTTTTGAAACAGGGTAGGTAGGTAGGTAAAATATTTTATTTTTTTTCCCAAAAAAATAAATTGGCTCGGTATATTATTTGTCATGGGTAGGCAGGTAGGTATAATATTTTATTTTATAGATACAAACTCTGCATAATGTCATTTGTGTCCGTTTTGTTTTTGCAAATAAGTTTTCTGGGACTATTAGTTTAAAAAAAAAATATCACGTAGAATGTGAAGCTAATTCATATGCACTACTATTTTGTTTTCAAGTATAAAATATAGAGCTGTGCCGCATATCTTCAACTTTTATATGCCTTGAACTTTGAAAAGTTTGAACTTGCACTTATATTCTGTACTACGTACCTTGTACGCTTACCTTACGGTTTTCTGTAAAAGATAAGTTTGTACTGATAAGATATGTCCGGGCAGACATACATTACAAGTAGAAAAAGTCATTAGAGTGTTAAAAATTTCGCGTGTGCCTAAAGTTGTTTCCAATAAAAATGCTAAAACTTAAAACTCTGCCAATTATCACTTATTTTACATAGCATTTATAAATAATCTGTATGGACAACTTGGCGATTTTACTGTCAGATTTTCTCCACTTTACAGGGTTTTGTCACTTTTGATTCATATCAGATATAAATAATATAGCGGCATCGTTATCATAATCATCCTGATCTGCGGATCACAAAGGGCCATCCCTACATACAATACAACGTATATTTACAAATTAGTTTGTACACGCGTTCATAATTTTGTATCAAACGAACTTTTTTGTAAATGAACCCTGCTCTTTAAGTATAAAGGTACAGAGTAACGAATGTCACATCATGATTTCAGGAAGCGTTCACATGCTGAACATCGATTTCAAACACATGCTTTGAAACTTCAAATGCAAGTGTTCATGTCAAACACTCATGTGATACCAAACGGACTGGACCTTATAATGTAAAGATAAAACCCGAGGATTCCGGTAAAAAAATTTTGAGCGGGAAATACAAATATAAGATTTTTGGTAGGAACGAAAAAAATAAATAAAATAAAATCTTGCTGGTAAATACAAATAAAAGATTTCCAGGCGGAACAAATTTATAGGGTCGGTCGGTAAAGGGCAAACAATCAATATTTTAATTTAAGCCTTACTGCTAGAATTTTATAAAACTTCTGTTACAGGTTTCATATCGGCAATGTCTTTGATACTTTTGAAAAAAGTGCTGTTTAATGAGTTATGCTCCTTGAAAATGTTGATTATAATTGAAATCACATTACATTTGCTTTCAAGCCATCATTTCTCTAAGATATTAATAAAAAGTTTTAAAAGAACAAAGATAAGAAGCTTTTTGTAGTTATTGCCCTTGTACCTTGGATAATTAATATACATGAAAACCAGGGACATTCAAACTCTGTCTCGCCCCAGATGAAAATATAAACATGGAAATTCTATTTGTTGAAAACAGCGCCAAAATCAAAAGAAATTTTCTAATTTTACTGGATTTTGAAATAGTGATTTTTTTTTTTATTAAAGACTTTGGAAGAATTGAAGCCTGGGACTAGTATACTAATTTGCATTTTATGTACAGAAACAATTGGAGTGGACATTGTTCTGACAGTGTAATGATATTTCTTCTTTTTCTTCAGAAGATACACATGGTAATGACATGTACTATATGGTGACAGCCTTAGCAGAATTTACGAAGAAAATAATTCAGCTAGCTTACAAAAATTCCATCACATTATAAAGGAGGTCAAGAAACAAAAATAGTGGGTGAAGCATTGAAACAGTTTCTTTAACAAGCCAAGCTGTAGAAAGATTTCTTTACAGGAATTTAGAAGAGGTTGAAATCGATCTTGAACTGGAAACCCAGCAGTGTTACTCATTTTGAACTGAAAATGGAAATATATAGAGTGCTAAACATACAACTAAGAGTATTAGTGAATATTATCTTCTCTAAAGAGTTTGTGTAAAAAGAGGCATGGGAAATAGAATGGCTTTTCCTTAAATCAAAGACAACTGCCTTTTTTGTTTGCTGGAAAAAAAGAATAGACAAAAGTTATTGATGAAATGTAGTGTGATGCTGAATAAGGATTGGAAAGTAAAATGTGAAAGGAATGGTCCTTTATGTTGGATGTGTAAAAATTGAATAGTCTGAAATTAAGTGTTTGTTACCTTTGTTTTGGACAGAAGTTAATGTACAGAATGGAAAAAAACTTTTTGAACATCATGTCTTTTTAATTGGGTTTATTTACGGACATTCTTAGTCTAATGAGTGATATCTAGTCTGTATTTTAATCAAGTTGATATTTGTTTTCACACTGTTGATATTTGTGTTCACACTGTATATATTTTTATTTAATGTGATAATGTCAAAGATATCTGTGATAAAACTTTGTAAATATAGAATTGTTAATGTTAAAATATGATTGTTAGTGTTAATATATAATTGTTATTAATGTTAACATACAGGTAGTTGTTATTGTTTTTAATGAGCTGTTATATAATATTTATGTTTATTTCTTGTATGAGCCATCACTGATGACTTTAACAGGTACATTTCCCCCATTTAAACCTAACTTAAAGCTCTGACTTCAAAATGTGTTCAACTCTTCACTTCTTCCTATTTCTTAATTGAGACTATGATTTGCATTGTTTCACTTGTAAAAGATAGTTTATTTTTGTCCATAATTTATGCAAAAAATGCACACAAAACTATTTATCAAATTTATATTGCCTTATTTCCTTTCTTAATTGAGTAAATAATGCAGTGTTATATTTTTTGGTACCTTGTTGCTTTATTTCTTGATATTATTTGATTAAATAATGTGATGTTCATAAAAAGTTATTTTTATACGACCGCAAAATTTGAAAAATTTTTCGTCGTATATTGCTATCATACTGGCGTCGTCGTCGTTGTCGTCGTCGTCGTCCGAATACTTTTAGTTTTCGCACTCTAACTTTAGTAAAAGTGAATAGAAATCTATGAAATTTTAACACAAGGTTTATGACCACAAAAGGAAGGTTGGTATTGATTTTGGGAGTTTTGGTCCCAACATTTTAGGAATTAGGGGCCAAAAAGGGCCCAAATAAGCATTTTCTTGGTTTTCGCACTATAACTTTAGTTTAAGCTAATAGAAATCTATGAAATTTTGACACAAGGTTTATGACCACAAAAGAAAGGTTGGGATTGATTTTGGGAGTTTTGGTTTCAACAGTTTAGGAATTAGGGGCCAAAAAAGGGCCCAAATAAGCATTTTTCTTGGTTTTTGCACCATAACGTTAGTATAAGTAAATAGAAATCTATGAAATTTAAACACAAGGTTTATGACCATAAAAGGAAGGTTGGTATTGATTTTGGTAGATTTGGTCCCAACAGTTTAGAAATAAGGGGCCCAAAGGGTCCAAAATTAAACTTTGTTTGATTTCATCAAAATTGAATAATTGGGGTTCTTTGATATGCTGAATCTAAATGTGTATGTAAATTCTTAACTTTTGGTCCCGTTTTCAAATTGGTTTACATTTAGGTCCAAAGGGTCCAAAATTAAACTTAGTTTGATTTTGACAAAAAATGAATCGGTTGGGTTCTTTGATATGCTGAATCTAAAAATGTACTTAGATTCTTGATTATTGGCCCCGTTTTCAAGTTGGTCCAAATCGGGGTCCAAAATTAAACTTTGTTTGATTTCATCAAAAATTGAATATATGGGGTTCTTTGATATGCCAAATCTAACTGTGTATGTAGATTCTTCATTTTTGGTCCTGTTTTCAAATTGGTCTACATTAAAGTCCAAAGGGTCCAAAATTAAACTTAGTTTGATTTTAACAAAAATTGAAATCTTGGGGTTCTTTGATATGCTGAATCCAAACATGTTCTTAGATTTTTGATTATGGGCCCAGTTTTCAAGTTGGTCCAAATCAGGATCTAAAATTATTATATTAAGTATTGTGCAATAGCAAGTCTTTTCAATTGCACAGTATTGCGCAATGGCAAGAAATATCTAATTGCACAATATTGTGAAATAGCAAATTTTTTTTTAATTAAAGTTATCTTTCTTTGTCCAGAATAGTTTGCAAGAAATATCTAATTTCACAATATTGTGCAATAGCAAGAATTTTTTTTAATTGGAGTTATCTTTCTTTGTCCAGAATCAACAAGAAATATCTAATTTCACAATATTGTGCAATAGCAAGATTTTTTTTTAATTGGAGTTATCTTTCTTTGTCCAGAATCAACAAGAAATATCTAATTTCACAATATTGTGCAATAGCAAGAATATTTTCTAATTGGAGTTATCTTTCTTTGTCCAGAATCAACTTAAATCTTTGTTATATACAATATACAATGTATATTCACTTTTTACTACCAATTGATAAATTAAAATAATCTTTACCATTCAGTGATAACAAGCAGTTTTTTTTACATCTTAATATATTATGATGTATTTAAATGAGTAGTTATTGTTGCAAACTCCATTAGAAATTTTAATTGAGATTAGTTTTGGAATAAGGGAAAGGGGGATGTGATTAAAAAAATTGGGTTCAATTTTTCTCATTTGAAATTTCATAAATAAAAAGAAAATTTCTTCAAACATTTTTTTGAGAGGATTAATATTCAACAGCATAGTGAATTGCTCTAAGAGAAAACAAAAATTTTAAGTTCATTAGAACACATTCATTCTGTGTCAGAAACCTATGCTGTGTCAACTATTTAATCACAATCCAAATTTAGAGCTGAATCCAGCTTGAATGTTGTGTCCATACTTGCCCCAACTGTTCAGGGTTCAACCTCTGCGGTCGTATAAAGCTACGCCCTGCGGAGCATCTGGTTATTTTTGTTTAATAAAGATTTGTACTTTTTGTATTTTGCCATGTTATATAAGCCCTTGCTAGCAGACCACATTAATATTTGACAGTCCTAACTCCTCTTAACTATTAGATGTACAAACAACATCTACCAATAAGTAGTTCATTAAGCCTGAGATGGAACAGACACAACAGTTACATCTTTATGTGAGCACAATTTCCTATCTTATGCTTGTGTTATAAATTGAAAACACATTAGAATTCCTGCACAGTCCAGATAACCTTATGTTATCATTGTTATGTTATGCTTTACAGAAAAGGAAAGTTCACAATAGGAGAATTGAAATCTTATGGGGGTAAAATTTATGTTCAAAACTAACTCTTAATTGTCAATTTCTGAAAGAAGGTCCAGATATGAAGAAGACTTAACTGAATCTATAGCATCCTTCATTTCATGTTCTATAGCAAATATAACCAACTGTCACCTAACTCTGAACTATTCATTGAGAGAATTAACCTCAATTTAACTGGTCAAGTAAGCTTTTCATTCTTATAGGTTTTCTTTAATTTTCTACATAGGAAATGTCAGTACCAAGTCAGGAATATAACCGTTATTAAACATTTGTTTAATGTGTTAAGCTTTCAATTTTGCCATTTGTTTAGGGACTTTCCGTTTTGAATTTTGCTCCAAGTTCAGTATGTTGGTTATTTTACTTTTAAGGAATGCTTGTGTAAAGGGTGAAAAAGTACACATTCTTGTTTAGGACAGATGCAGCCCTACAGGTGTGGGATTTTCTTGCTGTGCTGAAGACCCATTTGTGGCCTTGGTCTTTTTTTCTGCTCTTTGGTTGAATTGTGGTCTTTGATACATTCCCTGTTTTCATTCTCCATTTTATAATACAAATCACAAGAAGGAGATACATCTTTTGAATTTTTGAGTATTGACCTTACAGGTGGTAGTTTTACAGGAACTCTCATAAACTTCGATAACTGATAAAATAGAGTTTAATAAAATGCTTAGCTTGAAGCTTACAGAGGTCAAAACCTGAACAGGTGGGGCAAGTATGGACACAAACATTCAAGCGTCTTGCTGCATTGAAGACCCATTACAATCTTCTTTTTGAGGTACGGAACTGTCCTTGCTGTAAAATTTTATAGATATCTATTCTCTTATACTCAAGTTATTGTCTGGAATGAAATGTCTTTGGAGGATGACAACAACATCATACCATTATGCAACCAAAAAAACTTTGCAGTTGTTTAATAATTCCGAGATATGTCATGCAGAATTTAGCAGACCAGTAATAGCATGTCTGTATGGTCATTTGCCAACAAGTTGTAAGGAATAAGTGCAAAGAATGGTTGGCCAGAGAGTATAATGTATCTGAACTAGATCCAAATGCACTTCCCAGGAGTCTGACAGGCTAGTTATACAGTAAATGAATGACATAGACCACTCTCTATTGAAACAGAATTTGGAATTTCAAAAGCGTTTGATGCAGTTTTCTATGTATGTAAGTAAATAGACTAAAAACATTTTTTTATTAAAAGATGCATAGTACATTTTCAACCTTTATAAAGAAAACTTAACAATAGGCAATCAATAGTATAACTACAATCAAGGCATTATAAGGTAATATTAATCGAAAGTGTTACAAAAATTATATTTTATCCTTTTACTCCCACTGGAACAACTTTTGTTATGTTAAATAAATAAAGTTCCAATGACATTTTTAGTCATTTAAATTTGTCAAATATAAGCATTATTTTCCTTTAAAATATTGAAATTTTTGCTAAAAATATAAACAGTTCACACAACTGTTTTTATTAAACTTTACTCAATCGTATGTATCTTCCAAATGTTTTGTTGTTCAGATAAATTTTTATATACTTTTGTGTTCCAATAGCCTTTTTATTAATTCGCCATTTTAGAATCTAATGCATTCTGGGTGATATTTTCAAAAGCATGCACCAAAACGCTGTGATTGGTTTAAAACTTTCTAAACAATGGAAATTCAACCAATGATGTGACTTTATTTTCATTTTGGTCTACGAACAATGAGATTACTCATAGTCCACTAGATTCTGAAACAGCTTATTACCCTAACAGACCAGACCTTGTTAAAGAGATCAATTTGTTAGTTGTTTTTTTCACAGAGACATAAACTTTCTTAGACAATAGAGAGCTACCGGAAACAGTAAATTTATCTGTGAATGATTTGTGCAACCATTAGTTTTCAAACTTTTTAATCACATTTAATTTTTTAATGCTAAAACGTATGATACTAGTATTAATTTTTCACTGCAAATTGGTTTAAACACCAATATATATATATAAGTTAATTGTGAATGTACCACATCATCTAAATGGCTGACATTGTTTTGTTTATTAGCTCAGATGTAGTTTTGTCATCTGAGCATGACATCATCCACTTTTTTTATGATTTACTCCGGCTTAATCTGGAATTTAGAATTAAATTATAAGGAATGACTGTAATATTTTTCTAGGCAACACATTTTTAATGTTATTTCTTCAAAGACAAAATATTACAGTAATTCCTTAAATCACTTTAAACTTATAATGCTTTGTGTGGGCTGAAGCTTAAGTTTTGTCTATAATTGACAAAGGAAAGTAGTTTGGGTAAAAAGTGTGTAATATCACAATAAATACAGAATTATGAGGATACAAATTCATGTTTTAATGTCATTTTAAGAATCTTAACAGACTGTGACAAAAAAATGTTCCCTTCAGTATTTTTAGTTTCAGTTTTAAGAAAAGTATTTAGAAGAAATATTTTAACTGCAGTGTAAGGGCTTTACATTTATACTCATTATAAAAAACCTTTCTGACTTATCATGGTTTTAACAATTTTAATCTTTTAGTACAAATCATGTTCATTACAAATGAACATATGATAAAAATTTAACAGCATAACACAACAATAAATAATACACACAAATAAATCTATATAATTATATTAATAATGTTAAAAATATATATATACATATATAAACCACACATCAATATTCTATACACATGGATTTCCAAATCTCCAAACCATAACTATTATTTTATAAACCCCTTTGAAAGAAGCATCATTTTTATTGTATTGGAGATGAATTTGTTTACAAACTACAATGAGGCTTTATTATTATAATAATTTGCATAATAAAAATATTGATTGTTTTTTTTACAAACATAGTATATTCAAGCACCGGTTTCCCATTTATGTAATAAACTAACTATTTACATACAAAAATATATATTAAATATATAAACTATTTCTAATTTTGTTTTATTGTCTCCCTTTGCATATGAATTATCTCCCCTGATTAATGGATTTCTTTGATTAACTTATTCTTCTGTATATTCCCAAGTAATGGCCACAACTTGGACAAATGTGTTTACAATCCTGAAGGTCGTCCACACAGAATGGAATCAAGCAGCAACCAAACCAACAACTGAAAAGACACAAATATAAAGTGAGGATTGTTCATCTTTGAATACAATTTTGAACTTAAATAGTAATTTTAATTTGTATCTTAAATTTCTAAATGATTTCCATTTCTTGTTCAACAGTAGGTTTTGAAGTCAATGAAGCTATATTCAGTTTACTTTCAAAGAGAAATGTTGTTCTTCTTTGTCCCTGCTTTATACCAATACAAAATCAACATCGGCAACAATACTGATTTAATCCGATAAATAATGTAAAATCCTAATAAATGACACAATTGTAATTGGTATAGGGAGGGTTTAATACCTACAAAATATTACACTCTGCTATAGTGTCCAAAGTCAGGAGCTTGTTAATTAGTGATTGCTGTTGGTTGCTTTCTTATACAGTCTATCCTGTTAATTTTTTCTTATTCTTTAACACATACTTGTTTTTCCCTTAAATTATTTGACTTTTTATACTGTTTTTATAGCATACTAAACAATAGTGGACTGCTCATTATTGATAGCCATGCAGTGTCCTAACATGCTAACAACTGGGTCATTTGTTTTCTGGTGGATAGTTGTTTCATGGGCAATCAATACACAACTTATTTTAATCTATAACTTCACAGCAATACATTTTAAAATATCTATTGAAAAAGACAAGATATATTTTATAGGTTATTAGTGAAGTTCTAATCATTCCATAATTTGGCTTGATTGATATTTGTTTTTCGAACACCGCTACCACCTGTAATTTTTATTTTTGCTGCTGTTCTTTTAATGTAGATGAACGTGGAGAGCCTCTATAAAGAGAACCACCAACCTTAGCAGTAAATCTGGTAAACGTAGTCAAGGCTGTTGTCTGCTATATGCTCGGGTTGTTGTTGCTTTGACACATCCCCCCATTTCCATTCTCAATTTTATTTTAAGTACTGTAAGATTGGAGTGGAATACAACTGTCAAGATGAAGTTCAGGGTTTGCCCTCACAATCTCAGTGTTGACAGTAATACAGCAGATGAAATTGTCTTATTGGTTATCATACCACATCTTCTTACGCTTTTAATTTACATTACTAGGCTACCAAGATTCTTGCTTAAATTTGAATATCTTACCCAAATAAACAAATGAGTCCTGATGCCAACCATGTCAGTACGCCAGCCTCGTGACTCACACTGGTGGATACTGAGGATCTACAGTTAGGACAGGTCAGGACTTTGGAGTATGGTCCAAATCCACTTTGGACCACAATCACCGGTTGGTTGGTTATTACTGTTGTAGTGTGTGGCTGTCCATAGTCACCTGACAAAAAATATACAGTAACTTTAGAAACATCAATGTACGTACTAACAATATTGCTAATATTTTCTATTTAATTTTGCGAAGATTTTTAAAATTGTGTTAAAAGTCAAATTAATAAGATACCTGTAAATTTCCTAACTTTTATGTAAAATTCTCTAATTTGGATTGTTCTTGCTCAATGTCATGAGCAAAAAAACATTTAAATGACCTCATCATATATTATAAGAGCAGATTTAGCTGGTGATTCCAAAACTGCATCAAGACAGAAAAATGTTGTATCAACTAAGCAAATAAAAAGAATTTTATAACAAACGTTGCATTCCAGAGAAGAGTGTTATTACCTAGGTCATGTTCCTGCTCAAGATAGAGGAATGTTGTTTACCTCCGGATTGTCAGACCTACATGTACCTTAACTTTGTTGAATTCTGGAGAGAAGATTGTTATTACGTTGTAGGGTCCTGCTCCTGATAGATAAATGTTGTTACCTCTGGATTATCAGGCCTTCATGTACCCTAGTGAATGTTTCTGAAGGATTGTTTTTACCTTGTAAACGGAATGTAGGATTCTTACCCTGTGGTGGATATGCTGACTCATACTTTGGAGGGGAGGGGACTACTTTAACAAGATTCTTACCCTGTGGTGGGTATGCTGACTCATACTTTGGTGGGGAGGGACTACTTTAACAAGATTCTTACCCTGTGGTGGATATGCTGACTCATACTTTGGAGGGGAGGGGACTACTTTAACAAGATTCTTACCCTGTGGTGGGTATGCTGACTCATACTTTGGTGGGGAGGGGACTACTTTAACAAGATTCTTACCCTGTGGTGGGTATGCTGACTCATACTTTGGTGGGGAGGGGACTACTTTAACAAGATTCTTACCCTGTGGTGGGTATGCTGACTCATACTTTGGTGGGGAGGGGACTACTTTAACAAGATTCTTACCCTGTGGTGGATATGCTGACTCATACTTTGGAGGGGAGGGGACTACTTTAACAAGATTCTTACCCTGTGGTGGATATGCTGACTCATACTTTGGTGGAGGCTCTTGAGGTGGAGCTGTTGCTTGGTATGATGGGGGATGGTTTTCATTTAACTTGTTGTATGACATCTTAAATCTGTTACACTAAAATCAGAAGATATACAAATTAGAACTTTATATTTAGAAACTGGATTCTTCCAACGCCCTTACATTTTGTATTTCACCAGTGCTATTTTTTTTACAATAGTGCTACATTGTATGAGAATAGACAGCTGGGTTACAAATTTCATAATTATGCGATGATGATATGATTTGAGGGAAACAGTGATATTTTATAAGATATATATAGAGTCTTGTAAAATATAAATAATTATAATTTGTTACATGAATGTTCTACAAATGTAGTATTAAAGTATATAGCAATATAAAACAATGAGGGAAACCCATTCCATGAACCAATGCAAACTTGTATATTAAACCATTATCAACTTGTAATCATCAGATTAACATAAAAGCTGCCACACCGTTAAACTTTGATACATTCAGCTTATGGGTGCAAGAGCTGAGGGAAATTAAAAATCTTTAATGCAAAAATTCCTATTCGTCAATGAAGATTTCATTCCAAATTTCCTCTTAAAGTTCTTTCTCTAAGTTTAAACAGCAGAAATTATTGCAGCGTTGTGAGTCTTGTCAAGTTAACATGAAACATATGAGTGAGATAAGTCCAAATTATAGTCAAGATCGTAGAGAAAACATCGCCAGATGAATTAGGGTCGTAATGGGGTACCTTCATGACAAATAACTGTAGACATTCTTGCCAAATGACGTTAATGGTTAATTTTGGTGAATGACAATAAAATGTACACCTACACTGTCTTTAAGACAATAAAAAAAATCGACTGGTTTTGACAAATCACGTTAACATGACAATAATACGTTCTTTAAAATAGATTATAATTAAAGAACCTTTAAGTAGCTCACATACCCCAAGTTCCCACATTGTCATTGGAGAAATTAAATAAGTGTAACAAAAAAAAATTGTATAAGAAAAAATATTGAATAATAATTTCCTGTCAATATGCACATCTTCATAGTATGTTCTTCTTATCTACAAGATGACAAACTGTTTCAGAAGTACATTGAAGCAAATAAGTTCAAAGCGGCTTAACTCCTAGAAAAAAAATCGTAATTTTCTGTCGATATGCACATCTATGTAGTAATAGTATGTTCTTATCATCTACAAAGTTTCATGAAATTCTGTTGTGTGGTTTGAGAGGAGTTGAGATGACAAACTGTTTAAGTAGTACCTTGAAGCAAATAAGTTCAAAGGGGTGTATTTCCTAGAAAAAAAAGAATCATAATTTCCTGTCAACATGCACATCTACATAGTATGTCCTTATTATCTTAAAAGGTTTCATGAAATTCTGTTGTGTAGTTTCAGAGGAGTTGCGTTGACAAACTATTGCAGTAGTACATTGAAGCAAATAAGTTCAAAGGGACCTAACGCCTAGAAAAAAAATTGAATTGTAATTTCCTGTTGATATGCACAAGTACATACTATGTCTTTTTTATCTAAAAAGATTTCATAAAATTCTGTTGTGTGGTTTGAGAGGAGTTGCGATGACAAGAAATAGGATGGATGGACGGACTGATGGGTCAAAAACATTATACCCTTCCTCATAAGTAATTGTAACAAAACAAAACATAGGCTGGTATTCAATAAAAGTTTTTCAAAAACATTCCATACATTGTCAAATTCAGCTATCTTTTTATTTTTTACAGCTTTCATTTCCAGTTCAGATTCTGTTCACCTAAAATTTAACCGTCTTTTAAGCTGTCCAGTATAGGAATAACATCATTTCTTGTCAGTACTGAATACATATATCTTTTGATCCTTAACAATGATTTAAAAATACTTGCAGACATCATGGTATAAAAGGACAAACTAATCTGTAAGATCCTTTAGTGAAAGATATTGAACCAACTCTTGTACATGTTGTATGTTATAAAATGTTGTCACAGCTGTTATTAACATTTTTCTGTCACAGTATTAACAAAATTTAAGGGCATTACTTTTCCGATAATTGAATTGAATTAAATTTTATAGTTGATAAGATATGGCCCAAACTGAGTTCCATAGATTTTTTTCAATAGCAACGACACATCACATCTTACAATTGTGTATAAGTAGACTTGACTTTTTTTTCGAGCTAAGATTTGTTTACATTTGAAAACATGCTATTTATGAACCCAGGGGTATAGTCCTATATATGGCCTTAGGGGCATTATTTACTTTTTCTATTTCTATTTACTGTTCTGATATTTCTTTTTTTACTATCAATGTGTTTTTTTGAGAATAAGTAAAAGTAGGCTAAAATCAGAAGATTATTTGTACTGTTGTAAAATGCCCGAAAACTTAAAATGTTGAAATTAATGCTTGTTTGAAGCGAGTTTTTAATCTGTCCTCGAAATACTGACAAGTAGAAAACATGTGCGACTCACGAACTACTTTTATTTTAACCACGCACATTGCAATTGAGGACTGATTACTATACACCTTATCGCATATCCCTCAACTGACCCAGCTGCTTCAACTTTTGACCCAAACAACAATCACTTTTCCATTGTGGCGTCAGATATTTTGTTTTATGACGTCAAAATTTTACGGGAACCCGTGTGATATCCAGTAATGAAAGACAAATAACGATAAGGTGTATTGAGAACAGATGACTACACGATATATGAGAATAAAATATGCGCCTTGTTCAGAATAAATCGCAAGACAATGGTGTCAACCCTAAGCACAGGTATTTGGGGCATGGACCCCCCTTTTTGGGACCTCATTAAAAAAAAAATTGTTTGGTGTTTTTTATTTCGTCTTGGATTTATATTTTACAATTTTCTACAATGTATAAACATATGTGGCGGGATTGCTTCCCTTAGAAAACTTAGAAGATACTTAGTCAGCCGTAAGCGGTTGAGCTATGGAAGTACTTCTTTAGCTCAGTCGGTTAGCGCGCTGCCTGGTACCACAGAGGTCCCAGGTTCGAGTCCCGGTGGAGACAAGCAATTTTGTAATGAAATTCGTGCTCTCCGGTTTCATTGGCGCCCAACAATAATAACCCACGGTTAGAAGAATTACCTAGGCAGGTTAAAATATAAATATAAAAAAGATGAAAATATCATCATTATAGAGTATAATGACTCTTGAGGTGGGGGAAGTGTGGCGGGATTGCTTCCCTTAGAAAACTTAGTAGATACTTAGTCAGCCGTAAGCGGTTGAGCTAAGAAGGAAGTACTTCTTTAGCTCAGTCAGTAAGCGCGTTGCCTGGTACCACAGAGGTCCCGGTGGAGACAAGCAATTTTGTAATGAAATTCGTGCTCTCTGGTTACACATATCAAGTCTCAACAATCCATTGCTAGTCGATCAGGTCAGGAATAACCACCAATTGGTGTATTATACCTCAATTGACGTATAATCCACCAATTGACATATAGATGTATAGACCAATTGGTGTATAATTCTTTGTTTTTCAAAAAGAAATTATTCTACCAAAATGGAGCATTGTTTTCTTAAAACCATATTATGGTATGAAAACTTGTCAAACATTCCTAGTTCAGTATAGTGACATAACATATTGCATTTCATCAATAATTGTATTTGCAGTTTCTTCTATTGTTACCTTGTCAATTCTTGATTGGTAAATTTACCTGTAATCACCTATCAATGGACATCATTACTGTCTACAGTCATGTGATCATGAGTACAACTCCACAGGTGAATGGAGATCTTTGTTAATACTTGACTTTCATTATCAAAAGTCAATCATGGTCAATAGTACAAATATTTCAACAAAAGAATTGTTGTACACATGCATTCTCAAGAGATGCAGCAGGCTTCGACAAAACTGAAACTTTTGGAGGACTCAATAAGGGTCATTAAATAGGTTGCAAAATGCAAAACCATGCTCCTATCTCACACTAGCATTGTATTACAAAAAGTTTGCATTATACGTCAATTGGTCTATACCAATATACCTCAATTGGTGGATTATACGTCAATTGAGGTATAATCCACCAATTGGTGGTTATTCCTGACCTGTCGATTACAATACCTTTTTTTTCTATCCATACGAGCCCCAAGTGAAAAATGATTGGTTGAATAACACAATTTTTATTCAATGAAAAAAATTGTAAAAAGTTCATGTGTGGAGCAAATTTCGACAAAATTATCGATGAAATTTGGGGTTGCACTAATGACAGGATGATTGCCCGGATAGTGACAGGACCGTTGACCGGACGACATATAAATAGTCATAACTTTTTTGTTATCCGATAGATTTGTTTAATATTTGTAAACCTGAAAGATATCAAACTATATTTTATGAAAAAAAAAAAAAAAAGAGGGAAAATAAATTTTTTGAGCAAAATAAGTTGACCGGACGGTATTCACACTTGCCAATATACGCTATATATATATTCAACTGGTCGACAACAAGTGTTAATATCTCTTTTGTTTTACAATATTTGTCCATGAAACTCAGGAATCTGTGAGATTTATAAATATATTATACGAAAATGTAAACTTGATTGCCAAAAAACGTGTTTTTCTCAAAAAAAAAGTTGACCGGACGGTATTTACCCTCGCCGATATACGCTATATATATATTGAAATGGTCGACGACCAGTGTTAATATCTCTTTTGTTTTACAATATTTGTCCATGAACCTCAGGAACCTGTGAGATTGAATAATATATTACACGAAAATATAAACTTTAAAGTAAAAAAGAAAAAAAATCTTCAAAAAAAGTTGACCGGACGGTATTCATATACGACGATGTACGCGTTGATTATATTGAACTGAGCGACAAAAAATGTAAATATTTTTTTGCGTAAACAATATTTTTTCATAAAACTGAGATATTTGCGAGATAAATAAATATATGATATGAAAATATAAACTTTATGATAAAAAAAATATTTTTCTTCAAAAAAAAGTTGACCGGACGGAACTAACATTCGCCGACATATGCCTTAATAATAATAAATTGATATACACAAGTGTTAATATTATTTTTTTTACCATGTCTGTCCCTAAAATTTGTGAACATTGGAGATGAATAAATATATTATACGAAAAATTAAACTATATATTTAAATAATAAAAAGAAAATTTAAAAAAAATTGACCGGACAGATTTTACATTCCAAAGATATATGCCTTAAATATAAACTGTTCGACACAAGACTATTCTAAATCTATCTATATCAATAGTTCAATAATGAATATATATTGAAAATTGTCTTTAAAAAGACATGCTAAAAGCAAAATATAGTAGAGATATAATTTCTGGATCTGAACTGGTTGCAAGTCAGAGCATAAATGACTGAACAATTGAATAGTTATTATTAGGTGAGTTAAATGTTAATCTGAAATCCTGAACTTCATAAAATTTCTTCTTTAATTGGATACTAATTACCAACTGATTATAAGGTTATTCAATTAAATGTATTTGATGTCTCAGGTGTGAAAACTTTAATGACATGTTATTTGGCTTGATTGGTGATTACAACAAGTGTCAAAATTTGATTAATTTGATTACATATCATTACTTCTAAGTTCTAATATGCATTGATGAACTCGCTCAAATACACATTTTGGGCTCATTGTTTTTACTTTAAAGTTTATTTTTCTTATAAAATATTTATTAATCTCACAAATTAATTCATTTCATGGACAAGATATATTATAAAAATGAAGAGATATCAAAACTTGTGTTGATCAGTTCAATATATTTAAATAATAATATCGGCGAATGTTAATTAAAATTTGCTGTTACAAAATGGTAGAAATTATTATAAATTAAGGAATGTATATCCCTCGTGCAAAGCTCTGATTCCTTTCACGGATTTGGCTATACTTTTTGGACCTTTTGGATTATAGCTCTTCATCTTTTATATAAGCTTTGGATTTCAAATATTTTGGCAACGAGCATCACTGAAGAGACATGTATTGTCGAAATGCGCATCTGGTGCAAGAAAATTGGTACCTTTAATCTTATTAATTCCGTCAGATCAACTTTTTTTTTTAAGAACACCATTTAACATATTTGATATAAAGTTTATATTTTCATTTCAAGTACTTATTGATCTCTCAGATTTCATAAATTTGATAAAATAAAAGAGATATAAACACAAGTCTATCAACTTATTACATTTAAGGCATATAACGGCGAATGTTTGTTCCGTCCGGTCAATTAACTTTTTTTGAAGAATAACATTTTCATGATTTTTATTTACTAAAAAGTTTATATTTTCATATCAAGTATTTAATGATCTCGTAGATTTCTTAGTTTCTTGTAAAAATATTGTAAAACAAATAAGATATTGTCAGTGCAATATATAATTAACGCGTACATCAGCGAATGTGAACACCGTCCGGTCAACTTTTTTTTGAGACAAACTTTTTTTTTCACTATAAAGTTTATATTGTCGTATCAAATATTTATTATTCTTACAGATTCCTGATTTTCATGATAAAATATTGTAAAACAAAAGAGATATCAACACTTATCGTCGACCAGTTGAATATATGGACCATAATTTGGTATTCGGCCTTTGGTTTCTTTTTGTATCCTTTTTTATAAGTTCTAAAATTTTAACTTTTATTTTGTTGGTTGTGTTGGTCTTAAAATAGTATGAATGGAACAATTGAGTTTTTCAGGAAAAAATTAATACATTTTGATTCACCGTTTACGTGACATGAAACCAAACAGGAAACCAATCTTTATTTTCTTTATTTTGCACAATATAATTCAAAAGGCATAAATAAACACCATTACTAGTGTTACTTGCTTCATGTTAATATTTAAAATCTATTTTCAATGTTATATTAAAGTTTTTTTTAAACCTGACAGGAAACCATAAGAAACCGAAAGTATTTTTTTAGTTTTATTTTATTGCAAAATCTGCTTAAAATAATCTGAACAGTATACTTTTTCTTAAAATCCATCTTAAATGTAACAGTATTATAAAACTCCTAAATATGTGCTTGTTTTGAAAACAATTATATTAATTAGTACAATTTATTCAGAATTTTCCATATTTTCTCCATTGATACAGGATACCATAATCGTTGTATCTTGATGTTTAAGCCAAAAAAATGTATTTATATTTGGTTTTGATATTCCAGTTATATACAATTTATTCCAAACATTCTTTAAATCCAGTAAAGAAAAAAACTTTTAACTTGGAATTAAAATCTTTAAAATAGGCACAATGTGATACTTGTGACCTGTACACCATCTACATGGTTTCCACATTTTAACCTACTTTAGTGGGCTAAAATCAATAAAGTACTTCCTTTCAAGTCATGCATGGTAAAAGTTTACTTCTCCTTTGACAAGTTTATTGCGTTTCTGACAAGTGTTTGCAGAACATGAATAAAAAATATTAATTAAAAACTGTGACAGGATTCCAACTTTGTACATTCTAAGTGTAACGGTATATTAACATGTATTTGTTATTAAATTATATTTATTCACCTAAAATATCCAGTAATATTTACTGCTGAAGTTAAATCAATCCAACAAGCATTGGTACAATGATAAGAGACGTAATTTCGATTGATTTTTCCAAGGACTCTTCACGTCATTATCGGGAAACGAAGTGTGTTCTAACGTCTGTCAAATATGAAATCGATTTTGTCAAGTCATTGGGCATTTATTTTCACACAGGATCGTATGTAACATTATGCACATAGGAAAAATAACAGACCACCGGCGCAATCTCTTTGACAATTGTATTTTCCTCTTTTAAACAAGACGAAACAAGTCTACAGATTATGTTTGCTAACATCCCGTTGGAAACAAAAACAATGTTTAGACCTAGTATTTCGTACATCCGGCCGTAATGGCGTTATCACATGTTAGTCACGTGTTTCACGTATGACCGGAAATGGTTAGAACTTAAGGACAAAAACAATTTTAATAAATAACTGGACTTCTGTTTCGTGTGAAATGTAACGCATAACGACAACGTAATTTTCTTACATAATTATTACGAAGATCAAAACAAGAATGTAAATCATCTCGGATTTACCTGTTTGAACATCTCGCGAGAGTTCATATTTGCATATTGTTTTTAAGAATTCTATTACAACAAAGCAGATTACATCATCTAAAAATTGCGTTATGAAATCGGACACAAAAATCACGCCACTGTTCTTACATCTGCTACATAAATACTTATAGTTCTCTGCATTTTCTTCTCACTATTCTTATTGGTCGATGTTCTTTGTTATTTGAAAGCAAAAGTTACGAATTTGCCGGTGACGATTATCTATAAATCAGTCAGCGTTATGCTCTTCGGAAGCAATAAGTAACGCGAGAAACGACACAAAAATACGGTTGTAGAATCTTTGAAATTCGTTTATTTTAATTTTTTTTCTAGGGAAGAGTAGCATACACTTGTATGTTGATAAAAATAATGGCATCTTTAGATGTAGTTGCAACTTTTCTTACAGTAATTCACATTTTATCACTTTTCTATAGTTATAGGAAACGGAGCCCAATAGCAAATTATGGTCCATATATATAGCGTATATCAGTGAGGGTGAATAACGTCCGGTCAACTTTTTTGGCAGATTTTTTTTCTTTTTTACTTTAAAGTTTATATTTTCGTGTAATATATTATTCAATCTCACAGGTTCCTGAGGTTCATGGACAAATATTGTAAAACAAAAGAGATATTAACACTTGCCGTCGACCATTTCAATATATATATAGCGTATATCGGCAAGGGTAAATACCGTCGGGTCAACTTTTTTTTGAGAAAAACATGTTTTTTTGCAATCAAGTTTACATTTTCGTATAATATATTTATAAATCTCATAGATTCCTGAGTTTCATGGACAAATATTGTAAAACAAAAGAGATATTAACACTTGTTGTTGACCAGTTGAATATATATATAGCATATATTGGCAAGTGTGAATACCGTCCGGTCAACTTATTTTGCTCAAAAATAATTATTTTCCCTCTTTTTTTTTTTTCATAAAATATAGTTTGATATCTTTCAGGTTTACAAATATTAAACAAATCTATCGGATAACACAAAAGTTATGACTATTTATATATCGTCCGGTCAACCGTCCTGTCACTATCCGGGCAATCGTCCTGTCATTATTGCTTCCCCGAAATTTGTTATTTCCCTGTCAGAAAAACAATCTTCTTGCAGTTTTACCAAAATTTTCAACCTGCAACTGACAACGCTTGTTTTTGTGTATATATAAATCTAAGTATCTTCTTAAATATTCGTAATTTAAAGAATGTCAATTACCTGTGAGGCTGTCAGTGAGTAATGTCTTGAAATAAATTTAACTTTTCAAAGTTTTGACGAAGAATCACACGATACCGTTCGGTTTGTAAACATCCAATAACCACAACGCAGCTTAGACAGGGAAGGAAAACATATCAATATTAATGCAAGTAAATTTCTTATTCAGTTATTAGCGAGAAATCATTAGTTATCTGATTTTCTATTTTAAAATCATTAATATTCTAATTTTTCTTTAATTTTTTAATAATGTGCAGGACAATTCACAGTTTATTTTGTTGTAATTATGGGATTTCGCGTGATTTGTAGTTCAGTATTTTTCACATGGGACTTAACTCTACCCATTTGTCATGTGATATCAAAAAATAGTTACTCAGATTTGGGAAGACGATTTTCAGGAAGAAGTATATATTTCCCGGTAATCACTGATATTTGACACATGTTAACAATGTTAAACATCTGTTTTATTTTCTTATGCATCAATGGTATTGTTATAATTATTTGAGATGATTCACAACATACATTGACATAGTCATGATAATCATTACCCAAAATTATCTTCATATAATTTTGTCCCATCTCTTTTTAAATAGCTGCCAATTCTTTTAGGTGATTACACTCTCACATAGCTGCGGAACCGTAGCTCTCCAGTTCTTATGATATTTTTTGACAATCCGCTAATAGTAAAAAAAATTTCATAAGGACCTAGACTAAGAGCTATACAGTTCTGCAGCTAATTAACTCTTATTATTATTAAACATGTTAAAGGAACTTTATACACAAAAAAATGTAGTCCAAATAATTATGACGTCTTACAAGGCTATTTAAAAAAAAAAGGCATCCCAGAGAAAACTTTAAATAGCCTTGCACGACATGCACGATGTCATAATTATTTGTACTAAGTATTTTCTATGCTCATGACAGACACCTGTTCATGTTAACAAAAATCTGTTGCTCTTTTTATGAAATATCCTGTGACAAAAATACTCAAAAGTCATAAACATTTCAGTACATGTATATATTTTATGGTCAATATCATTTGTAAGATTTTCACCTGAAAATATGCCAATTGTCAATTTCAGTGAATTTTACTTTACATATTGTATCTATTTAATAACTTGTGTTTCTTTTAATATGCAACCTAATTTTTGTTTGTGTTCTTTTTTTTTTTATCATGAAAATTAATAATGTGTTAACTGTTGATACACACATATTTGTAGTCGTTTTATTCTCCGCTATAATGAATACCACTGTCACTCTAAGATAAAATTTATAATCAATTTTATAAATTAACTATTGTCAGTTTATTGTCTTAATACTGTATTGTTATGGTCTATTGTCTATTGTTTATTTAAATTCAAAATATACAACATGATTTTTTTATAAAGAAACAAATGTTTGAAAAACTCTTTCATGAATGTCATTTACATATGTAACACATGTGTGAATTATAAATCTCTATTTGGCGATTTGCGATGTATTGTACAGATTTGAAAAGTAGGTGCTTATACCACATTAGCCTGTCACTTAACCAGGACCATTTGATCCTGGTCAATATGCAAATTTATTTTGTTAGAAAAAAAGACAAAAGAAACCAAACATGCCAAAGGGACATTTAAACTCAAAAGTGAAAAAAAAACTGTCAATGACATGATAAAAAACAAGCAAAGACTATAAGAAAAACAAAGTATAAAAAATTTAAAAACACAACAAAAAAGCTATCGACTATTAAAGAGATATAAACATTAACCTCTTAAAAACATGGGTGCTTGGGAAGTGTAAGCAAATACCACTTCTAATGGGGGCCTATCTTGATGCTCATATAAGTACAAGCTGGGAGATAATTCTAATTCAGAAGATAACATTTGAGAAAAGAGGACAAGATTGCGGTTACGATATTTGTGTTATGAATTTGAATTTGGATTATATAGATCGCATGTGTGAAACTGATATTCCATTTTTTTTCTACTGTCACCTGAAATAAGCCAACAAGGTTCATACACACACAGTTTTTTTTATCAACCTCATCATACATTATATATTTATTTTTGTAGGAAACATTGTTTTGTCATTTGTGTATGTTTTCTCAATCAGAAACATACAAACATTTAATGGGGATCTCTCATTTGATTCAATTACATGTATAGAATTATGAATTAACTTTATTTTATAGATCAAACATCATGTCTAACTATGGAGCTACAAGAGAATATCGAGATGATCCAGGCTATGCACCATATAAAGATGGAAAGCAAGGTAAGTTGTACAAGAGAATATCGAGATGATCCAGGCTATGCACCATATAAAGATGGAAAGCAAGGTAAGTTCTACAAGAGAATATCGAGATGATCCAGGCTATGCACCATATAAAGATGGAAAGCAAGGTAAGTTGTACAAGAGAATATCGAGATGATCCAGGCTATGCACCATATAAAGATGGAAAGCAAGGTAAGTTGTACAAGAGAATATCGAGATGATCCAGGCTATGCACCATATAAAGATGGAAAGCAAGGTAAGTTCTTCAAGAGAATATCGAGATGATCCAGGCTATGCACCATATAAAGATGGAAAGCAAGGTAAGTTGTACAAGAGAATATCGAGATGATCCAGGCTATGCACCATATAAAGATGGAAAGCAAGGTAAGTTGTACAAGAGAATATCGAGATGATCCAGGCTATGCACCATATAAAGATGGAAAGCAAGGTAAGTTGTACAAGAGAATATCGAGATGATCCAGGCTATGCACCATATAAAGATGGAAAGCAAGGTTAGTTCTACAAGAGAATATCGAGATGATCAAGGCTATACACCATATAAAGATGGAAAGCAAGGTAAGTTCTACAAGAGAATATCGAGATGATCCAGGCTATGCACCATATAAAGATGGAAAGCAAGGTAAGTTCTACAAGAGAATATCGAGATGATTCAGGCTATGCACCATATAAAGATGGAAAGCAAGGTAAGTTGTACAAGAGAATATCGAGATGATCCAGGCTATGCACCATATAAAGATGGAAAGCAAGGTAAGTTGTACAAGAGAATATCGAGATGATCCAGGCTATGCACCATATAAAGATGGAAAGCAAGGTAAGTTGTACAAGAGAATATCGAGATGATCCAGGCTATGCACCATATAAAGATGGAAAGCAAGGTAACCTGTCATAATCTGTGTTCATGTTCTTATCTTGTTGTCTTAGGATGGTTGCTGTCTGTTAGACAACAACCAAATGCATTGATCTCCATTGTACATCTGTTGTTTTCTCTTTGCTGAAGCATGGACATTATATCAAGTAGACAAGCCAATAGTTTCATATGTTGTCCTCATATACATGTACAATTGTACATGTATCAATTTAATTCACAATTTTGCATGTGTATGTCTGCCAGTTGAAATAACATATCCTTACTTGTATGGGGATTGACTGGACTGTTGTAACTTCAATTTTATAGATCAAAGAAGATTTTCTTATTTAACATTATGTTTTATATTTGTAAAAAATTATATTTGCCAATTATGTAGTTGTGGATAATTTACATATATTTCATCTGTTATAGAGGGAAGATTTAGTGACCTGTGTAGAGAGATTAGCGGAAACATCAGTACAATAAATAATGGAGGTTAGTATGATATACATTTGTATGATGTAATTTAAAACCATACTACACCATTTTAACAATCTCCCATACAGACAGAGTTGTCTTCCTTTCCTCCTAGATTGACGAGGAAAGGATGACAACTCTGTCTATATGGGAGATTGCCATTGTAAAGCAGCAGTCACAATTGACAATGTGGTTGGTGTTTTATACTTACAAATAAAGTTTCAATCAATAATTGAAACAGTGAATTCAAAAACTTTTTGTTTACCAGTATTTGTTATAGTATTAAGGAACTCATATTGATCCCCAAGTTAGTATGAATTTTGGTCTAATTTTATGTAATTTGTGCTGTGTTCTGATAACGTAGCTATTTTTTTTACTTGTAGCAAATGCATTGGATCGTGCAATGAAAATTATAAATACAGAGAGGGATAGTCCGCAGATAAGAGATAGAATGTAAGTTAATTTGGATTCAGTTATTTTTGTGGATTGAGGAACATCATTATTTTCATGCATACTGGAATTTTTTGCCAAGTAGGCATAAAAAACTTTGACAAATTTTTATTTCATTGAATATTGAAATGCATGGTTCCTAATTATTCACAAAATCCACAGAAATTGGTATCCAACAAATAATGAATCCAGAATACATATATTCCGTGAGATAGGAGGATAATGTGTTAACATACTGTGGATTCATTGTTATTTGTTGGATTCATTGCGAATTACAGACTTTGAATATATATTAATTAAATTTAAATAAGGTGAACCAACACCTGAAGTGGTTATCGTGCGGTTGGGTAATAGTGGGTGGATACCTTAAGGTATTCACAGTTGTCTTTCACTATAAAAGTAAAATAAAAAATAAAAACACAAAAATACCGAACTCCGAGGAAAATTCAAAAAGGAAAATCAAAAATCAAAAGGCAAAATCAAAAGTCCAAACACATCAAACGAATGGATAACAACTGTCATATTCCTGACTTGGTATAGGCATTTTCTAATGTAGAAAATGGTGGATTGATTCTGGTTTTATAGCTAGCTAAACCTCTCACCTGTATGACAGTCGCATCAAACTCCATTACATTGTCAACGATGCATGAACAAAACAAACATACTCAAAGAGTAAAAATGTCAAAAATAGGGGTACATCAGTCAATATTGTGTTATCTTAATATCACTACATAAACAACAAATGTAACAAAGAAGCACAAAAAGACATACATCAAATTTAACATTCTCATTTTGCTTTTCTTATACGGCTGAATTTATCTATGTAAAGTCTACCCATGAATGAAAGAAGGTTTTCATTACTGGTGTAAAACAATTAAAAAAAAACATTCATCAATTACTGCATGGTAAGAGTTTATTATATGGTTGACATGTTTTGCCAACAAGGGTGGCATCTTCAATGTGGTAATTGATGGGTTTTGTTGTCTTTGTTGGTTTATTATATATTAATTAAATAATGTTGATATTAAGGTAACACGATACCGAATGGCATATCTCCCGATTTCCAAACTTTTTGGCACACATGTTCTTTGAATCGAGTTACATCGGAATATGTATTAAAAAATGGGGGTCACCATTTTTGTTTTCTTGGTATTTTCATAAGAAAACGTAAATTTTGGCGACAAATTTACTTAGGTATATAGGGGAAATGTCTATTTTTCGGCTTAGCTTTTTAGATTTTCCAATGGATGGCTTTGTTCGTATATACGGAGAAAAACAAAAAACTAACATAATATCCAGGATTGCATACTGAATCATTACACATATAGAAACTTGTATGTCACCATCCTTGTTTTTGAGATAAATGGCTTCAAAGTTGATTGATACCTTAGAATTTGGCAGAAAACTTGTGACGTTATTGAATACATGTAACGTTATTCCTACTCAGAGAAACGGAAAACAAAATATGTGTTGCATCTGAATGGTGTTTATTTTAGGCAGCAACCATTTGATTTCCGGGGGGGGGGGGGGGGGGGGGTGGTTTTTTTTCCGGACAAATCCAAAACCCCCCCCCCCCCCCCCCCCCCCCCCCCCCCCCGAAAATCAAATGGTTCCTGCCTTATTTTCATTTCCCCTGTCAGGTGTCGTAAATTTCCAAGTAATGCAATATGAAATATTCCGTCCTGCACATGGAAATTTTCCTCAAATGAATTAAAATTAATTTTGTCGGATTTTCACACCAAACGAGCATATTGTAATTCAGTGGTTTTCGTTTGTTTATGTGTTACATATTTGTTTTTCGTTCATTGTTTTATATAAATAAGGCCGTTAGTTTTCTCGTTTGGATTGTTTTACATTGTCATGTGTGGGCCTTATATAGCTGACTATGCGTGACAGGCTTTTCTCATTTTAAAGACCGTACGGTGACCTATAGTTGTTAATTTCTGTGTCATTTAGGTCTCTTGTGGAGTGTTGTCTCATTGGCAGTCACACCACATCTTCTTTTTTTTTTATATATACTTGAAACTTGCTTGAACTGGTTGGTTCCAAGTGAATCATTGATAATAGTTCATGAATAAATCACCGGAAATAGGTACACGTTAAATTCACGTAAATGTTTTAAATAAGATTATTCAAATGATATCTTAATTCTTAAATTTAATCAAAACCATGAAAAATATCTTCATATTTTTGTAAAGTTTACGTGGGAATAACATGAAAAATTTCATGTGTGATTCGTTTAAAAAACTGAGTTTTTAACTCAATACTTTAAGACATTGATGGTGGTGTCATCGCTTCGTCCATGCAGAAAAAAAGAACTTTAAAAATTTGATCCAGTTAACAGTTTTATAATTGCTCGGTTTTTGATGGTTGTTTAAAGTTCAGTGGCAAATACTTCATGCATGTTCGGGACGATGCAATACAATTTTGAAATCAGTTGTTTATAAAAAAACACATTTGATGCACAAGTCAAAAGAAGACTGAGCATTCTGTATTACAGTAAGTTGTGAAATTATGAGTGAAAATAATGACCCTGATAAAATGCGCATTCTAAAAAATAAAATAACAAAAGTCAAAGGAAATTTCAGAACTCATATATTTGATTTGCTACATACATAAGTATAGCGTACCCTGCTTGGTGTTAATGTGTCAGTTGGTTGCTCAGCAAGTCGGACAAACATTGCAAAACTGTACGCAACATTTCACAATATTCAACAGTCTGTCATTTGTGGAAAATTATTTACAAAACAAATCTTGAGATATGCATTCTTTATAAGTACAACAAACCGCGAAATATAAAGGTTCCAGCTTGAAATTCCACATGTAAGCCGGAATCTGTACTCTGCGTCGCCGTGCCTTTTATATTTTATCAAAATGCCTAATCTAGCAACCTGTCATGAACAAAAAATAAAGAAAATCGAGACGGTATACGCAGCTATAATATAAGTTGTAACACCATGTACATAATTTAAACCTGAAGCAAAAAGACTGTAGTGCTAAATAATTAGCGGTATACACTCTATATACCAAGTGCGGGATTGACGGTTGAACGGACACAAGTGACACAATATGATGATACTTGCCTATAAGTATTTTGGTGACAAAACATATTTTTGAATATCCAGTTCATATAATGGAATAGTTATTTGAAGATCCAAAATAAAGTAGCAATGTAAGCAAATCAACCTTTACGTCATTTTGTCTTTGGTGGAAAGTTGATTAATTGGCAATTTTACCGCACCACCTTATTTCATTATGGTTTGAATTTTCTACCGAAGAATAAAAGTTTTAAGACTTAAACAAATATGTACTAAGAGACTGAAATGTAACTGTGATATACTACAAATACTTTGGTTTTGATGTCGTTAAGTAGATTTAGGAAGATGTGATGTGAATGCCAATGAGACAACTCTCCATCCAAATAACAATTTAAAAAGTAAACCATTATAGGTTAATGTACGACCTTCAACACGGAGCCCTGGCTCCAGGTGTTGCTTTCTTATAAATTGCATATCCCATATCTCCATTTATCATTATAACAGCCAACTGTTGTACAAATAAAATGTTCCATATAATTGTTTGCTTTATTTATACTTGTACTTTTACTAGTCTCATGTAACCCCATTTCCATAATGAGCCAGCGGTAACGTAGATATTTCTTTTTGCGTTAATGTTCGTAAACTTCGATTTTTCAGAAAAAAATAGGGGCAATTATTTTTTTAACGACTCTAGTTTCAAGTGACGGTTGTAAATTGTAGGATTGTTTGCTGTTTGCTTTACGTCCAGTGGCAAAAAGATCATGTATGTTAAGAGCGAGAACAAGTTAACAATAAATACAATTGGTAGGTTATGTAATAGAGGCGTTCCGGGATTATGGTCGAGTAAACTTGGAATGACACTGGAAAATGAGGGTATATTGGATAGGGACAGAAATTTTATCTTGCAACAGGCCACCTACGAACCCCTCACAGAGTTGTTGCAAAGGTTTTTGATTTTTAAAGAGCATAGAACTCTCTTTATACGAGGCATCTGATTTTATGTCCCCATTCTTACCGGATGTGGCTGCAAACTTAATACATCCCGCACAGCCAAATGGACGCCTCACTTGGGAAGCATTTTACTGCCGGTCAGAAGAAAACCAAGTGACCATTTCTATTCCCTAGTCACCCTTGGGTTGTAATTTGTAGAATAAAAACAAAATATAAAAATTATGTACATTGTCAGAGATATAAAATGTATTTGTACTCACTACGAACCAAGACTCTTTCTGTCGTTTGAATAAAAAAAAGTTAAGTCGTTTGCTTGTTAATTTCGAGAGAAAAAAGTTGTAACGGAACTGGTATGACTAGAGCCAGTCCTGACTACCGGTGTTTTTGACGACCATTTTAACACGAATTAATAGTTGTACAATTCCTGTTTTTTGGCACATCATCCTAAGTTTCTATAGATTAGATTTCTACGTTCCAAAGAACATTTCAAGGGGATATGGCGTGCATCATGAATAAGTATTTATTGCAAAAATTAACCAAGAATAAAATAAAGTGGCAAAACTCAGTCTTTCATGCTTAAGAACATATATAGATAAATCCTGCAGATGCTTAAATGTTCAAGAAACAGAATATTTAAAGGTAAAGTAATACATTTTTAAAGGTTAACAATGAGCATAAGAATTGCCGGAAAACGACATTTAGCAATCTATGTCAAATAATTTAACCGTTACGTATTGCATCAAATTCTCTGCAACTAGAAAAAGTTTCCTTTAAAAATGTCACATAGTTATCAAAATTATTTGTTTTATAATTAAAAGTCACGTTGTGATTGCAGAACCTGCTGCATTGGCTTGTATGTACATGTGTGAACGTTATTCGATAACGTCAGGAACGATAACTCGTGGCGTAACGTCATTCGGTATCGTGTTACCTTAATGTAGCAGGATATTCAACAAAGTCTTGGACTTTTAAGAAAGTTTCAAATATATTCCTGGAGTGGTCTAAAATATTTATTATTTTCTTTTGAAATTATATATGGATGCTTATCAAATTTACTAAATAAATACTAGGCATGCATGTGCTGAAAATGATCATTTTTTTACTTATAACATTTGATAATTGACTTAATATCTTCTTTTCTTATCTAGCCATGACACATCACAGAGTACAAACAGAATTGTAGTGGACACAACAAAGTTAATGAAGAAAGTGGCTGGCATTAAAGGTCTTGATAGGGTAATAATTGTTTCATTCAATATTAGATTTACAAGCAGAGCAATGAGTGCAAATTTGGCTTGGAAGAAAAGAGATTTTCTCAAAAAGTGGTGTAAACTCATTAGGGAAAAGCTAGGAAACTTAACCATGTAAATAATAAACAGTATGGTTGACACCCAAATTGTCAAGGGGACCAGACGTAGATGGAAGATTGAAATTTTGTGGTTGTAGAAAGATTATGATTTTAGGTACATCCTCACACTCTTTAATTGATATCAATCTAATGATCAATTTAAAATTCAGAATGAAAACAAAGAATGTCCAAGAGTTAACAACCAGACCAAAGAGCAAAAAACAGCTTTCATATTTTGTTAAGATGTTAAAACTGCAATAATAAACTACGCATCCATTACAACATCCAATGCCTATATAAATTGTTAACTAACTACTAGCAATGACCAACATAGAATTCAAATAAGAATTATGGTAAAATTTCATGCATTTGGTTAACTTTTAAATCCTCTGATTTTACAGTCACAGAAATTACAGATCGACAGATTAAAAAGTGATTTTCAAGATTCAGTACAGAGATTTTCATCATTACAAAAGGTAAGCTTTTCTCAAAATTGATTGATGTTTTTTTATGACCAGTGGTAAATATTTGATGCATTTTCAGGACTAGAACAAATTAACAAAAAATCTAATATTTGGCTCTACAGACAGGGAAAGACTGTTGAATTTGAAATGCAATCTTAAATGAAATCTGGTTTTTTGGCAAAAAATTTCTTTACAACAGTTAGAACCTTTTATTTGGTCATTTAATTTCAACATGACCAACTTGTGAGTTTTTCTGAATGTTTCAAACCAAAATCCAAACAATCAAACCTTGTAAAAACAAATGTGTGAGTAAAATTTCAAACATGATGGACTCATTATTTGTCTTTTGACGCTTAATATCATTAGCAAAAGGAATAAAGGTCTGTCTGATCTCACTTTTATTCTCACTGATATAGAATCCTGATCTACACATAGACCACATCATCTTTGGTTAATTTGTTTACACACAGTTCTATTAAGTAGGTGGTATGTTTCTTCTAAAAAGTGATTGATATGTTTGTCTCTGTAAAAGTGGATGGTCTTCTCAGCTAATCAAAAGATTGAGAATTTCAATTTCAGAATGTGATTGTCTGTATTGAAATAAAACCTTAAAAACCGACTTCCTTGTGTCTAGAACTTGAAACTAATTCTTATTTTGAATGTGTTTTTTTTCTTTTCTTATATTACAGAAAGCAGCTGAAAAAGTTAAACAGACAACAAAATTAAGTGAAAAGAAACCAAAATCTTCAGCAGGATGGTTGGTGAGTCTTGTTTCATTCCTAAGATTGTGCAGTACATATATTTTCATTTGTGCTATGAACAAATTAGAACTGAAAAATGTTATGGAAAATATTTTATACCTGTATGTTTCAAATTTACGCTTTAATGGTACATTATCTTATTCTCTCACTCACACTTTCATATAAACTTGTTACCCACTTGCATATTTATATATATCTAAAAATATTTTTAGGACCTTAACATTTTTTACATATTAAGGGGACGTAATAAAAAGCATATTTTATCAGGTGGTCCAAGGACACAGTTAACGTCCTTTGGTTTTTGTTGTCTATGAATATAGTCCCTAGTGTAAACAGTGTATAACTTGCATGTTTTATTTGATACACTTTCCCAATTTATTTCTTGATATTAAATGCATGAAATATTAAGTAGGGGGATGTAATTACATGTTTAAACAAATTGGGTGCTGAATCTTTATGTTAAGTAGTGATTTGGTCCAAGTCCAAAAGGTGAAATTTAATCAGGTCTGAAGCTGTCAAACTGAATTTTACACCCCTTAACACAGAATTGTCAATATTTTGAGTAACAGCTGGTAGAAGTTTCTATAATTTTGATATTATTTGTCCCACTGGTAGTACACTACACTGTAAAATTCTTTTTGAGAGAGAGCAGGCGCGATTATTTTGATTTGAATTTATTGTCTAAAAGAAATGCACTATGAAATAACTGTGTTCTCGGGTCAGGTGAGGATCCAGGATGTTTTGAAAAAGGGCATTATTCTTTAAAACTTAATGCATACACACAAATATTTGGACTACTATGTCATAAAATCATATTTTTTTTAAATCAAAGGAGTGACTGTTCATTCTGTATGCTTTATGTTTCTTTGGGGTAATTTGTTGAGTGATATATTTTTATGATATATGATGTATTATAGGATGAAGATGATGATAAATCTCCATTTGTTGAGTGATATATTTTTATGATATCTGATGTATTATAGGATGACGATGATGATAAATCTCCATTTGTTGAGCAAGAAAGACGGAGAGAAGAGATGCAGGCTCAGGAACAAGTGATAGAGGATGATCTAGCATTGATACAAGATAGGGAAGAAAGAATTAGACAATTAGAGGTAAGTAGAGGATGATCTAGCATTGATACAGGATAGGGAAGAAAGAATTAGACAATTAGAGGTAAGTAGAGGATGATCTAGCATTGATACAGGATAGGGAAGAAAGAATTAGACAATTAGAGGTAAGTAGAGGATGATCTAGCATTGATACAGGATAGGGAAGAAAGAATTAGACAATTAGAGGTAAGTAGAGGATGATCTAGCATTGATACAGGATAGGGAAGAAAGAATTAGACAATTAGAGGTAAGTAGAGGATGATCTAGCATTGATACAGGATAGGGAAGAAAGAATTAGACAATTAGAGGTAAGTAGAGGATGATCTAGCATTGATACAAGATAGGGAAGAAAGAATTAGACAATTAGAGGTAAGTAGAGGATGATCTAGCATTGATACAGGATAGGGAAGAAAGAATTAGACAATTAGAGGTAAGTAGAGGACGATCTAGCATTGATACAGGATAGAGAAGAAAGAATTAGACAATTAGAGGTAAGTAGAGGATGATCTAGCATTGATACAAGATAGGGAAGAAAGAACTAGACAATTAGAGGTAAGTAGAGGATGATCTAGCATTGATACAAGATAGGGAAGAAAGAATTAGACAATTAGAGGTAAGTAGAGGACGATCTAGCATTGATACAAGAAAGGGAAGAAAGAATTAGACAATTAGAGGTAAGTAGAGGATGATCTAGCATTGATACAGGATAGGGAAGAAAGAATTAGACAATTAGAGGTAAGTAGAGGATGATCTAGCATTGATACAGGATAGGGAAGAAAGAATTAGACAATTAGAGGTAAGTAGAGGACGATCTAGCATTGATACAGGATAGGGAAGAAAGAATTAGACAATTAGAGGTAAGTAGAGGATGATCTAGCATTGATACAAGATAGGGAAGAAAGAATTAGACAATTAGAGGTAAGTAGAGGATGATCTAGCATTGATACAGGATAGGGAAGAAAGAATTAGACAATTAGAGGTAAGTAGAGGACGATCTAGCATTGATACAAGATAGGGAAGAAAGAATTAGACAATTAGAGGTAAGTAGAGGATGATCTAGCATTGATACAAGATAGGGAAGAAAGAATTAGACAATTAGAGGTAAGTAGAGGATTACCTAGCATTGATACAAGATAGGGAAGAAAGAATTAGACAATTAGAAGTAAATATCACTAAATCTTAAAGCACTGTTCCTCAGACTTTTCCCACAACTTTTGTAGGGAATACCTAGACTTATTAATCTTTTTCAATTATTTATTTTTAATCTGAATCTTTTTGGTTAAGAACTATTGTTTCTTATTAATGCATGTGTGGTCTCTGCTAACATCAAACTTTTTTTTTTATTTCAGGGAGACATTCTTGATGTGAATGAGATATTCAGAGACCTGGGAGCATTAATTCATGAACAAGGGGGACAAATAGGTATTCCTATGATACAAATTTGAATTTTGCATGTGTTTTGTGTCAAGACAAAATATCCAAACCTACAATTAAAAAATCATACATTCATAATAAACTTAAGAGGTGGACATAATCATAAATTGCATATGTGAGTCCAAGATTAAGTACAATGTTAATTTGAAATGTTTGCAAGACATTTAAAAACAATTGTTAACACTGATAAAATATTTGAAAAATGCTTGGAGCCAGAGGGTTCGGAATAAAACTATTTAACTCTATTACAGATTCTATAGAGGCAAATGTTGAACAAGCGTATAGTAATGTTGAACAAGGAACATCTCAGTTAGGCAAAGCTGCAGACTATCAGGTAAGGGGAGATAACTCATATTAGTGTAGAACAAGAAATATCTCAGTCAGGCCTAAAATAAAATATTGTTTGTTTCCCCATTCCCAACCGACCTTCTATACTCATAAAATTTTATTGTCCAAACTTAGTCAAATATTATTTTATTCATTTCCAATTTTATGCTTACCAGATCAACCCGCATTGCGCCAGCTTTTAGGAAAAAATAAAATTATTTCCCTACCTACCTACCCACACCTGGCTTGGCAGGGTTGGGATTGGGGAAACAAACAATATATTAATTTAGGCCTCAGGGAAGCTGCAGACTATCACTATTATCAGTTTAGATCAAAGAATAAAGGGTAGTAGTCCTGTAGTAACATTCTTTTTTTCAAGTTTTTATAATTACATTAGATATATGTTTCATTATAACACAGTATTATGATTGGCTACACTGCTATCTCACTTTATTTCTTAACCAACTTCATAACACAATAGAATTTATCATTCATGATGACACAAGGTCAGACAGTAAAGTGCACAGGTAAATTAAATAAAAACTTGATAAAAATTGTGTTATCATGATCCTTGGTAAAAAATAATTTTATAAATATTGAATGCTTCCTTTTGTAACTTCACAGGATTGTTAAAGCATTGACAGTGCACACATTTTTAGAATGAAGCACTTCTGCCCTCATACAAAATTAACGCTTTTACACCCCAATGAAGTTACAAAAAGAAGCATTCAATTCTTAAATAGTTGACATTTTCCAAAAAATATGCAGAATTTACCTGCAGATATAAAAAATACTTGGTACACATCAAGTACTACAGTGATCAATCCCATAATAATGTTCTTTGGTTTGTCTCAAACATAATGCAATTGATTAGAAATGCATAAAACCAGTAAAAAAAGGATGAAAGTTGAATTTGGGTGGTGTCACTTCCAATGTACTTAACTTATTTCATTTTATACGACCGCAAATTTTGAAAAAATTTTCGTCGTATATTGCTATCACGTTGGCGTCGGCGTCGTCGTCGTCGTCGTCGTCCGGCGTCCGAATACTTTTAGTTTTCGCACTCTAACTTTAGTAAAAGTGAATGGAAATCTATGAAATTTTAACACAAGGTTTATGACCACAAAAGGAAGGTTGGTATTGATTTTGGGAGTTTTGGTCCCAACATTTTAGGAATTAGGGGCCAAAAAGGGCCCAAATAAGCATTTTCTTGGTTTTCGCACTATAACTTTAGTTTAAGTTAATAGAAATCTATGAAATTTTGACACAAGGTTTATGACCACAAAAGAACGGTTGGGATTGATTTTGGGAGTTTTGGTCTCAACAGTTTAGGAATTAGGGGCCAAAAAAGGGCCCAAATAAGCATTATTCTTGGTTTTCGCACAATAACATTAGTTTAAGTAAATAGAAATCAATGAAATTTAAACACAATGTTAATGACTACAAAAGGAAGGTTGGTATTGATTTTGGGAGTTTAGGTCCCAACAGTTTAGGAATTAGGGGCCAAAAAGGGACCCAAATAAGCATTTTTCTTGGTTTTCGCACCATCACGTTAGTATAAGTAAATAGAAATCTATGAAATTTAAACACAAGGTTTATGACCATAAAAGAAAGGTTGGGTTTGATTTTGGGAGTTTTGGTCCCAACATAATAAGGGGCCCAAAGGGTCCAAAATTAAACTTTTGTTTGATTTCATCAAAATTGAATAATTGGGGTTCTTTGATATGCTGAATCTAACTGTCATGACTGTGTATGTAGATTCTTAACTTTTGGTCCCGTTTTCAAATTGGTCTACATTAAGGTCCAAAGGGTCCAAAATTAAACTTAGTTTGATTTTGACAAAAAATGAATCAGTTAGGTTCTTTGATATGCTGAATCTAAAAATGTACTTAGATTCTTGATTATTGGCCCAGTTTTCAAGTTGGTCCAAATCGGGGTCCAAAATTAAACTTTGTTTGATTTCATCAAAAATTGAATAAATGGGGTTCTTTGATATTCCAAATCTAACTGTGTATGTAGATTCTTCATTTTTGGTCCTGTTTTCAAATTGGTCTACACTAAAGTCCAAAGGGTCCAAAATTAAACTTAGTCTGATTTTAACAAAAATTGAAATCTTGAAGTTCTTTGATATGCTGAATCCAAAAATGTACTTAGATTTTTTATTATGGGCCCAGTTTTCAAGTTGGTCCAAATCAGGATCTAAAATTATTATATTAAGTATTGTGTAATAGCAAGTCTTTTCAATTGCACAGTATTGCGCAATGGCAAGAAATATCTAATTGCACAATATTGTGAAATATCAAAAAAAAATTTAATTAGAGTTATCTTTCTTTGTCCAGAATAGTAAGCAAGAAATATCTAATTGCAAAATATTGTGCAATAGCAAGATTTTTTTTTAATTGGAGTTATCTTTCTTTGTCCAGAATCAACTTAAATCTTTGTTATATACAATATACAATGTATATTCACTTTTTACTACCAACTGATAAATTAAAATAATCTTTACCATTCAGTGATAACAAGCAGTTTTTTTACATCTTAATATTTTATGATGTATTTAAATGAGTAGTTATTGTTGCAAACTCCATTAGAAATTTTAATTGAGATTAGTTTTGGAATAAGGGAAAGGGGGATGTGATTAAAAAAATTGGGTTCAATTTTTCTCATTTGAAATTTCATAAATAAAAAAGAAAATTTCTTCAAACATTTTTTTGAGAGGATTAATATTCAACAGCATAGTGAATTGCTCTAAGAGAAACAAAAATTTTAAGTTCATTAGAACACATTCATTCTGTGTCAGAAACCTATGCTGTGTCAACTATTTAATCACAATCCAAATTTAGAGCTGAATCCAGCTTGAATGTTGTGTCCATATTTGCCCTAACCGTTCAGGGTTCAACCTCTGCGGTCGTATAAAGCTACGCCCTGCGGAGCATCTGGTTGTATATAGAACAATTGTTGTTTCCACACACCTACTTTACTTTGCCACAAAGAAATGTTCTGATACTTATATACAATGCTTATTACCACCAAACACAGATTAAGTTTGAATATGGGTGGCAACACTTTCTCTATTCTTGGGTTCAGTCTTTTTATAGATTAAAAAATGGTGAATTTGCTGTTAATGACTTTTTATATTCACAAAAAAAAAAACAATCGTTATACATAATGTTATGGCAGTCACACCTTCACGTGATTTTCAAAATGAGACAAAAAAACAATTATAACACAGAAAAGATATTCACTTACACTATTTCTTTTTACATAGTGGATCATAGTGGTTTAGTCAATATGGACTGAAATGGTGTTAAACATTCTTCAATCAATCAATCTATCTATCTGGTTTGTCAAAGGAAGTGCATTCAATTTGAGGCTACAAAATACCACATTGATACAAAGAGCCTTATTATGAGAATTTTGAAGTAACCACCCGAATATTAATTCTTTCTTTCTATTTTCAGAGGAAATCAAGGAAGAAGATGTGTTGTTTACTAGTTATATTACTTATAGTAGCAGCCATTATAACATTAATTATCATCTTAGCAACCAAATAATGTTTTCATTCCTTGAACGTAATTATAATTCCTAAATCAGATATTGTTGTAAATGTACATCTACATTTATAACCATTCATATAATTGTTCTGTAATGATTATAAAATCCATAGGATACATGTGGTTTCTACTCTATAAGCAATATGTGTTTTTCTTCTTCATAGGCTTCATGTATTTTTTACTTCATAAGCTACCGTAAATTCAGAAATTATTGCGTGCATTTATTATTGCGATTTTGTCATTTTAGACTTAAATGCGATTTTAATTTTTACGATTTTGAGAAAAATATTGTTTAATTCATATAAAATATTTCAAAATGTGAGTTTCAATTATTGCGTTTACAACTCAGTCGCATTTTTCCCAATAATAAAAACCTCGCATTAATTTCTGAATTTACAGTACATGTTTTTGCTACTGCATAAGCTTCATGTGTTTTCTACTTCATATACTACATGTTTTTTTCTTTTCCATAAACTGCTTGCATTTTCTACTTCATTTGCTTCATGTGTTTTCTATTCCATAAGCTGCTTTAGTTTTCTAATTCATAAGCTATGTGTTTTCTATTCCATGAGCTGCTTTAGTTTTCTACTCCATGAGCTATGTGTTTTCTACTTTTATCATTATCTTTATCAATTATTGTATACTTAAAGAATCATATAAGTTTTAATGATAAATGAATGATATCATTGTTAATGTTGAGATGTAATGATTCTGTAGGAAATTATGTGACAATCTATTTTATAAAATATTTTATGCTGTTTTATTGCTGAACATCAAATAAAGATAAAAGTTTCTTTATGACTTTCAAAGGTGTCCAATAGTAGTAAGGCTGATTTTTATAATCTTTTATGTGTAGATTTTAGTGCAATATAATTATATTATTTTTGGGAATCCTAGATTTGTTTTCTATCGAAACCCAAATTACATTTTGAAATTTAAAAATAGCCTCCCCTGATTGGACACATACAGACCAGAAGTCAAATTGTCTCCCTTGGGTGCTTTGGTTAGAGACATCAAATGAAAAATTCAAATTCAAATTCAAATATAATTGCAAAAAATGACAAGAAAAATGTTCAAACTTTGCAAAAATTTAACAAGTTACATGCCTGTAACATTTAAATAGTCGTAATTTTGGTTGGAAATTGCATGTATCTGTTTTGAATGGGTAATTAAAAACAAAATTTCAACTGCAATATTCTTTTTTGGTATAAGAAATATGTTCTAAGAACCTAAATATATTACATTTGTACAATTATCATATTTTTGCATAATGTTGTATATTTACTAAACAAATCATTTCATTATATTTTATTATTTGTGATTATATGTTTATTTATTTGTATATATATGTATATATAAGTCTATGATTTTATATATGTGGTATTAATTGATCAGCTGTTGTGAGATATTTTGTAAGAGCTGTTCCTGGCTTGTAGTTGGCTTTGTAATATAGTATTTCACTTTATTCTACATCCATTCTTTGAATAGTATACTGAATTTAATGGAGCAAGCCAAAGTTTTTATTGTTAATAAAAATATTGTTTTATGATACTTTGATTTTCATTTGTATTTTTCTTGTCTGTTACTTTCTCTGAAGGTTTTATTCATATATTTTCTTCAAATTAACAAACTGTCCTGCTCAGAGAGGTTTATATTCAATAAAAACTTATTTCCTGCTTGGAGCATCAAAAAAAGTTTTTTGAAAGGTGTAAATGTGGTTAGAAAAGGGGAATATAAAGTTACAGAGTTATTTTAAAGTGAATTTCTTATAGACAATAAATTCAAGTTAAAAAAAATCGCACATGCTCTATCTCAAAAGGATTTTTAACAGTGTAGTGTCCTACCTTTGGGACAAATTGGGACTTTAGGTTTCCACTCTGTCTGTCTGTCCAGCAACTCAGTTTTCTACACTATTTTTCTTCATGTTTGAAGATATTAATTTGATATTTGGGATATTGCTTTACCATAAAAAGTTACAGATCGGTCTGATAATTTTGTGCAGAGTTATGGTTTTTGGACTTTAAAAATTCACTCAAATATTCAGATTTATTTGTTTTTAATTTCGTCGTGCTTGAACTGAATTTAAATGTGCATATTGTTATGCATTTACTTTTCTACATTGGCTTGAGGTATAGGGGAGGGTTGAGATCTTGTAAACATGTTTAACTCCGCCACATTTTTGCACCTGTCCCAAGTCAGGAGCCTCTGGCCTTTTTTAGTCTGTATTATTTTTAATTTTAGTTTCTTGTGTATAATTTGGAGTTTAGTATGGCGTTCATTATCACTGAACTAGTATATATATTTGTTTAGGGGCCAGCTGAAGGATGCCTCCGGGTGCGGGAATTTCTCGCTTCATTGAAGAGCTGTTAGTGACCTTCTACTGTTGTTTGTTCTATGGTAGGGTTGTTGTCTCTTTGACACATTCCCCATTTCCATTCTTAATTTGATTGAATATATTGATTTAATAATAGGTAGATTGTTTTATCTTGACAAGTTACAGATCAAGTTCAAAATTTGTTCTGGTCTGATAATTTTTGTGCAGAGTCCTTTGACTTAGAAAATTCATACAAATAATCAGTTTTCCACACTTTTTTCATCATGCTTGTAGATATTATTTTGATATTTGTTAAATAGTTTACACCATGACAAGTTATAGATCCATCAAGTTAGCATTTTGTTCCAGTACAATTAATTGTCAACCAGATGGGGACTATGTATTGTCATGCAATACTCTCAGAATGCTTGTTTTATTCTAAATTAATAACCTTACTCCCTTAAACAGACTTGACACTTCAAACCTGGATTGAAGGTACCTTTGGAACTAACTAAATCTGACCATATGTGGTATGGGCTATGCTCATTGTTGAAGGCCATACAGTGACCTATAGCTGTTAATTTCTGTGTCATTTGGTCTCTTGTGAAGATTTATCTCATTAGCAATCATACCACATCTTCTTTTTACATATAATGAAGGTTACTTTTGAATTGTGTTAATGCATAAGTATTACTACATCATAACAAAAAGACAATACCAGTTGTTGCTAAATAGAGGTTACAAGATGACTTTTGTAGTAGTTTCCATTGTACTTGAAATGATGTTGTGATCTGGTCATGTGTTTGTATAGTCGGTAATTTGGTCTCCATATCTGTTTTTGCCTTACTCTAATAAAATTGAGAATGGAAATGGGGACTGTGTCAAAGAAACAACAACCCGACCGTAGAAAAAAACAACAGCAGAAGGTCACCAACAGGTCTTCAATACAACGAGAAATTCCCGCACCCAGAGGCGTCCTTCAGCTGGCCCCTAGACAAATATATACTAGTTCAGTGATAATGAACGCCATACTAATTTCCAAATTGTACACAAGAAACTTAAATTAAAATAATACAAGACTAACAAAGGCCAGAGGCTTCTGACTTGGGACAGGCGCAAAAATGCGGCAGGGTTAAACATGTTTGTGAGATCTCAACCCTCCCCCTATACCTCTAGCCAATGTAGAAAAGTAAACGCATAACAATACGCACATTAAAATTCAGTTCAAGAGAAGTCCGAGTCTGATGTCAGAAGATGTAACCTTATTATGTAAAAGATAAAGTCCCCAGATCCATTATCTGTCACTCATTTCTGTATGCAGTTCCCTTAGTCAAAATTTACCTCAGACTCATTAATAAACATTGCAAAAAATCACTTTTTTTCATGTAGTTGCTGAACCATGAAAATGAGGTCAGGACAATGGCCTATGACAGACAGAAACTTCATAACATAAGGCATCTCTATATACCAAGTATGGTATTCCACTTTCTAAAATATAAAGCTACAGTAGTTAACTAAATCTGTTGTTAGCAGATCACTATATCTATGTCAAGCTTTCTGCGACAGAAGTCAAAGGCTTGACAAAAATAGACATTTATTATCTTCAACAACGTATGCACAAGGTTTTTATATGGCAATAGCTGCTCAAAGTCTAGAAAGGTTGTGAATGAAATGAAGGCTGTTAAAGATCTGCAATCAGCACCAAATCCATAAACTGTTATCACAGAGATATGTCTTTTTGTAATTTTGATTATGCAAATGTTGAAATTAAAATAGCAATATGTTAACATGTTACATAAGTGAGGCAAATATTCAAAGTCGATGAACCATGACTGAAGGTACATGGTTGAACAATCTCCATGGAAATGAGATGTGCCAATGTTATTACAACTGCATACCAAATACTATTGACTTATCCTGAGTAGTTCCCTTTAAACAAACCTATACACAAACATTTCTTTTTAAAAAACTATATAAAATTTCAAAGTCAATAAACCATGACGAGGGGTTTGGATTTTATAATTTGCATTGAAATAAGACTTACAAATACAAATAAATTCCATACCAAATATCATTGACTTAACATTAGCAGTTCATCTAATCACAAACTAATCGAATGTTTCAAAGTCAATACACCATGACAGAGGGGGTGGGGCCAAATATTCTCCATGAAAATGAGATGTACAAATGTTTATACAACTGAATATCAATATCATTGACCTTCCACTAGTGGTTCCTCATAAACTGACCAAATCACAAACCAATACATGTAAGCTTTGCAAAAGTTTCAAAGTCATTAGACCATGACTGGGGGGTGAGGGTCAAATAATCTCCATGGAAATGAGATGTTCCAATGCCTATACAACTGCATACCAAATATCATTGACCTACCACTTGTGGTTCACTAAAAACTATACCTAATCACAAATTAATACATTGTTGACGCTGACACCTGAAACAGCATAACTATGTATTGCTTTTTGACTTCATCAAGCGAGACAATAAAAAAACCAACAAGATGGGTCTCAATTGACATAATTATAGCAAGAATAACTTCCCTTTTTTCTCTCCATATTACAGTAACATAGGATCAAATTCTTTCACAAATAAGACAATTTCTGCTTTGGCATACTATACGGTATGGGTTTTTCTATTTGTTGAAAACTGTAGGGTTGTCTATAATTGCTTAAATTCGCTTTATTTGAACTTTGGTAACTATAGTTGTTTCATTACCAATCATACCACATCTCCTTATTTTTATAAGAGTGTATCAAGGCTTTAAAAGCAAGAATGAACTGTCCATAGAATACGGATGCCCCATCCACACTATCATTATCTATGTTCCATGGACCATGAAAATGGGGTAAAAACTCTAATTTGGCGTTAAAATCAAAAAGATCATATCATAGGGAACATGTGTACTATTTTCAAGTTGATTGGACTTCATCAAAAACTACCTGGGCCAAAAACTTTAACCTGAAAACAGAGGGACGAACCAAAAAAAAAGAAGGACTGACTAACGAACAGACAAACGGATGTACAGACCAGAAAACATAATACCAATAAATGGGGCATAAAAATCAATAAATAACATAATATAGAAAATAGTTTATTCAGCAGTACAATGTATATGAATAAGAATGTTAAAATATGAGGTAAAAATATAAATATGTCAAAAACAATAACAGCAAAAAAACAAATACTGGAATCTATATTACATATAAAGGATACAATATAATCATTGGCTTATGATAACCGTAATGTCAGGTCTAGATAGATATAGGAAGATGTGGTGTGAGTGCCAATGAGACAACTCTCCATCCAAATAACAATTTAAAAATTAAACCATTATAGGTTAAAGTACGGCCTTCTAGAGCATGTATAATATTCATAGAACATAGGGCTAGTTGGTCAACAGTAAGTGACCCTTTATGTCTGGGTCACTCAGAATATACTGTTTTCTGCAAGAGCTACCAGTTTAAAACTACAAATGGTTCTTTTGATAAACAGAAATTCTTGAAAAGAAAAATACCAATTATGTACCCAAAATACAAGCATGTACCAATCACAATAACATTTTCTGTCTTCAGTAGAACGTGAAACTGGGGTCAAAACTCTAATTTGGCATCAAAATTAGAAAGATCATATTTATAGAGAACATGTTTAGTATTAAGTTTTAAAATGATTGGACTTCAATGTGGGTCTCATTGGGGTCTAAGTGTGATGCGGGATTGCCGATTTTTCGTAAGCGTGAAATGTGAAAGTCAAATTATTGTGTCGTGAAAACGGGAAATGAGGTCTTGCGGGACCCGGGAAATGACAAAAAATGAGAATTGCTTACGCACATAGTGTAAGCGGGATACAGGAATCTAACAAAACAGTAAGCGGGATCTGGGATCGGAACCCCCCAATGAGACCCCCTTCAACTTTATCAAAAACTAGCTTGACCAAAAACTTTAATCTGAAGCAGGACAGACAGAGGGACGAAACAAAAAACATAATGCCCCTATGTGGAGCATAAAAATTGATTGAAATGAATTTATTTCTTATATCTATGACAGATTGTCTCTATTGTAACAATACTTTCAATACAGGCAGTATGATGTGTATGTACCTTTATGTATGACATAGATAACCACTGATGAAAACAATCACATAATTATTAGACTAGTTAATAACCTCTGTTTACTGAGCAATACACACATATTAATTACCTAAACATACAGTGTTACATTTTATACATATTTCTATTTATAAAGCAGCAGGTTATTCATTGTTGATAAAATTGATTGCTTGATGAATGCTTTATGCCACATCAGAACAAAAAGGCTATATCATGGACTCACAGTTGTTGATAAAAATATCTTTTTTGGTTGAAATATAATTCAAAATACTGAATTTAAATTTTCAGTTCCATATTTGAAACTATTTAAAGCCAAAAGAAACATATTTTTTATTTAAAAAATCACTCTTCCAAAATAAAACTTCTAAAACATTAATGTATTCTCAGTTTACCAAACTTAATACTCCCATTAACACATAAGCTTACTACTGAAAATGGGAGATAACTCGCGATCATTACTTTTTTTAATTATTATAGTGGAAAATTAAATTTCAAATCCATTTAAAATATGTATAATGTGTTATTTCAATCCTTTATGATTTTTTAATTGTTTGCATAATATTTTTTCTATAGTGAAGAATTATATTTATAACTTAGACTGTCTGTTTCACAGAATTAAAAGCAATCTAAAAAAGTTGACAAATTTTCAACCAAGTATTATATATGTTCTATTTCAATCTTTTGTTACAATCAATTACTTATTTATCACAGTTTATCTTAATCAGCAGTATTCTTACTAAAAGCACTATAAATCTAATTAAAAAATTATAAAATTAAAGAATTACAAAAATAAAGTTTAACACACTCTTGAACAATCTTGTGAAAAATACAATCATAACAAAAAATATCTTAAAGAACAATTCAATCATTTTAAAGCAAACAACAACAACAACTATATTGCAGTAATTATTATCTGGGGAAAATATGCTAAGTATCTGATCCCCCTCAATCTCCTTAAAATACTATGGGGTGATGATTTTTTAATTAATAATCAGCGTTCTCCCCATGTATCATGTTGCTATTTGAATAGATTATAAAATGAAATCTTTTTAAAATTCAGTATTATAATGTTATGGAAACAGATCCATTTCAAACAATATGGTGCTATTTGAAAATACAGGGAAGACCAATATGATAATTGTTATATATCCTATAATGTATATATCTAATAACAGACTTATGGTTTTAATACTGATTTATTTTTGGCAACAAAAGTTTTTGACAGTTAAGTTATTGAAATTTTGACAAATGATCATCTACTAATGTATCTATTTTATTTCATTTTTATCTTTGAAACATCGTTTAAATTTGTATTAAAGATTTTATCCTTTATTTCTTGAAAAAAAAATTCAGAAAGTACAATAAGAAAATACATATTGATGGTTATTTGTTAAACATAAATTTGTTGTAAAAAAATCTTAAATATTAATAATATTGATTGTGTGTTTAAAATCAAAACTGACCATATTTCTGAACTGCTAAAACATCTGACATAATAATACAACATTGTAAAAATATTTTAAAAGTTTTCCACATTATTTTTAATTTACAAAACATTCCCTATACCAAGAAAAAATTATTTTACACAATGTAAAACATCTCAAATGCCAATTTTCAAAACATAAATCACAAAATGTGAAAAGATATTGCATCAACAAAAAGGTGGATAAAATTAAATGAATTCCAACAATATAATACAATCTACATGTACATCATTCTACATCATGATTACATACAATATCCATAATATGAAAAATTCAATTCTAAAAGAAACACTGTAATTATCTCCCTTGATCCCAAATTAAACAACATCTTAATTCAGCATTTATCTACAAAAACACATGTATTATGCCAGGAAATATTTGGTTAGTACATTTTGTAATAAAAAAAATTGTGTATTAAAAAAATAAGAAAGTTGCTGTAAATTTATAGTTTTACTGTCAATTTATGAATATTTTAAATCTATTTATATTACATGTAAAAAAAAAAAATGTGTGAACATTATAATGTTTCTATCCTTTATAAAGATTTTTTAAATAAGAAAGAAGTGGTCATCATAATTAAATTCAAATCACACACATTAGTGATTTTCACTCTAACTGGTGATTTTTCTCTTTTGCTAGAGTTTTTTAACCTCAAATGGTAAATTTTTTCAGATATTTAATCAAATTTGCCAGATGACTGAACCATACCACTATTAGAAAACTGTCATCTTTTCAGAAACAATCTCTATTCACAGAGTATCTAATCTTATGACAAAAGTTTATTGTTTATTGACATTTTCAATTATAAGTCAATAAACAATATCAAGTCATAAGATTCCTTAGTAAAAATAACTAAAAGTTTGAAGCATTAGTTATAAATTTTGAGGAATTGGGGACGGGAATGTTTGTGGTAAAGGTGAACCTTCAGGGTGGTTTAGTCTGGCCATTTCTTCCAATGCACGTCGTTTCTTTATTCCTTCATTCACTTTATCGTAGCTTGGGTGATTAAGTTTGTAAGACAGTTTCCATAGTAATGGTTCTGAACGTGGAACATATTTCTGTCCTAATGAATCTATTTTCTGGTTGGCTGGCGGAGGCGTCGGTGGAGCTGGTGGTGGGGGTATAAATCGGTGTTCATACTTCTTGAAATTTTCTGGTGGTAGTATATTGCCTAAAATAAAAACCAAATAATTATATTAAACAACTATTGAGATCATCTCTGACAGTCATATAGATAAAATTATCTGAAAGGATGGTAAATACATTGTAAATAGCTTCCTTATTTCTTAAATTGTAGATTTCTTTAAAAGTTTTGCTTAATAAATGTTATATCTTAGCAACTTCATCAATATTTTTTTCCTTCAATTTTATAGATGAGCAAAATGTGTTTATTGGTCATCAAGTTACTTTTTAAAATTTTGCATTTCAAATATATAATTTTTAAACACAAGCAATTCTTATGCAATATAATTATATATTCTTTGTCAATTACAATTTACAAAAGTTAACCATTCAAATTAACTTTAAGTACTTGAATCTGAAAGGCTAAAGTAATAGGTTAATTACAATATACATGTGCATGTATATGCATTCTCTATATCATTTATGCACCAGTCTTATTAGTGTTGGCTTATTACATTATGTACCTTACGAATACAATGTAATACTTTTTTTTCTATATAGTCTGAAAATTTCTTTTTGAATAGAGTAAAATGGTCAGATATGTTTTTTTTGTACCAGTAAGTTGACTACAAGGTGTAAATTTCTACTTGACATGTGACACTGGTCTGTTTAAACATATTAAAAAAAAACAGAAAAAATAATTCTGACACAGTGTGTCCTCAATTGATCTTACCTAACTCATCGAGTGGTGGATTTCGAGCATCACTTTTTACTCGTAAACGTTTGAAATCTTTTACATCTGCTCTTGTCCTATTAATTGCCAGAGCCTCAAACTTTTCATTTCTGAATACTTTTGACTCCCGTAAATATTTATCAAATGTATGAGCACCAACTCTAGATGGAGCAGGAATGTTCAAAGGGTACATTGTTGCTATTATATCCCCAATTTTTCTTCCTTCAGCAGTATTATGAAACCCATATTCCTTTCTGAAATTTCTCCACACATTACTGTTGAAATTTGAGTCTGAATTTAACGGAAATGGTGGTGCATGCTTCCCTGCTTCCAACCACAGTTTATATCCCATATGAGGATGACCATGTACAAATTGTTCATGGTCCGTCCTAAGATAATGACTACATTCAATGTCGAGCATAGATTTAGGTTTTCTCCTCGAAGCAAGTTTTTCTGTTGGTCTTGGTGTAAATCCTGTGTATTTTGGATTTTTTTCTCTCATTAAAGATTCCCTCTCCTCAATGGTCGGCATAATGACATTAGCTGACATTACAGCTTGTCAGAGGACAAATTTTCTGAAATGGAAAGTAGAATCATATTGGTTAACTATGAGTTAATTAGCCATCAATGGTCAAGTCTGAACAAGGATTTGTATAGTAAACAAATCTTTGGTTTTATCAAATGGAAAATAGTTTGGTAATCAAAGCATTTCAATAAGAATCAGACTGTCAGCTGGCGATTCATACTCACTATCTATAAATGAATACATTACAGTAGAGAGAAAGAAGCTAGGGTCAGAAGTAAATAGTATCTTGTCACTGAAAATAATACTTTTTTTTTGTACGTACACTTATATGGTCTTATATGATAATGAATCTAGTCTGAGCGGACGCCAGAGTAATCTGTTACTAATATTATATATCATGTATCATTATAATTGCATGAATTGATGTTGCTTTTTATCAGGTTGGGAACAAACCCTCTCTATGGTGATTATACCTGTATAGAGGGATAAACCTTCTATAGAGGGATAAAATAATCCTCTATAGAGGGGTATTTTTGTTTAGACGGGATTTAAATCAAAACAGGGCAGAATGACATTCTCTACTTATTATGGCAGTAACCTGCAACAGTTGATGCACCAATTGATGTACTTAGTTTAATATGCACATGCCCAGTTTGCTGCTTATCTGACAAAATATAAAATCTATTGTTCACCATGATTGAAAGCTGTGATGATCAGGTAAATTCTACTCACTTATGCCTCACTGAACAGAATTTCTATTGTTAGATTTAACATGAAATTTAAAGGTCAACTATTCCTTTTGATGTTAATCAGGTGTTCAGATAGGTATACAATAGATTTCAAGTTTTGTCACTTTAGCAGAAAACGGGTTTTCCCTATTTTTAGTAAAGTGCATATGTTGATGCACCTACTGCTAGAGATTATAGCCAATATAATAAGAAAATGCCATTCTGCCCTAATTTGCTTTAAATCCAGTGCAAACACAAATACCCCTCTATAGAGGTATAATTTTATCCCTCTAAAGAAGGTTTATCCCTCTATACAGGTATAATCACCATCCAGGGGGTTTGTTCCCAACCTGTTTATTGTATTTTGTGTATTTTATTAAAACCATGGAAATTTCAATATTCAAGCACAATGGTGTGTATGTGTCTTTGGATCTTTAGTAGAAGTTGCTGATGCTGTTCACCCCAAGATTTTGTTATAAAATAAGCTTTATTCTGTTTAACAGTTTAAATTTACATTAGGTTTACAAGGTTATCTCCCATTTCTATATTAAAATGTGACAAAATATTATTTCAAATATATAATTTTAGTATTGTAGCTGAGCTGTAGCACATCGAAAATGTTAGTTTATAATCTTCAATGGTATTGTATACATGTATGTTTCATCTCAGACTACTGTAACAAGTCTCAGCCTCAGCTAGGTTTCATGAAAAATTTCAGATAGATTACCAAAAAAAAGACAATATAATTTACTTTGAACGATAATAAAGTGAATTTAAGTTCTGACGTAATTTTCATTCACAAAATACTTACCTTTTATTTTTATAAAATTTTAATCATTTTTTATTGGTGAGCCATCATATCGTGAAATTGTATATACGTCGTCATAACAATTCCAAATCACGCCAAATCTCGCAGGTGCTTGTGCTCTTCTTTGCGGTGAACACACTCCCGATAATTATTTACGTTAATTTTTATTTAAAAATATGTTTTAGACGGTTAAGCTCAATTTATGATAGAAATAAAAGGTAAACTATTTTTAAAATATAAAGAATTAGATATTGCAAATGAAAGATCGAACATATCATATAAAAAATAATATAATCTAATCTTTTCCGCGGGTATTAACTTGCGGTTTGCACCAACCCAACGAGATGCAATTTGTAAACAAGTCGTCGTCGGCATGCCACAAACTCTCTAGAGTGCAACAGTTTACCGATAACAACTCTCAATCATCATCATGTCATTTAGCAAAAGATTATTAAGTGAGTTTTGCCTTATTATAAAAATATGAATTAACTAACTGATCTGTTTATAAATTACTGTTGAAACTACAGAAACATGATTTTATTTACATATTTCGAATTAAGGGGGGTGGGCTTCCATAGACTTTATAATGACCGAACGTAGACTGACACATTTGTGTTTAGTAGTCTCAGGTTTCCGGTATGGTTATTGTTTCAAGAATGTTGAAATGACTGAAAGATTTAATGAATTTATTTCCAACCATTGGTTTTAGACAAAATATGTAGACATATATAGAAATCTGGGGTTCATAACTAATAATACATGTACATTTTCCAAATTATAATTTATGAATGTGAAACAACTTGGGCCAGTTAGCTTTCATGTCAATCTGGCTCCACGTTGATCCAGCCAAAATTGATTTTTGTCATTTTCTTTCAACATGTTCAATTGACTGTGATCTTAATTAATAAGTCTTTCATCATGTGTAATAAACAATAGTTACATACACAACGGTACAAACCGATCCCCAAGCTGATACATACAATATTTTTTAATTTTGTTAATTTGACAAATCTTTCCTAAAAAATTCCGTTTATACTGATTAAAATTTGTCAAAAAACCCTCCAAAGTCAATATAGTTTATTCCATATTTTATCATGGTGGCATATCGACTTTGGGCTGGATGGACTTGGGGCTGGATCGGTTTGGTGCTGGAACGACCGGTGACCGGACAGTGACAACTTGGACCAACTATTAACTATTAAGTCAACTCGTGACTATAATTACAACATTAACTCAGAACAACATAAAGAGAGGATTTTAACTATTTAAATAATAAATGTTGCTGAATTTGCAAAACAGAATAAAAAGATGAAATTTGTTCAATGCTAATTCAATTTTCTATTTATGATTACCGTATCTAATTCTTTATATCAATTGATAATGAAGCAAAAAAGTCTTTAAATTGAATTTGGCATATAGAAGTTTCTTCACAGACAGTCCGAGTTGTTTTTTTTGTCATTTCATACAATGTATATAGTAAAAATGGACATCTACATGTATATATAAACTCTCCCTTTATTATTTGCATTAGACGGTATGAAATTTCTCCAGACACAGACATTAAATCGTTTATAATGATCAAAACTTAATTTTATAACTTGTCTTACCAGTATACATGTACATGTACATACAGTTTTTATGGTTGACATTATAAATGGCTGAGTTGACTTATCAAATTTACTTTATATAAATATAAGAGTTGACTTATCAATTTTGTAGACAGTCTAAATAGTCTTTAGGCCATCTTGTATCCATTACATGTATTATAAGGCTTTGAAAGGATATTTTCATTTTTTGCTGTGATGCCAGCCTTCTCACGCCATTATAACTCTGAAGCTATTGTTTTTGTCTGGACTTTGAGTTTTCCTCTCAACATGAATTTAGATCCAAACATATGTATGTGACAAATCAACATGAGCTTGCCCTGCATTAGATATATCAGTATTCGTCCATACCAATTCTAAACAAATTAAGTCGTCTTGCAGGCCTCCAGATTTTTTTAAAAATTTAGTGTTCACCCCAAGAACTGGTTTGGCCACAACATAACAATTTCAAGTTTATTTATAATTTACACAGTGTGTATATGTAAAGTATATTTAAATGAACATATTTTCTCATAGTTTATGACTTTATTCATTATAGGTTGACAAATACAGGCAAAGTTTAGATGTTTATGAAGTGTCCTATATTTTGACTTTAGTGGAACCTTAACTAACTCATGTAAGATCAAAAGTACATGGACTTACAATTATGATTCAGAAACAAGATTGAGACATTTAAATCAGTCTTATCCATTTGTTTTATATAGAATAAAATTGAGAATGGAAATGGGGAATGTGTCAAAGAGACAACAACCCGACCAAATAAAAAACAACAGCAGAAGGTCACCAACAGGTCTTCAATGTGGCGAGAAATTCCCGCACCCGGAGGCGTCCTTCAGCTGGCCCCTAAACAAATATATACTAGTTCACTGAATCAGTGATAATGAAACTTAAACTTAAAAAAAAGTTACTTTGACAATGTACTAACTCATTTACATGGTGTTTTCTGTTTATTTTTGACTTATGAATTTGAATATCTCTTTGGTTTTGCATTTCTCTTATGATCTCTTATGTGTCATATGGTCATCAAACAATATTTTCTAATTTTCACATAAAAAAAAGTTTTATTTTTTATTTCAGATTTGGAATCTAATGTTTTAGAATGTCCAAGCTAAAGTCTGAAAAATTGTTATTGCTAGAAAAACTTATTCAGAGCAGTTCTGACGGTGAAATAACAAATGAACAAAAAGATCTCTTTGTAAATCTTGTAAAAGAGACAAGCCCTAAAAGTCCTAAAATGAAGAAGAAAAGTGCCAACAACCCTGATAGACAGTCACGTCAAAGAGTTAAAATTGTTAGAGAAAATTCACATGAGGTGAAGGACACTAGTCATGGAAAGGTTATAGTTCCCCTGCCAGAAAATGGTCGTAGGTCAAGGTCTCGATCAGGAAGTTCTAAATCAAGGTCTGATTCCTCTTCAAGTTTTTGGTCTTCTGGATCACAAGATAGAGCAAGATTGGTTAAACCATCCTCAAAATCAAGATCATATTCAAAATCAAGTGGGAGTTCTTACTCCAGATCTCGTTCACGCTCACGAACATCTTCTTCATCCTCATCCAGCTCTAGGTCTCGTTCATCATCGGTGGAATATTCCAGAAAGAAAGTACGGGAAAGATCAAAATCACCATCAACCCCCAAATCTCCTGTAAAAGAACCAAGATCAGATTCATTATCATCAACACAAAGTGCCCCTGTTAAAACTACCATAGAAAGACATGTAACTCATGATACTGCCAGTGATACTGGTCGCAAGGGGAAACGGAAAAAGCTTTTGAAGAGAGGAGAAGTTAGAAAATATCGGTCATTTGATATTAATCCAGATATATTTATTGAAGAGAGAATTAAACAAAAATACAAAGAACTTCATAATTTAATGGCAACTCAGTTTTCTGGTACCCATGCCCAGATGACTCAACAGCAATGTGAACAGATGCACAGTTTAAGGGACCAGTATATTAGTGCCAGTCATGGTTTACCTCCAAGTGGTGTACTGGTTCCCAGGAGTTTACCAGCAAGTATGAGAGTAAAAAGAGGTGCACCACAAGGTCTGACTAAAGTCAGGTCACGGTCAAGGGACACTTTAACAAGTAAGTAAATTGGAAAATGTGTATACTGTGAATTCAGAATTTTGATGGCCCAGCAATTCTGAAATTCTGTAATTCCGTCATTCCACAACAATCCATTATACAGAGTTTTTTCTAAACACCTTCAGATATATATTTGGCAGATTTTTGGTACATGTATATGATTTAACCATGATGAGTTACAGATCAAGTTTAAGTTTTGTTCCACTCTGCTAATTTTTTCCGAAATTACAGGCTTTTGACTTTGATAAATTGTTGAAAATCACAGTTATACAGACTTTTTTACTAAATGCTTTCA